>CM059205.1:27777204-27972204 GCA_030347435.1 Clarias fuscus
TGTGTTTTATCCTCAGAAATACAGTGGCAGAAGCAGGACTCAGGTAAGAATTAAATTTGTGCTTTTAAGATAAAAATAATTGTTTATTTGAGAAAACATCTGTTATACAACCAACAGACACCAACCCCCCAGACAAATACTGTAATTAATAAATGTTTTAAGCACTGAAAAGCATTACATGTGCCTTCACCGTCAATAAATGTAATCACAAATGTATCTCATAAAATTGTTTATAAAATTGTTATTCAGCCTACTGTAACAATGTACAGTACAGACCAAAAGTTTGGACACACCTTCTCATTCAAAGAGGTTGAATTTGTATTATGGCAAGAAAAAAGCAGCTAAGTGAAGAAAAAAACGAGTGGCCATCAGTACTTTAAGAAATGGGAAATTGGGAAATTGGGAAAACTTTGAAAGTGTCCCCAAGTGCCGTCACAAAAACCATCAAGTGCTACAAAGAAACTGGCTGACATGCGGACCGCCCCAGGAAAGGAAGACCAAGAGTCACCTCTGCTGCGGAGGATAAGTTCATCCGAGTCACCAGCCTCAGAAATCGCAGGTTAACAGCAGCTCCGATCAGAAAGCAGGTCAATGCCACACAGAGTTCTAGCAGCAGACACATCTCTAGAACAACTGTTAAGAGGAGACTGTGTGAATCAGGCCTTCATGGTAGAATATCTGCTAGGAAACCACTGCTAAGGACAGGCAACAAGCAGAAGAGACTTGTTTGGGCTAAAGAACACAATAAAGAACACAATAAAGAAAACTCTTTGAATGAGAAGGGGTGTCCAAACTTTTGGTCTGTACTGTATGTTTTGCACAAAAAGTGTTTGAAACAGAATTCAGACAATAATAATATTGAACTGTTGAATAGATCATTAATTAATTCATTTGGATGATATTTTTATTGACCTCATGCAGGTAAACATAATCCATCAATCAACACATTTGTACTATCTATAAAAATGTATAGTGAAAAAGTAGAAATGTAAACTGCCTAGTCAATATATTCACACAGCCTTATGCAACTGTCCCTTGTAGATCTGACTTGTTTGTCTTTTTTTTTTTTTTTTTTTTTTTGCTTTTTTTTGTGTTCTGTGGGATTGAAGAGGACTGGCTATCCTTTGGGCTCCATGTAATGAATCTAGAATATATGAGTTTCAACAAACTTAAAAAAAAAAAATATTCTTAATGAAAGTGCTTGTGATGGCAATACATGTCGCTTTCATTTATAAGTGTATACTTAGTCCACTTTGTAAATCCACTGAGATATATATTTGATCCCAAAAAATTGGACCCATACCAAGTTAACCAAGCATACCAAGGACCCATACCATACAAGTGTTAATAAAACATACTTTTATAACATGTATTATTCACTATTGAATGAAAGTATTTGTAAAATGATATTGTGTTGTTGCAGTTGTCCTTGTCTCATATTAGAGTTTGTTTCTTGAATTTTTTTAATAGTAATATTACAGGCCTACTGTATTACAGGTCATCACTAGTATGTTAAAGTGTACTTTGAACTGTGTTCTTTATATCAACAGTGTGATGTCTTTAATATTAAAATCATAATATTGTTTTTTTTTTTTTTTTAGAAAGGAAGGTGCAGAGAATGGAAGCAGGTGAACTTCATATAGTTTTCCAATAACAGAAGAACTGTGAGTAGAGATCACGTGTTTCTGTCAGCAGTGCATGTTACACTGCTGCTTTTAATCTTGAGGCTTCACAAGGAGTTACTGAGGTTATAATGTGGCTGTTAGAAAATGAAATACCCCTTTACTACAGTTTAATTAATCCCTATGACACGTGAGAGATTACATGGATGGTGTAATTGCACTAGAGTTCACTGGACATTCCAAGATTGAGCAGCAAAAACTATGCATAGGGTTAGGTTCTGCATTACAGCGATAAATCTATCAACAAGAAGTATAATTTGTATAATTATTATCATTAATATAGAACAATAAATATATCAACAGTATGTATAATTATTGTGGTGGGATGGTGGCTTTTTTTTGCAACTATCGCATTGTATCTCCATGTACTTTATGAGATTCATGGGTTTCCTCTCACCATCCAATGACTGGTCAAAAGATATTGGATTGATGTTTCCAAATTGCCCACAATGTATGCTTAGTGGGTGCCTTGCGAGTGTACCTGTGCCCTGAGACAAGTTAGCACTCCATGCAGGGTGTACATTGTCTTGTACCCTAAGTTACCTGTGATAGGCTTTGGGTTCCCTACACAAGAGAAATAGCACAGATAATAGAAGGGTGGATGAATAGATAATTATTATTATTATTATTATTATTATTATTATCAGACTGGTAATCTCAATTTTTAATCTCAACTTTCTTTTTTCCATCTTTACTAGTTGAAGGTGTGGATGATGTGGAAGAAAAATATGTTGGTTTAAATGTAAATGTTAACTGCATTATATATTTTTGTTAATACCTTAAACTTTTACTTCCATTTATTTTAATAAATAAAATGTTGGCAAATAAAATATTTTTTCAGTTATGACTCGAAAAACAAATGTCAGTAAACAAATGTCAGTAAAAACCCTGTATTTTATATTCATGCCTATGCAATTCTAATTCTAATGTTTTTGGCTAAAGTCATTTTATACAAGTGCATATACAAAGTACACAAAATAATCTAAACAAATTCATATTTTATTCACAGAAATGCGGTGGCAAAAGCAGGACATGGGTAAGAAGGAAATTTGTGCTTTGTTTAATTGTGTAAACTAAAAGAAACATCTGCAAAACAGCCAACAGACTTCAGCGTACAGATAAATAATTAATAAATGTTTTAAACAGTGAGAAGTGTAATCGTGTATTGTGGATGTTTATAATACTGTTATTGTAGATTCTGTAATGATGTAGTGTTTAAAAGTTGAAACATGAGTTGACTTCATGCAGGTAAACACTGCCTTTAGTTTTGATTATTGCAACATCACAGTATTTATTTCCATCCAGAGCTGTGTTAAATTTTAGCCAATATCTTCTATTGATCACTAATTTAGATATGTACAGTACTGTTTACAGAGTTACTCTTACTAACCCCTGATGGACGAAGGTGTATTTTGTTAGCTCCAGCATGTATAACTTTGAGAACCTATGTTTGCCTAAGATCCTAAGATTACATGCTATGTCCGCTGCCCTGGCTGGTTGGGTTACACCTAACAAGTGTCGCTCATGCCCCTAAAGGTCTAGCTAATTTTGCATTACTTAGTAGAGAGTCCCCTATAAGAAGAGCTCTTATAAGCAGCGGTTATTTTACTGAGGAGAGGAAACCTGTTGGACATGTGAAGCGCAAAGGAAGGGTGCTCCAGTGGTGGATTGTTAGCTTTGACTGAGTGAGTATGCAGCAGAGTCATCACCCACTCCCCCTGCTGTGAGGGCTCTAATGCCAGAGTTAGACTTTGTCACACCCAGACTTTCCCCTGCAGAATCAATGCCACTTTCACTACCCCTCTGTATAGTCTGGATGGACTCATCTAATGCTACAAGCAGCTCCATGAGAATGATAACTAATACACTCCTATCACAGATAGTTACTAGTAATAATGGAGGAACACACCTCCTGTATTACAGCTCATCACTAGTATAAGTGTACCTTGAACTGTATTCTTTATATCAACACTGTAATGTCTTTATTAAACATCATAATATTGTTCGTTTTCAGAGAGAAAGCTGCAAAGGATGGAAGCAGGTGAACCTATTATATATTTTTCCAATAGAGATAGAGTCGAGATCATGTGTTCAAGAAATATAAGGATGTTGTTTGAGAATGAGAAACACCTTAATTTGAGTCTAATTAATGCCTGCTGTACATGCCTACATGAATTGTAACACAAAAGAATCTTGATACATCACTGAATCAATTTCCCCAATCTCTATAAAATATATAACAAAATATACTTTATATATACAAAAATATACAAAATATACTTTATACACAGTATATCTGTGGAAAATTACATTACATAATTGCAGTCTGGTTTGTGTTCTCCATTTATCGTTACAGTGATTAGTCATTTCGTGCAATTGTTTATATACAAGGTAAAGAAAATATTTTTAAAAATGTGTTTGTTTTTTTAACCCCAGTGATGCAGAAGGAGTTGATGTACAGAGGTAAGAAGGAAATTTGTGTGATCGTACAGATTGTTTAATTAAGCAAATTAAAGAAACATTCATCAACCAATTAACAAACTTCAATCAAATTTATTAATGTTTTAAACATTGAGAAGTGTGATAACAGGTGTCTTCACGCTTAATAAATATAAGTACAAAGGCACCTAGCAGGCTTGTTAGATGTTTTAATGTTGCTATTGCGACTACGGTGACAGAGGTTTCATACAAAAATGATTGAATGAGAATTCAAACAATAATGATTGTCCATTCAAATGACATGTGATATGTATTAATTTGTATAAATATTTACTGACATCATACAGGTAAACATAATCTGTTAACATAGAGTACCAAAAAAGAAATACGCACTGCCTAGCTAGCCGCCTTGCCCCGCCCAGGCAAGAAATAAATATAATATTTAACACTCTAATATTTAAATGAACTATATGTAGCTTTGATTACTGCACACATTTGCTGTGGCATTGTTTGAAGAAACAGTTGCAAAATCAGACCATTTCATTTAATTCAGAGGTGCATTAATTTTTGGCCAAGATCTTGTATTAACGATGGTGGAGTCTCTATCATGAACATTTTTCTCTTTTCAGGACTTCTGAGACAGGAAAAGAAATATGGTAATTACTCTCAAACTTATAAACTTTTACAACTTTTTGTGAATTGAACCTTTGAAAGAATTGGAAAGCAAGGTCAATTATATTGTTTTTTTCTATCCACTGAATACATTTAGGTTTGTCTTTCAGTTTCTGATATTTACACCTATATTTGTTAAACAACCCATATTTTATCTGAACTTACCTGTTATTTTATGTACTCAACAATATTGGAACATTTTACTGACAAACTTTTATGTGGCCTCTGTTAGAAAATTGTTTAAAAAATTACTAGGTCTCAATGTCTGTTGCTTTGAGCCCTGGGCAACTATGCAAACTGCATTTGGTGTTATAAAACATTTTGACAAGTATACAAAAAGCACCCAAATTACAGTCACAGACATAAGCAACAATCTTAAGAAGGCAATAGAGAAGGTTGCACGATGGGACCTCCATGGTCTGGAACCTGGAAGCACTAGAGCCTGGAAGCAAGCAAGCATAAACTCACACCTAAGTACATTTACACACACCACAGAGTATCTTATATTAAAGCATTTAACCTGTCCTAATCTTTCTTCTTGTGTCTTCCCTTTATACATTCACAGATCTTAAATTACATCTTAAATTTGATGATGATGATGATGATGATGCATTATTTACTTAACTTAACATCGGTATCACTTAGCCAGACTGATGCAAAATCATTTAGCTTGCGAGAGAGAGAGAGAGAATTAAGAGTCTGCCATTACTAGTTACGCCATGATTATTTTAATTTCACCACCCTTGCCAAAGTGTGTGGACGCCTGTATGGACATGTATAGACACTTTGTCCTATAAATATTTTCACATATACAAATAAATAGTTTAACAGCAAAATGCTAACTCAGTTTCTGCAGTTTTGAGAAAAAAATAAAAACAAAAAAACAGGTTTTGTTTCTCTCTTCTTTTTTTTTTTAAGCAAAAGACTGAAAGAGAATATTTTGCATTTTTTATTTGCATCACAATAGTGTTAAAGTTACCGTTTTTGTTGCACTCAAAATGTTTTTAATTATAAATATTGTTGAAGATAAAACATCAGTTAACAGCATCATCAGCCTACTCCTGTTCCAAGTTTAGTTTTACTTCAATGTAATGTAATCCTTTTTTTTTTCTTGGCTTTTGCAGTCCCCAAAATGTTTTAAATCACTAATGGCAGCTGAGCTAACAATTTTGTTTTACTGATCACGTGACAGGACGAAGCTATGAGATTGGCTTGTCAGACTATTTCAGGTTTTGTTATCTAACATGGTTTGTCTAAATTGTGAAAGTTCTAAAAGAAGGTTATTTAGAGCATTTGTACATTTAAATGTTTTGTTATAGATATTCTTGTTTGCCAGAAAATAATTTGCCAAAATGAGTAAAAGTCCAAAAATTTAGTTTATCATATTTTGCTGTCAAACTGTTTAAAAATACACATCAATATATTTATTTTATTAACTGTTACGTATACATACAGTTGTGTACAAGTTTAAACTTTCCTAAAGTCATCAAGCACAAATACTAAACTTGTCATGGTACTTTGTTCTGTCTGTATATCAATCTAACTGTTAACTGGCCATTTTATAAAGGGGAAAAAATGCTGATCAATAGTTATTGTATTGTCATGCTTTGTTTTAATCTATCTGAATTTGGATAAAAATTGTTTAATTACATTTTCACAGAGGCTGTAAAACAGTATGCAGGTAAGAATGTTTTTATACTTTATTATGGTTAATTTATACTGTAGTGTGTGTGTGTGTGTGTGTGTGTGTGTGTGTGTGTGTGTGTGTGTGTATGTGTGTATGTGTGTATGTGGAGGGCTGGCCAGGGTACGTTTAATCTCATTTTATTTTTTATCATAATTTTCAATTGCGCTTGCAACAATAAAATTGTTAAAGATAATTAAGATTAAATGGTGCCACATTCTGTTTCACACTGAGTCTTCCTGTTCTGTCTTGATACAGGCTATCTGTTGGCTTTACAGTGCTGCACTTTCAACATTTAATAAAAACCCTGTCATACAATCACATATTTTAAACAGCTGAAAGAGCTATCTACAAAGAATTATGGCTACAGTTCTTTATCATAGCAGTGTAACAGTTTATGCAAGCAGTTGAGATCTTGTTTTATAGAATTGATGGTTCAGCTTGAGTACCCATCTTAGTGCGAAAAGCAGTTGTACTGACACGTCGGTTTATTTCTGTGCTAAAAACTGCACTGACATACCTTCACCCTCGTTGAACGTCCTAGTGAATTGGTACTATTTGAGATAATAATTATAAATAATTATAATATAACAATTATAGATGGAAAGTCTGCAGTAAAAAAAACAACAACATGAACCAAGAAGAAAGAAAAAAGACATTTAAAAAATTAAAAGTCAGTGATAATTTTGTTGATTTTGGTGAAGAATTCAGTGTGAATGTGGTTATACAGTACAGACCAAAAGTTTGGACACACCTTCTCATTCAAAGAGTTTTCTTTATTGTGTTCTTGTGAAGTCTCTTCTGCTTGTTGCCTGTCCTTAGCAGTGGTTTCCTAGCAGATATTCTACCATGAAGGCCTGATTCACACACAGTCTCCTCTTAACAGTTGTTCTAGAGATGTGTCTGCTGCTAGAACTCTGTGTGGCATTGACCTGCTCTCTGATCTGAGCTGCAGTTAACCTGCGATTTCTGAGGCTGGTGACTCGGATGAACTTATCCTCCCTGTAGCAGAGGTGACTCTTGGTCTTCCTTTCCTGGGGCGGTCCGCATGTGAGCCAGTTTCTTTGTAGCGCTTGATGGTTTTTGTGACTGCACTTGGGGACACTTTCAAAGTTTTCCCAATTTTTTGGACTGACTGACCTTCATTTCTTAATGTAATGATGGCCACTCATTTTTTTCTTCACGTACTGTAGCTGCTTTTTTCTTGCCATAATACAAATTCAACCTCTTTGAATGAGAAGGTGTGTCCAAACTTTTGGTCTGTACTGTATTTAGTGTGAAAGTCCAGTTAGTGAGGAAGTGCAGTTCTGTCTCTGCTGGCACAGTCTCTTCTCTCTCGAGAACTGGGAGTCTTAGAATAAAAGTGGTTTAGAAAACGTCTTAGAACTAAGAAGTTAGAGTACGAAAACATTTATCTTTGTGATGGGGTGTGGTTGATCCCGCTGCTAGGGATGATGCAGCAGTTCAAGGACTGTGATTGGTTGATAAAAAAATAACCTCTGACCTCTGTAAAGGTCTTGAAATGTGCTCTTTGTAGAAATAGAATACAGTATGTGATAATAGAACAGACAGTAAAATCATATTGTATATAATGAAATTGTATAATCATGACTACAGACTACTTTATGCAAAGTTTCTGTTATAGGCTAAATATCTTATAGTTAATTAAAACAGTCAAATGTTGAGAATGTGTCTACTTTTGAAGCAAAAGTAGTTAGTAACACAGTAGTTAGTATATTTAAGTTCTTACATTTATTTATTAAACTGATTTTATTACTTGTAATCCATTTGAGATTGATGGGATCAAAATGGCTCAGCTTTTACCAATTTACACATTTGCAGGACAGTCTGCTTAAGTTGCACTTTTGGATGGTTTGTAGTCAACAATCCAAGAGAGATGGAAGGAAGTAAAAGAACAAGAAAACCAAATTGGACAGAAGAGCAGTGTTTACTTTTAGCTTTACGTTCAGTGTTTGGAGAATATTTCGTCTTTCCACCATTTTGTCATCTGCTATAGAAACTCTTAAGCCTCTTAAAAGTCCATGTCTCTACTCTTAACAATTTTTACCATAGGAGCTGTTTTTAGGGCTAAGATGGTTTGTGAATCTTTTTTATCTTTACTAAGATTTAATCCTAAATTTAAGGGGAAATTCTTAGAAAATGTTTCTTAGAATTACGTCACTAGGAGAAACTTTTAGGCTTAAAAAGCTTTGTGAATACGGGCCCTGGTGTCTCTACTTCCCCCACTACCTTTCTTCATCCCTTTTTCCAAACAAAAATATTTTGAAGCTTTTCCCTTTTAATAGCAGTTGATAATGAAACTAAAAGCAGGATACATGGGGACTCTTTCATCTGAAAATACAATTAATTGTATTTGGAATTGTTCATTTTTTGCTTTATTGTAAATATTGTGCTAAGAATTTCTATATATCTCCATGTTGTCTCCGTTCCTTTAAAAATTTACTGCAAATAAAGTATGTAGTGTTTTGCATATAGTGGTACTGTAAAATATAAAATGGATTTACAATCCACATACAATTTTGAAGGTGCAAAGTATTTTTTTTTATTGTGAGACAGAGACAAAGAAGCATAAATATATATTTTTTACATGTGTTATTGCTATGAAATCCCTAAATAAGATGTGATCCAACCAGTTGACTGGAAATATCATAATTAATTAAATGTCATAAAAGGTCCACTTGTGTGTAGTCAGTGTCAAGTGATTTGTCACGTGATGCCAGTGTAAATACACCTGGTTAGAAAATCCCCTCAGTCTGCAACACTATGCAAGCAATATGAAGACCAAGGAGCTCTCCAAACAGGTCAGAGACCAAGAAACAAATAACTGCGGGTTGTAATGCCACAAAATAGGATAAAACCCAATCTCTATATGTTTTCTCTATTTACAAGAGATCATTTAAATGTTTCACTCTTTAATCTTCTACAAACATCTTATATGTACAACCCACTCTGTGTTTGTCTTTCAGTGGATGTGACTCTGGATCCTGATACAGCTTTTCCATGTCTCACTGTGTATCCTGATGGAAAACAAGTGAATGAAGTAGGCGGGTGGAAGAACCTCCCTGATACCCCACACAGGTTTTCTCATAACGGCTATGTTTTGGGAACGCATGGTTATTCCTCTGGGAGATTTTATTTTGAGGTGCAGGTCAGCGGAAAAAGTAGGTGGACTTTAGGAATCATTAGGGAGAATGTTAACAGAAAGGGGCATATTGCATTGAGTCCTCAGAAAGGAGTCTGGGCTGTAAGACTATGGGATGAGACTGAGTACAAGGCTTGTGCTGATCCTGAAACCCCCCTCACCCTGCAGGAGAACTTGGAGAAGATTGGGGTGTTTGTGGATTATGAGGAGGGTCTGGTCTCCTTTTATAATGCTAACTCCAGATCTCATATCTACTCTTTCACTGGTCAGTATTTCAATGAGAAGAAACTCTATCCACTCCTCTGTCCATGGAACAATGGAGACGGTAAAAATTCAACACCACTGATCATCACTCCTGTATTGAAGCCTGAATAAATTTTGACCTCACACATTTAACCATCTGTTAAAAAGTCAGAATAAAAATCATTATTGTACTTTTTTTCTTAATAATTTTAGAAACAAATATATTCATTATTGGATATTAACACATTTAAGTGCCGTACATTTTTAAATACCTTTGTTTGCATAAACAAAAGACATAATAATCATAGACCTTTAATTTCATTTTCATTTTAAATGAAACATTTAAATGCAACATTAAATAAAATATATGATGTTAAGCTGCAGATGTGTGTGTGTGTGTCCTTTAGACCACATCTAATACAAGCATAATCAGATTTATGTTTTAGTAATTAACATGTAATGATTAATCTGTTTTTTCTTAAAGAGAAAGAAAAAGAATAAATATACCTATAAGTACTAAATTATGTTGATACAAATGTGAACAAGAAAAGATTATTATCCACACAGCAAACAGACTTCTTACACATATGATGGCTGAGGGAGCCTTATTAATATTTATGAGGGAATATTAATTTACTACCTGATTGGTTGCGCCTGTATCCTGACTGCTGTGAAACGTTGTCAAGGGGAGATTACACTGACTAGTGCATGAAATACAATTAACCAACGAGAAAGACTTTCACTTAAGTTTCTGTTTAAAATGCTCTCTAGCTGCTTTAATTAATATATTTTATATTTTTTATTTTATATATTTTATCTCTGTGCCGAAGGCATGTGGTTCATCACGCACTACCTATAGAAAAACCCAGCAACCCTAGTTCCTGCCCTCTAAGACATGAGGTCCACATGTTGAATTAAAAGCCATTACATTACATATCAGGAGGGAGAGAGAGAGAGAGGGAGAATAAGAGGGCTCCTTCCCTGTCCAGCCACAGAACCTGTAGCCGTTGCGAGGCAGTGTGCCAACTGCACAGGGCCTTGTGTCCTCTAGGCCCTCACTAACCCTGCAGTTTTTAAGTATATATTATAAGTACATTTTTATTATTTATTTATTAATGTTTTTTTTTTATTCAGGTATGCTAATACATGCAATCAAGTGTTTTTATATATAAAATAATACAATCAAGGACATATAATTATGAAATATTTTATTCACTTTTTTTCCCCTGATGTTGCATCATTACCTCTAACTGGTTGCTCACTGCCAGAGAGAAGCTATGGGTTACAAATCAATAACGTGTCTGCAACACAAGAAAACGACTGATTTCTGAAACATGATTCAGGAGCTAAGAAATGATAAAAGCTTAAAAAGCAGTTAAATTTCAATCATCCATGTTTTAGGTCGCTGGATTTTTTTACGGTAGCATCAGGCAAGAAAAGCTTTTTAAAGTTGAAAATAATAATTTTAAAAAACATCTGCATACCTCCAACATGCAGGAGAGACTATGTGGACTTGCTCTACAATCAATTGAAAAAGAGGCTACAGTACATTGAACATGCATTGCATTATTTTCCCCGTAGATTCCCAAACAAACACATACTGTAAATACATATAGAATATGAATGAAAATACAGATGAGAAAAAAAAAATCCTCCAAAGGCAGCCTTTTGCATCTTTAAATTTCAGCCCAGCACCACATCAATTTTATACAAAGCACCTGAAAGTGGAGCTGCATCAATACTTGATGGAACCCCGATAAATATGTTGCTTAACTTGTCTAAATTAATGCTCTGGTTAAATCTTGGATTAATGCTTTAGGATTGGCTAGGATCATGGTCTAGGATGAGCTCAACTGTGGAGATCTAATCATTTACATGTGAGCCTAAATGCGTGTAATCAATCATAATGCAGAAGGCATCTGATGGAGTCCAGTGAGTACATCCAATCTAGTGTATATAAAATATTTATGGAAAACTTTTAAATAAAGTGATGCAAATTCAGTCATTTTGACATATGGAAAGGGAAAAAAGGTAACTACTGTCCTTAAAATAAAAATTTTATATAATAATACTGAATCATACTGATAAATTATCAGTTGCTCAAATTTTACTTATGTGTTTTGGTAAAATGAACATTTTTTCCCAAATTCCAAATAAATTTATATGCTTGCGCTCTACACTAAATATACAGTACATTCACCTTATATAATATGTGACTGTGACCACACCAAGCTCTCCCTTCTCCTCTTCTCTCTCTCCCTCTCTTCCCCTCTCCTCTTCTCTCTCATCTCTCTCGCCCTCTCTCTCCCCTCTCCCTGTATCTCTGTCGAGCTATGTCGTTCCTGAGCTGCCAGTGATCCAGACTTCCTCTGCCCTCTGGACCTGTCTGACTTGTGCTGGTGCCCTGTTTCTGGTTAGAGATCACGCTGCATGTATGCCCCGTGTGGTCTCTTTGGGATGCGTGTGGTCTCTGGGGACGGTTAGCATGAAGACGGTTCTGGCCTCGGCTGATGTTGACAGCTGTTTCTCTGAGGACTTGACTTGGCTGCAGTCGCTCAATAGTTCAGGACTGGAATGTCCAACAAGTCTACCTGAGCCTCCAATAACTAACTGGACTCCATATTAACACCAATTAACATAAACTGTTATACTAAACTGCCTGCCACCTAACACACAGTATGAATGCTGATCAATTCCTGCTTTCTGCTTCACCCAAATGAGGATGGGTTCCCGGTTGAGTCCGATTTCTCTCAAGGTTTCTCCCTATTGCCATCTCAGGGAGTTTTTCCTTGCCACTTTCGCCCTTGGCTTACTCATCAGGGACAATCTGACCATTTTGATTCATCCACATTCACATTCCATACAAACTTAAATAATTCTTTTGATTGTGTAAAGCTGCTTTGCGACAATGTCAATTGTTTAAAGAGTTATACAAATAAAATTGAATTGAATATGACAAAAAAAAATATTGTGAAACATACTCATTTTTAAATAATATAATACTAATGTTTCAACTACGGAATATTCAGAAATCAGTATTTGGTGGAATGACCCTGATTTGCATGTATTGGCATGCTTGGGTCAAATAATTTCCTCAAACGGCCTGGGACGGGATGCTGAAGGAAGTTGTTTAGGATACCTACTGAATGCATGCCTCCAATTCCTCCAGTGTTCAATGCTTTGTCTTGTACACCTCATCCTTTGTGTAGGGGAAAAAAATCACATGGAGTGACATCTGCACTTCTTTCAGGCTATTCATGAGGTCCGTGTCATCCCAGCCAACGTCCTGGAAAATGCTCATCTAACCATGCACGCACAGTAAGAGCAAAAATGTGGTGGTGCTCCAGTAATGCTACAGGTTCTACCGAATAGCCATTAAATATTGCTTAGTTAATTTTCACCCATCCTGTGCGTGTACTGTATATATATATATATATATATATATATATATATATATATATATCGACTTTAATGTCTTTCGCAGTATAATAATATTATTATTATTATTATTATTATTATTATTATCATTATTATTATTAGAAACTGCGTTTTATATTAGTTTATAATAAAATATAATGGCCCTCTATCGTTTCTGACATTAATTGCAGAAGTTGGAAAAGTTACCCTTTCGCAACGGGTCATGAGAACCGTGACAGGAAGAAAGACCATGAAAAGTTAGATGCGATACTTGTTCGATGTCTGTTACCAGGAGACCTCACTCACGGTGAGTAGCCTCATAAACCACACATCACGATGTAAGAGTTAGTGATGACGTTATACAGACCTATAATCCTTTATAATATTTTATATCACACCGTCTTTGGTATTAGGCGAAAGTGAAAGTGTTCAGTGTGTACCGTTAGCTTTTAGGCGTTCAGAGTTGGAGTTCTTTTCTTTTCCCCCCGTCAGGTGGGTTATTAGGTGGGTTTAGACTTTTCTTACGGGTCATGATAAAAAGAGAGAAATAGGCGGGTGTAATGGTGACGAAGTACACATACTGTATACTGCACGGAAGCGCGTTGCTGCCGCCGAGTAATACTACTAATATTCTTTGTTTACGTTTTAACAAGATATTTTCACGTTATGACGTCATCTTTTCGCGTTATTTTAGGATATTTTCACGCTATTCATGTAACATTCGGGAAAACAAAAGTAAAAGGAGAAGTGAGGGAATGTGAGGGATGTGCAGTGGGAGTGAGCAGCAAAAAACTGAGCATATGCTAACATGTACATCACGTGTTGTGAAGAAGGAAAGATGGTGGAGGAAAAGCTAAAAAGGATAAGGCCTGAACAGAAAAAAAAAAGTTACATATGAACAGGCAAGGCAAATAAATAAATGTAATAAATTGTATTAATAATTAATTAATAAATATATGAATAAGTTGAAATGCTATGGAAGGTAAAATGACTTCCCTGATAGCTTGGTTAAAAAAGCTTTGCCAGTCACTGTAGTTTTGTAAAAACAGTTTAAACACACTGCTAGTTTTTCATTCTGATGTGTTTCAGATGCAGTGCTTGTGTCACGGTAATGCAGATCCATGCATGTATTACTGGTGCAGAGTTGTGTATTTGTATTTCGTAATAGTTTGGTTATTGAGGTAAATTCAATACAATACATTTTTGTTTGTATAGCAATTTTAACAATGTACATTGCCATTCAGCTTTACAGAAATATAAATGATCCTTTACATACTTTAAATCCTCCCTGGTGCGCATATAGTGCAAGGGCAGGTGAAAAGTGGACAAGTTGCCTTTTTGCCTTTTTGAAAAGGACAAGCTGCCTTTTTGCCATATCAATTTTCACAGTATTTCTATTATAAAAGCAGTTTGCTAAAGATTACTATTTTTATTTATTAATAAACAACACATTGCACATTTTAATGCCATAATTACGTTTAATGTAACAAAATATCTTAACGTTTTCATGACAGAAAGTACTTTTCTTTGTTATATAACAGCTAGTATTTATTAATTTGTCGTGAGGCTTAGGTTGTGTGGTGCATCTGCCATAAAAGTCCTTGTAAACAAGTTGCAGAAACAACAGCATAATAGAATGCACACCTTAATGAACCTGTGGTTCATGTTAAACATTAATTCTCAGATCTGCGTCTCTGTATGAATTTCACCTGTACTGCTTTTTATAATTAATCAATAACTTTGCTTTCACAACTTTATGTGTGCTGTCCTATACATATTTCAATCTGCACACAGTCTGTTTGTTTGTACTTTAATTCAGGTGTACAGTTATTGCTTTATGCTTCTTAAAAACAAGAACATTTACCCTATATTGCCCTCCTGGGTCTCAGTTTATCAACTGATTGCAGTACAGCATGCTTTTTGTTTGCGTGATTATGACTTTTGTTTGTTTGCCAGACTTGGTTGTGCTGGGTGCTCATGTATTGTTTTTTTCCTGATCCTGAACAGACTAAGTGTACAAAGTAAAGATGCACTGGGAAATATCTAACCAGTCATTTTAATTAAATCGATGTTTAAAGCCGCAGCAGTTGACTCAAAGTGCTTTCCAGAAGAATAAACATACTATACAGTATGCACACTTACACACATAAGCTTTTTACGAGATTGAGAGCCTCAAAGTCGGCTGCACATTATAGTTGTTGTTGTAGTTTTGACAGGTTTTGTAGTTTTAAATGGTGGAAAAGAGAAATGGTGAAATCAGCGGCAGTTGTGTGAAAGCTTTATGCACATAGACAAAACTTATACAGTAGGAGGCGCCACTCCTTGCATGACGTTATCTTAATTAGTTTGCTAGGGTTAATGTTAGATATAGGGTTAAATTTTTCATACAACTGTCGCTGATTTCACCATTTCGCTTTTCCATAGTTTAAAACTACAAAAACCTGTATAAATGGTTACACCCACTATAACATGCAGCCTACTTTACGGCTTTCAGTGTCGTAAAAAGTGACATCACACGCTTTCCTTGGCGCAGTCCTACTCCTCGGCGAAAGTAAGTATAGAAAGCTTTATAAATAACCTTTATGTCCTACACTGTGGTGTGAATATTTTCAGTCCTAAATAAACTTTGAGCGCAATTCCTATGAGTGATTCTGAGATGCTTAGTAAATATGGACCCTGGTCTTTAAACAAGTGTGTGGGAGCAAAAGGAGATGTTTTAAAGTTGATCTGAATGACCTTCGGCACTAATACAGTATCTATAAAATGACTGACACGAGGCACATGTAAACATAAATTCACTCTATATTGGAGGACAGTTAAAAAAAAAAAACTTTCTCAGCTACATGAAACCTCTAGGCATTTCTATCATATTGTAATTTTTTTACTCATTTACATAAGGTAAATAAATCTGTTTTAATTTGGTCAGCAAAATTGGTTACCTCAAAGGGCCTAACTTTCTAATAATTATGGTTCTGGAAACAAAGTGTATTAAATATAGATTAAACAAATAAAAGCATGTCAGACCAGAAAGTTGACTTTGACAAAGAGGCTTTAGTATATTCTTAGGAAGAAAAATATATAATAATATGAGTCAAGTGTTTTGATAGAACTGATGTGTTAAAGTTTGCTTCTTTCATAATTTGTTAAATATTATTTATTTCTTGAAAGCCTGAACCAACATTGATAAACTTTCTTTCAGGAATGATGTTTTCATGTGTGATTCTCCTGATTCTCTCCAGCTTTATGGAAGCTTACTCAGGTATGAATACACTTACACACACTTGTGTGCATAGGGACGTTGGGTGCATGAGTTAAAAGTTGTTGAGAAAGCTGATCTTTGGGGTGGTTAAGGACATACAACTTATAAAACCTTAGAGTTGCTCTTTTATGTACAGTATATGTGACCAAGTGCTTCAATTAAACGGTTGAGTTGTATCTAGCTAAAATAATTATAGGTTATTCATTATTTCACCTTTGTGGTGTGAGTGCCTGAGATCAGTTTGAAAAGTTGAACTTTCATGGCTAACTTTCGTCTACAAGAACTGCTGGTAACTTTCCAATTGAAATATTGTATATCCAGGTATCTGTTCATTCACTCACTCATCATCTATACCGCTTAATCCTGTATTCAGCGTAACAGGAGGCCTGGAGCCCATCACAGGAGACTTAGGGCACGAGGCAGAGTACACCCTAGACAGGGTGCCATTCCATCGCAGTGCACACACACATTACGGCCAATTTGCGAATGTCAATTAACCTAACCTAGCTGTCTTTGGGAGGAAACCCACCAAGCACAGGGAGAACATGCAAATTTCATGCACACAGAGATGGAAATCGAATCCAGACCCTGGAGGTGCAAGGCGACAGTGCTAACCACTACACCACCGTGCTGCCTTGTTCATTCATTATTATTACAAAATAATAAAATCTAAGAACGTTGTGCCACCATTCTACAAACATGTGCACACAGGTGACGTGTGAAATTGTGCAATCATTTCACAATTCTCAAGAAGATTTTATTTATAAAAATTGTAGTGTTGCAGATGCAGAAAAAGCATGCCCATAAAAAAGCAGATGCATTAAATTGGCAACAAGCTCACGGTAGTTCATAAACATATGCAAATTTCTGTCTGCTGCAAAACCATAAAACATTCACTAATATAAATATAAAACCACACTGCAAACTGAGAAAAAAATTAGCAGGATTCATAAGCCTATACTATTCCCCTAATGGCAACTTGGTCCAATCTCATCAGTTTCCTCTTAACTCTCTTATCAATGAGGCATTTTCACACAGAAAAAAAGTCACTCTTGGCTGACCAGTCAGTCTGACTATTGTGTGTGAAAATCATTCATATCATATCATTAATCTACCAGAACAATGTGAGTCTGATCAGTGGATGTTGGAAACTAGAGCTGTGTGACATTTTAATGCATTTAAAAAATTTTTTATTACTTAATACAATGCTTATGTACAGGAAACACAAATGATTAGTTACCTTGGAGTCTGGTACGAGTCGTTCGTTCTTTTGTCACGTGACTCTGTATGGGACGTGGACTGTATGGGAGTCTGTTTATTGAAAATGTAACATTTTATTTTATTTCTGGTCAAAAGAACGAAATGAACTAAATGACTCAAAAAAGATTCGCTCATTTTGATGAACGAGATTCAAAGAACCGAGTCACTAAAATGATTCAAACTTCCCATCACTAGTCGAAGTTGGTTCCCCCATCGAAATGCGTTTTCTTAGCCCCACCCCCGTGAAACTGTCGCTGGAAGCGAGCATTCAGAGCAAGGCCCCGCGAGAGGTTATGCGCGCGCCGCTGAACTGTACGCGGTGCGGTAAAGGACAAAATGGACATTGTTACCGTTTTTTAAATCCTTGGAATGGAAGGGACGGAGAATATTCCACGCGCCTTGAAAATGAAACTCATTATAACATGCGCTGTATTATTTTTTATCACGCTATACACAAACCATGATTTATTAATGCTATTTTACAAATTGAATCATTTTTGGTACTTTTTGATAATTTGAAAAAATGGCCCAGTACCAGTGCTGAGTCTGTGCGTGCGTGCGTGCGCGCGCGCACTACCAGTTAAAGGTTTGGACACTCACCTTCTAATTACATGTTTTTTTCTGTTTTTATTGATTAATTATTCCTACATTGTAAAACAGTGCTGAAGGCATCCAGAATAATCAATAATCTCCTATAAACAGTTTATATTGATCTGCTACTTTACATTATGCTGTGTAAAACCTTCATAATGGCTCTAATTTGAGGCTGGTAACTCTAAATAAATATCTCCTCTGTAGCAGGGGGTAAGTTTTGGTCTTGCTTTCCTGGGATGGCCTACATGAGGGCCAGTTTCGTGATGGGCTTTGCACTTATCAATACTAACTTTCCAAGAACTATTCCAGAACAGCTGTTTTATTGGAAACTAATGAAATCAAGTACAATTTACAAATTCAAATACAATCTTCACTATTAAGTACAATTCTGTTACATATGTTCACAAATGTGTAGTTAAATAAGGTCACATTTTTTACACAAAAGCAGAAATATATATATTTTTTGTTTACAATACAGAGCATTTAAAGGTGTTTGGTCCAGAAGCTCCTCTTGTTGCTGTAGCTGGTGAAGATCTGGTTCTGCCCTGTTATGTCAAACCCAGCACCAGCGCTGTGGACATGACAGTGGAGTGGTTCAGACCATATGTAGAAGACTCATTAGTGCATCTCTATAAGGATCATGGAGACAGTAATGAAAACCAGGCTCAGTCCTACAGAGGAAGAACAATGCTGTTTAAAGATGAGCTACAGAAAGGGAATGCTTCACTCAAACTCTCAGCTGTCCAAGTGTCTGATGGAGGAAAATATAAGTGTTTCATTGAGGATAAATCCTGGTCTGATGACATCACTCTGAATGTCACTGTTGAAGGTAAGATCCATTTACCATGTAAAATGGCTGTAGATGCTTAGATTTTGCATGATCTAGTTTTTGCTGTCTCATGTGTTCTGATGGATCACCGGAATCCCCCCCCCCCCACACACACACACCAACACATTCTCCCTGCTCCATGGTAAAGGAACATTCAAAAGTAAACTGTATGAAATTGTTTTTGAAAATACATGTTATGCATTTTAGAGCGAGTATTTTATTCGCTCCTAAATTCCAAAGACAGTTCTTGAAGTGATCTCCTGAATTGAAGCACTCTTATTTATTAAGAATCTTAATCACTCTCTTTTACTTGTATTTGTAAAAATGGACCCACATTTTCCCCCCTCTCAATATTTTCAAGTAGTCATGATTAACTCCATAACCTAAGAGCATATGGATCCAGATTGTGGAATATAAGAAAAACATGGAAACCAAGTTCCACTAAACACGAAGAGTTATTTGTTTGCAAGTGTTCAGAAAACAGCTTTTAAAGCATACACTGCAGTCAGGTTTACCCTCTGGAGCATTGTAGTGGTTACGGAGGCACCTAGGAGGTTGGCACAGGTCCATGGGGCGTAGCTCAGGAAGAGTCCTCACAGTCGCCGCATGGTGTGGGGCAGAGGCGGTGGGGTCCGCACGACAGTGTGTGGCAGGCAGCTTTCGTGTTGTCATGGGAAAGTCAGAATTCATGGAGTCTTAAAGCACAGAGAACGAGTATGAGCATACATTAGAACTTACATTAGAAGAATGTATTTCTTCTCTTTTCCATTGTGATTGTCTGTAAAGCCCTCATAATGGCTTTAATCTGAGGCTGGTAACTCTAAACGAATATCTCCTCTGTAGCAGGGGTAAGTTTTGGTCTTGCTTTTCTGGGAGGGCCTTCATGAGAGCTATTTTCATCACAGTGCATGATGGGTTTTGTAAGTGCACTTATCAATACAGGATCTACCCACCAGTTGAGCATTCTGTGGCCTTTTTATTGGCTGTCAGCTACTAGAGAACGGTGAGTAGATATATTGTGCTTCAGTCCAGGTGAATCAGCCAGCTCCTCCCCCTTTCCACACATAGAGGTCATTTAAACAGCTTTACATTTGTTACATACCCACTGAATGCAATTTTCTTGGCTGATACCTTATTTTGGACATGCCAGTCGGACCTGCCAATACCAATTTTAACCAATTTAAAACTTTAATTAAGACTAAATTAAACCTATCATTGACAGCGTGTAGAAATCCTTTTGTAATTTTTCATTTAATGAATATTCAATTATATGTCTATAATAAAACTTAAATAAGATTTTGTCCAAATTGTTCAAGATTACAGGACTTTTGACATGTTACTGGTCAGAGCTTTTTTTTTTTTTTGGACAGATACAATCCAACTAAAACTCTAAATTCAAATGGGGACAGAAAAGGCTATCACATGGATCCTTCAAGACACATGCCAATCATACATTTTTGAACTGCTGCATATACACTATTAGGTGGCAGGAGAAAAATGCAGATGCCCATGAATGGCTAGTGCCAGTGTGATTGTCGTGAGATTGCATAAGAGCTAATGCAAAGTTCAATTCACATTAAGAAATTTTAATTTTAAGTTTTTCTTAGAACAACCTGTTTCAACATTTATAACAACTTTTCCTTTTGCACTGGCTATAATTGCAAAAGAAAGGATTCAAATTCTCACATGATTCCCTCCATCTCTGACTGGTTTGACTAAAGAGAGATAGAAAACTTCTATCTGGCTTACAGAATACTAGTACCCATCATTGAAATGTTAAAGCTAAAAATAAGCTAATCAGCATCTGGCACATAACTGCTCATTCCCTTCAACATAACATTTTGATTTAATTCATGGCTAATTATTAATTATAGATAATTTATATACCATTGAACTGAGTGAGTAAAAAAAAATGCTAGATGCTGTGATATAATGTGTCGCATAACTGCTCATAACGTTGAATTTGTGCAGGTTTACCTTCAGGCAAATACCGGACTGGAAAAGTTCCATTAAATTCTGTTTGGCCAGTTTTGCGTGATGCTGTGACAAAATCTGGCTGGACAGACATATAGACAAACATACAAACATACAGACATTTTCTGAGACTGGTTTCGGGGCCTCCAGTGTATCAGATGTAAAGATATCATTGAAACACTGGCTAATCCGCGGAACAGTCACATCTGTTCCACTGATTTGGCCCAGCTCCATTGTAGATTTGGTTCATGAATCTAGACTTTTTGGTCAAATCTATATAAAAGTTGAAGCCATTCTTCTTTGGTGTGACAGAGCCAGATTTGCAGACAGCAGCCAGAATCGATCCGGATTCACTTTTATTCCGCGCAAGAACCCAAACGTATAACATGATCTTTCCTGCTTGTTCTTCATGTAATCAGTCAAGATTAATGGTACTGAATCAAGAACAAAATATGGAAATTGTTATAGCGAACAACTGAAGAATGTGGGGACACATTGCTTGACAGTTAATTAGATAAGAATCACATATATTCTTAGCAAATATCTTTTAAAAATCTTACCATCTTATGATTGAATATTGTATGAAGTGGAAGGCTAGAAGTGTTCACACTGACATTTGTTTACTATTACCACCCTGACAGCAAAACTACTCTGGCCCAGATGTTTAACAAGATTTGACCTGGCTTATTATTGCACTACAGACCAAATATGACAAAAATCTGTTATAGCTAAAAATTGGATCGAACGTTGTACGAAGAAGTGGAAAGCGAAAAGTGTTTTTCACATTGAAATTTGTTTTCTATTCCCGTGAACATCTGTAATGATGTAGTCGGTCAATAGAAAAAAATAATGAAATGAATAATAAAATTGTACATATGTACAAATATACAAATATCTTTCATTGACCGACCACATTGTTCCCTGGCCCTGATCTGGCCCAGACGTTTCCTTAAATCTGTAACACATCTAGTAAAATGATTTGGCCTGGCCTATATTCTCCATCCTGCACATCTGATGAGAACCTGTGCCAGAACTGGGCCATTTCAACCTTTAATTTTATTACATTTGGTCCAAATCAGGCACAGTAGCAAAACTACACTGGCCTAGATGTTTCCCAAGATCTGTAACAGATATACTAACAAGATTTGGCCCGGTTTATTATTGCACAACGGCCCAGATACATCACATCCAGCGCGTAGGGTATGCGGCTGCACAGGGTCTACTCAGGAGCATGAGTTTACAAATCCACCTCTCTGAAATCAGCTGCCGGTTTCATACTGTATTACAGATCACAGGGGATGTGCACAATTTCACAATTTATCAGCCTGATTCTCCTGCCTAAAGTATAGTCTGTGCAAAAAAGGTACAAAACAAAGCTCTCATTCGTCAACGTGTTAATGTGTAAACTCTCTTTATGAAATATGGTTTTATTAGTTATCAGATGAGTAAATCTGATTTTCATTTCTGATTGTAAGTGTAAATGTAAGTGGCTGTAACTAGAATTGGTCTCTAGGTGTCACTATTGCATTTGGTATCACACCAGAAAAATAAGCAGCACTAGATGTGATAACTGATTTGCAACTGATGTGTAACTGATAACGACCTATCTGAGCTTTAAGTGTTCTTGGGTAGGATGCCATGTTTTTTTTTTTTATGTTTGCTTTGTACTATATTGGAGGGTACAGTAAGCATGGTTCTTGGCATCCTGCAAAATCTGTAAAATATTAGCTGTTAAACCTATCCATCCAACTGATTTGTTGTCTGTTATCGTTTTTTAAAATGTTAAGCTATGTTTTTGATATGGGTTTGAGCCATAGGTTCCTAGATTCTACACTAAAATTTTTTTTTAACTTTTAGCTAGCATAATGTGTAGCAGTAAAACATGGCTCAGTAGCTTAGGGAGAAGAGTGTTGTCTGGCATATAATGAGGATTGTGTCTGTTCGTGTTATCTTTTGTTGGATGTTGTATTAGTATATCAAATTGTGCAACATGTTGATTAATTTAACTTTAATTTCAGATATATTTCTTTTGATAAATGTTTGCTTTGCACTGTGTTGGAAGGTTTGCCTCACACAGGGCTCGATTTGACGGGGGTGGGGTGGGGGTGATGGCATCCCCCTTGATGAAAAATATGAGAAAAACCTTCCACTCTGTAAAACCAACATCCCCCTTACCATCCCATTCAAATTAATAATGCTGTGTATTATGTCAAATTTGTCATAAAATGAAATATTAAAATGTATGCTCATCTATGAACTATAAATAACGGTGATTCAATATTCAATATTTAACGTGCTGCTCACAAGCTCATGCAAATTTGCGTAATTTCTGCGCTGTTCGCATTTTTGGCCAAGAGAACAGTTCAAGCACAGCTTTTGACACATTTAAAAAAGAAGAGAACTGAAGGTATGATACATACACACAAATCATCTCAGGATTCGGTTTAACACGTCAAAATGACTGACAGCTTTAATGATTATAAAAGTTCTTTACCCAATTTGTGTAATTTCATTCTCAATTTAAAGAAGACCTACAGTACATACTTGGGTACAAAAGGGTCAAAAATAGATTTTTAAATGCCATCATAGTAATTTAATTATTTGTGTGTGTGAGTGTGCGTATGTGTGAGAGAGAGAGAGAAAGAGAGAGAGACTGGTGTGTAGTCATACAAAACTACAACACTATTAAATTAAATTATTCCATTATTAATGTTTATGTAGATTCTACTCTTATAATCCTCCCGAGATGAAAGCCATGGAAAGCATCAAATGATAGTTTTGACAATTGCATGTTGAAATGCATGTGTTTTGTTTTGATGGCTCCAATTTAATCAAACTTCTTAAAAATATAATAATAATAATAATAATAATAATAATAATAATAATAATAATTGACCACACCATTCCCCATACTTTTTTTGTTTTTTTACAATTCGACCACTGGCTTTACACTATGTGTAATAAAACAAATCAATTGATGACCAGTATGCATGATGGATACATCACTTCATGCACTTTCCTTCTGACCCTGACGCGCCCATTATTCTGGAATAGGCTCAATCTGGATTCATCAGACCACATGAACTTTTTGCATCATTCTCTATATAATCCGCTGCTACACTGATGTACTTATCGCTGCATTTCACTAGTGCTTGGATACCATAAAAGTAGAAAGAATTTCAATATGTCAGAGTTTTGATCGGACTGGCCTCCTAGGAACTCCTTTAACAGCTCGGAGCGAGGTCAGGACTGTATGGAGGATGTGGCAATAACTCCCAGCCGAGTTTCTGTAACGTGCAAGTGATGTTGGTGAATGATTGTATGTATACTGTAGTTTTCGCAGACACATGTGTCTTTTCTGAAAGTTGGAGACAAGTTATTCATCGATTTTCATTTGCTGAATGTTCACAGGATACAAATGCAGTGGGCTCTGAGCCACCGTTCCTAGAATTGTCATGGCCTTCTTTAAAAGGTTTTAATATGTTGAACAGTTTATAACTCAGTTTGAATCATTAGAAACACTCTTCGTTGTTTTCTGTCCTTGGCAGACCAGTAATTTGACTCTTTTGAAACGGCAACATTTTTGGCCAGGCAGTGGCTTTATTAGTTCAGTCTTTAGTTCATTATTTTACTTTTTGTTGTTTTGCTATATTTGTTTTCTTTAAATACTTTTTTTTCTCTTTAAACCTATTATGTTTAAACTTGGCAATAAAAAAATTATGTGTGTGAAATGGTATAAGCTAGATAATGTGTGTTAAAAGAACTAAAATAAAAATGTTATGTATTTGGATGATAAGCTACAAAATGGTAAAAAAAAAAAAAAAAGGGTTTAAGCTGGCCCAGCTCTGGCACAGATTCACACTGGATGTGCAGTACAGATTTATGTATGCCATATTTGGCCCATTGTGCAAATATAAACCGGGCCAAATCTTGAGAAACATCAGGGCCAGATTAGGGCCAGTGAAGTTTTGCTACTGTGCCTTCAAATGACTGATTGAAATCTATAATTACACCAAGGTCCTTTACTGTTGCACTTGATGGAACAAAAAGGCCATCCAGAGTTACAGTGTGATCAAAAACCTGCTTCTAGTACCAGAACTTCTGTCCTATCAAGATTAAGCAGAAGGAAGTCAATTAACATCCAGTCTCTTATGTCCTTCACACATTGCTCAACTTTATTAAGCTGGTATCTCTCATCTGGCTTTGCTGAGACATATAACTGTGTGCATCAGCATAACAATGAAAACTAATACCATGATTATGTTGCCCAGAGGAAGCATGTAAAGAGAAAAAAAGCAGTGAGCCTAAAACTGAACCCTGTGGAACACCAAACTCCACTTGAGAACATGCAGAATAATCACCATTTAAATCTACAAACTGATAACAATCAGTCAAATAGGATCTGAGCCACGAGAGGGCCATTACATTAAGTCCTACTACATTTTTTTAATCTGTGAAGGAGAATACTAAGATCAATGGTGTCAAAAGCTGTACTGAGGTTGAGTAACACAAGCAAAGAGATGCAACCCTGATCAGAGGACAGTAGGGGGTATTTCCTACTTTAATAAGTGCTGTCTCTGTGCTGTGATAAGGCCTAAATCCTGACTTATACAGTTTGTGAATGCTATTCCTATATGGATACTGTATGAACACAGCTGCTGCGCTACTTTCTTTTCCAGGATCTTCGAGATAGGTGAGGGGAGGGGAGGTTTGATATCGGCCTGTAATTGGACAGCTCACAGGGGTCAAGGTCAGGTTTCTTAATTAATGGTCTAATAACTGCTAATTTAAAGGATTTTGAAACATACCCACTGCTGAGTGAAAAGGTAAATAAAATAAATAATAAATAAAAGAGGTAAATAAAAATATAAGATTTTTAAATTTTTTTTACAAGAGTAGAGAGATGTGTTGATCTAGCAACACTAAGAGCCTTTTTATAGTTCAGGACATTTTCCTTCAATTGCTATTTTAAATTCTAACAATTTAGTTTGACACCATTTACATTCTAATTTTGGAGCGGTCTGTTTTACAGTGTGTGTGTGTGAGTCACAGAGGTTGTCGGTAAATGATAATTATCGGGCCTATGGGTAAAAGATGTAAGCTCTTCTTATCTGACCCCAGGACATGTGCAATATCTTTTTCTTGTTCCAAGACACGTATATATAATTTTTTTGCCTTGAAATCCACTGGGTTGGAGTCTCTGTGATAAGCTGATGAATGGGCAATCCGTGCCGAGTCTGTGCTTCAGCCAAATTTATTTTTTTTCTAACAAATGAAGGAAAAAGCAACAAACAACCTTTTTGCAAACCCCAAAGGCACGTTGATCCTTCACACCATTTTCTGTATAAATAAAGAATAAGAAATCCAAGCTTTATATGGACTATATTCACACATTAGTATGTCTGCTATTATGTTTACATATGTGGAATTAGTGTGAATGTATTTGATTGATATAAATTTGAGAAAAAAATATAACTATAAAATATTATATAAATAAATTATTTTGTCATTAAAAAATAATTTAAATAATTAATAATGTTGGTTACGACTTGAAATTGTGGATTGCCATTTGGAAACTCATCGATGGGGTTATGCAGGTTGTGTCCAAAACACTGGAGATTTCAGAGCTTTAATCATGTTGGTGCCACTGTCTGTTGTCATGCAGACATGCCTGTCCTCCCCAACTTTCCACGGAACCAAAACATCTTTGGGAGATTATTTCCCCATTGTGGTTACTGGGGAAATAACCTGTGTGGAAGGAGAAACTTTACAGAGACAAGTCATCTGTTATACAATGTGTCATCGAACCCAAATCTGCATGGTTCAACTAGACTAAAGGTCTTTTGTGGTGGAGCAAAAGGATTCTCCAGCTGCTTTTTCGATCTTTTCATGTGTTGTGTTGTATAACTGAGTCAGGTCAACTTCTGAAAAATACAAAAATACCTTCAGCATGGCAGCACATATCGAGGGACGATTATTTTGAGCCTATGAGTAAATCCAGGCTTTTCAACTGTATATATGGGCACAATGTCTTTAGCCATGTAACGCTCCACAGCATCAGTAATATCTTTCCATCGAGGCCCTCACTTTTCAGTCGGAAAATGAGCTGCTATTCTTACCTCTTTTTTAGCTGGTATTTTGGCGCTATCTTCAGGTTTCAAGTTTTATTGTCATATGCACAGTAAATAAACATGTCTCACTCACCTTCACAACGCCTGTCAGATTTTTAGGAGTCTGATGGCAGTGGGAAGGAATGAGTTCTTTAGCCTGGATGTCCTGCATCTCACACTTCTGTATCTCTGGCCTAAGGTAAGTGGTGAGAACAGTCTGTGCTCGGGATGTATGGGCTCCTGTAGGATGGAGGCAGTTCTCCTGAGGACTCTACGATTGTAAATGCTCTGCAAGGATGGCAGCGAAGTCCTTCTTATCTTTTCAGCAGTCTTTACCACCTTCTGCAGGTGTTTGCGGTCCATAGCAGGGGTACTGCCATACCACATGGTGATGAAGTTGGTCAAGAGGATCTCGATCGTGCAGCTGTAGAAGTTTGAGAGGACCTTAGGAAACATACCAAATTTCCTCAGCCTCAAAAAAAAGTACAGCCACTGCTGAGCTCTCTTAACCAGCTTTGTGGTGTTTAGTGTCCAAGTGAGGTTGTCAATGATGTGGACACCTAGATATTTAAAGCTGCTTAGCCTCTCCACTTCAAGCTCCCTGATGAATAGTGGTTGATGAAGTCCTTTCACCTTCCTGATGTTCACTATCATCTCCGTAGTCTTGTCTGTGTTGAGGGAGAGGTTGTTTTTTTGCATTACACTAATAATGATCTCTGTTGGAAAGGTTACCTTATTTACATTCATGTTTGTTTGATAACAAGCTTACATTAAAACAGTATTTTTCTATTTAAAGCTCAGGGAAGCCACCCGGTGATCACCATGGAGAGTTATGATAGCTCAGGAGGGGTTAATCTAATGTGTGACTCCAGAGGCTGGAATCCGGCACCTGCTGTTCTGTGGCTGGACAGAAAAGGAGACACTCTGCCTGCTGAAGAGACACAGATACACAGGGAGACTGATGGCCTCAGTGTGAAACGCCGCATCACTGTTTATGATAATAGAGACTCCAACAGATTTTACTGCAGACTTCTACAACAACACCACATGATCGAGGCAGAAGTTATCATTAATAGTAAGTGTCATTTATTAGATTTAGCCTTTAACACTTTTTTGTATTTGTTATAGAATACAATAATTTATAATGATACGTGACCATGATGAACATACTGTTCATCTATGAGAACATATGTATTATTTTTATTTTATGCCATTAGATAAAATATAAATAATACGCAAGTGATATGTGTTGTTATAAGTATGGTTTATATCTATAAATGGTACAGTGGCGTGAGAAATGATTTGCCCCTTCCAGATTTTTTTCTTGCATATTTGTCACACTTATTCTTAAATGATTTCATTTATTAAGGGGAAAAAAACTGACCAAACCTGCCTGTGAAAATTGCTCCCTAAATGTCATAACTGGTTGAGCCATCCTTGGCGACAACAACTGCAATCAAGTGATAACTGGCAATGCGTCTTTCACATAACTGTGGAGGAATTTTGGCCAATGCTTCTTTTCAGAATTGTTTTAATTCAGCCACTTTGGAACACTTTTTCAAGCATGAAAGGCCTGTTTCAATTAAATTTATGTCCAGACTTGACTAGGTCACTCCAAAACCTTAATTTAATTTTGTGTTTGACCATTCAGCCATTTTTTCAGCCATTCAGACTTACTGGCGTGTTTTGGATCATTGTCCTGCTGCATAGGCCAAGCGCACTTGAATTTCAGATTACAAAATGATATCAGGATATTGTTCTTTACAACAGTTTCTGGTAAAGTGCAGAATTCATTGTTCCATCAATTATAGCAAGTCGTCCAGGTCCTTAAGCTACAAATAAGCCCCAAATAATCACCTTACCACCACCATATTTGGCTGTTGGTATGATGTTCTTTTTATGAAATGCTGTGTTAGTTTTATACGAGATATAATGGGATGCGCACCTTCCAAAAAGTTCAACTGTTGTCACACTAGTCCAGAGAATATTTGCCCAAAAGTCTTAGGCATAATTAAGATTTTTTTGGCAGATATGAGATGAGCCTTTGTGGTCTTTTTGATAACCTGAATCAGTCTGATAAATATGCAAGAAATGTATTGGTAAATATTTTTAAATTTTAGGTGAAGTCTTTGATGCTTGGAAGTGGAATGTCGATGCATTGAAGAGGAATGTTTGGATTTCAGTTTCAGCATGTTTTCTTGCTCTTGGATTGATCCTAACTGCAGTTATCTGTTACAAGAAAGGTAAAACTTAAAACACCACAGTGTAACAGATTATACCCTATATCCACTGTCTTCTTTCACTTAGTATAATTACCACAGATCATTCTGGAAAAATGGATTCTTAAATTTCAGTAAAGAATAAAGGGATGGCATAGTTGGAAAATATTACAAAAAACAGTTTTGAATTTGCATTTAAGGTTTTGAGCCCTGTGGTGGAAATTCTGTAAATATTATAAAGACAAGCAATTCATACACTGGGTAAGAGCAAAGTCACAAAGGTTTTATTTTAAGCTTCTGCAGAAGGACCAGTCTCATACAGCAAACAACGATTGCAGCATGGAGAAAGGTAAAGACTTTCTCTCAGCTGCCCTATTTTATACACAAACATCTCTGCTAACATAATCAACATTCAAATTCACAACTCTTTATCTGACCCAGACCAGATGTCCATACCTTATCATTTATTCAGGGTTACTATCAGGTTGTTTCTGTTCTATTCTCAGCTTTGTTTTTCTAAGCTTCAGCAAGTTTAAAGCATCTATAAGCATCTACGTGGCACAATTACAAATTAATACATAATTAAAATGTGATTTTTCCATTACAGCCCATTTTGCCTTTAATAAAAAAAAGTGAACTTTAAGCCTAATAACATATATCAATCTTTAGTATTATAATAATAATAATAATAAGAAGAAGGAGGTAACAATATCTGAAGCCTACCTACAGTATATTGCAAATAATCAGGACAGCTTTACAGGACAGCCATTTTCTATTATTGTGCTCCCAAACATTGAAACCGGTGAGGCTGATTAATTTCTTTGCACCCCCACACGCGCACACATATAATATACCGAACTTTGGGCATTTTATACAGATTAAGATTTAGATTTTTAGATTTCAATTTAAACAGCCATTAAGAAAGCGCGTCTCGCGGAAAGGATCTCACGAACTGCGCCAGCAGCCTTTACTTTTTTTATTGATCATATGTTTTTTTTTCTTTGTGGCATTATACTCTAGTTTTTAGCTTTTTCAGTATGATTATTAAAGAACTTTAAACATAGACTTTTATTTGGTTGCATGTCACTTCTGAAAGTTCCTCAAATCAAAATTTAATGGTAGCAATTAAATCACACTTTGTAGTTGGATTTGATACTTTTTGAGTGTAATTCATAAATTTACTAAATATATTCAGATTTTGTAAAATAACGAAAACTGATGTCTTAGTTTCCTTCCTGTATTTTGTCTGCATCACAATGAACTGAAGCTTCCTCTACGTCTTCTTTCCTTGTTTTAATTTGTATGGGCCAAAATCTTCATTTTTATTTTTGGATAGTTGTATTATGTTTTCTTTGTTTACAGAAGCGCTGCAATTTTTTTCAGGTTTCAAAACACACAGCAATTCCCATTTGTTTCATTTGTTTTTGTTAGTATTTGTGACATTAGAATGACTAGGTGTGAAGTTAACAAACTAGTTTCACTGGTAAGTCTCTGCCCAATATTTTCCCAGCAATACAAAAATAAAAAAATAAAATGGTTTTAGTTTAATCCAATGAACACAAAAATATGACAAAATGTAACCTTTTAATGGTCCATGAATGCAGTTTTTAGCTACATTCCAGTGTGTCCACCCTGACTTAATAATTGGTTTTTGCTTCTTTTCGAATATAGTCTTTCAGAGCATGCCACACCATCTCAATGGGATTCATGTCAGGGGATTCAGATTAATTCCCTCTGCAGCAATCACATTTCTTGCAGCAGTGTGGTTTGGGTCATTGTCCTGGAAAAAGCGGTCATGAATACCAAAGTTTCCCCTAATGTATAAGGCAGCGTTTTCTTTTATAATAGTGTCTTCGAAGAAAGACCTTTTCATTCTCACTTCAAAGATGGCAGTAGGTCATGGACCAAGTCTGGAAATGGCTCCCCAAACATGAACTTTGACAGGATGTTTTGGCTTGTCTTCCTGTTTTACGAAATGACATTGTGGCAAAGCAATCCTAAGCCATCATAGTTTCATCAGTGAAAATGATATTGTGTGTATTTTATTGATTTCAAGCTTGTTGACGTATCTCTTAATTTTTGTCACGGATGAAGGGACAATGTAAAGTTTTCTTATATTTCCAGTTTTATCTCCAGCTTTATCTTACGTTTTTTGCCTGATTCTCCAAATTGATTGCTCACTGATGTCCACTCCATTGCAAAAAAAACAGTTTTTTTTTCTTTTCTTCGTGCAAGAGCATTACACAAGTGTGCATTTTCTGTGAAACCCTAAAAAGACACTAAGGAATGTTTTATTTAAGGTATTTTTAGCTTATTTAAAAATTACCATCCTGCAACGTTCTGAAAATGTGTCACAAACTCTGGCTAGTCCGGGTTGTTGTTAACACCAAGGGCTTCAAGAAGTCAGGCATAGGCGCAGAGGGGTGTTTTTTACCAAAACATAGTCTTTTAATAACATAAAGCAAGGCACGAACGGAATAAACAAATCAAATACATAACACTCACTCAACGTAAAGCCCACATATAAAGAAAACACACAGGCTCTCACAAACCACTCACACTGGCTCCTTTACTAATGGACCATACATACACACGCGCTCCTATGAGCGAACCGCACACACCGGCACTTCTAATAGTGAGCCTCACACACACACACGCTCCTATGAGCGAACCACACACTCTCGCGCTTCTAATAGTGAGCCTCACACACACACACACACGCTCCTATGAGCGAACCACACACACTCACGCTTCGAACAGTGAACCAGACTTACACTGGCTCCTATGAGCGGACTACACACACACCGGCTCCTATGAGCGACCCACACACACTCACGCTTCTAACAGCGCACCAGACACGCTCTAGCTCCTAGGAGCGTACCACACACGCACGCACGCACACACACACACACACACCACAACAAGCCTGCTCACCAACCACCCAAACAAGAAAAAAACCACAAACAGAAGTTAAATCAAATCAAATCAACTCAACTCAACTCAACTCAACTCAACTCAAACAAACTAAACATAATGCCCTCATTGATGTTCTTAATGCTCGACTCAGTTTCCCAGAACAGCCAGCTATTTATAACCACTTTAATGAGCCACCTCGGTTCAGGTGAGCTCAATCACCTGACCGAGGTGCCTTCTGGGAAACTGAGTCTACACACAAAACTACAAAAAACTAAAATACACACATGTCCACAGTGCCCTCTAGGGGCAGTCCCTTACAAAATGTTATTGTGTGGTGGCAAAAATTAAAACCCTAAAAAGAATACTCCCCTAATCATAATGTTTTTCTACTCTGCAGTATTATAGTATTTACAGTTGTTAATAAATATTTACAATTAATTTAGTAAATAAATAGAAAATAAATATTTAAAGCGACTATTTTTATGTTTATCTTTTCATCTCTGTACACTTTTTTATATTCATTAAAGAAGCTCCTTTATTTACAGTATGCCTTACTAAAATGTTTTCATATAGCTAAATATATGATATGACCTATATATTGTGTTGTCTTAATTTGGGTGGTCAATCTGCATTTGAAAAGGTTTAAAATTATCTAAATCAAGCATAATTACTCTGAATCATTGAATCATTGTAATCACAAAATAGTGGCTATTGAAAATGCTGTGTAATAACTTTGAAAAACTACTAGCCAAGTGCCTGGTAAGCAAAAAAGTTATGCCGTAGGTACAATCTATGTAAAAATAGCCTAAATACAATAATTTGTCAAAATATTTTATCCACACTTATTGTATAACAACTAATGTTATTTGATCAGGTGTGTAAAAAGTAGCCTACTGAAAAATTATACTTAAGTAAAATACTGAGTAAAAAATCTACTCAAAATATCTGGCTGCAAATATAATTGGGTATAATTAAACAAACAAACAAATACAAATAAATAAATAAATAATTAGCTTTCAATTGTACTTAAGTATTGAAATAGTAAAAGTGCTTTAGCAAAGATAAAAATTATATTCTTGTTTTATTAAATTCTTAAAACCTTCTTGTGTTCTGGTGTTTACTGTATCCTGTAATTTGGTTTAATGGTTAGTGATCCTTAAATGAGCGTCAGTTCATGTGTTTAGTTATTCTTAATTGTCATTCCTAATGATATTGTATTATAGTCAATTACTAAATCATTAGGTAGTTATCAAGTTGTTGTCCTAACCATTTTGCAGTCTTTTCAACTAGTAATTTTGGCCATTTTCCATCTGCATATAGTCAATACTAAAACATTTGGTGTTCGGTGTTTAACTACCTGGTAGCAGTAGAATAGTCAGGAGCACTAACACTAGATCCACAATACTGTACTTGGAACCAATATTAAAAGTATCTTGCTCATTTATTAGCTTTAGGTAGTAAACATAAAAGTTTTGCGGAAAAGCAAGCCGCGTTTGCTGCAGTTGTGAAATGAACAAGTTTCTTGCATTTGCAAAGTAAAATACTAAAAATGTAAGTTTTTTTTATAATTCCCAGGTTTATCGAAACGGCCCAATATACATAAATCCATATATTATTATGTGCGATTAGAGCACATTAAAGTGTATAAAAAAACGATCTGCTGCATTGAAATTCAATGAAAACCGATGTCTCCATTTCCTTCCTTAACCTTTTGTCCGCATCACAATGAACTGAATCTCAGCATGTTTTCTTATGAGTTTGATGCATGGGCAACACCACAAACACAGACATGAGGCGAGGTCTTATACTCTATCTCACTGTAATGCAATCATTGCAAAACCTGCCAAAACTCGTGGTAAATAAATCATACTTACGGCCACTGTGCAAAACCGCGTAGGTGAGACAGGGGTATTAGGGAAAAAGGATTAATTCATTTAGAAATAATGGGGAAGGAAAAGGGTTTAAGGAGGGAGGATGGAAAGAAATGGAAGGAAGTATGTGAAGGTGTGCATGTATAGGTCTGGTGGCAGTGCCCAGTTGCCATGCGGGCACATGATCATTGGTGACGAGCAATGGTGCCAGGCATGGTGGGAGGGTGGGTTTGCATGGGCAAGTCCCTGGGGTGCTCACATGCCACTCTTCCGCATTTTTTCTGCTTTCGCCGCACAACTCTGCTCCACAGATCTTCAGCGCGATATCAGACAGAACAGACCTGACCAAACAACAAACCTGCCCCACCTCTTCCCGCCTCGTTTTATAGCAGGGGAGAAGCCTGCGATCCATTAATGATGATTGTGTCTGTTTACCTAGTGAGTCTACAGAGTTAGCGATGAGCAACAACAGATTGAGGCCCACACCCATCACACGCACACGCCGTGACGCTGCCCCTTCCACAGCTCTGAGCTTACTATCACTATTAGCACTGCCTGTCTGGAAAAAAGACCTCAACCTTGTTAGGGACTCAACCCAAGATCCATGCCACATGCCGTCATGCCCTCATTCTCTACCAGAGTAATGGGATCGATGCATGGACGGCACCACAAACACAGACCTGCAAGGTCCTGCACCTTCTTTACTACTGCTCCCTGTAGCCTTATCATTCCACCTGCGCCCCTTTTATTCACACACATATATTCTTTCACACTGCAGCTAACTTTTATTCCTCTGCTTTCCAGAGCATAGCTCCACCTCTCAGTCCATCACCAGAGCAAGCAAGAAGGGGCTCAGAGCCAATCCCATGCAGACCCACCTCCACCTTGAACGCTTCTGTCACACCTACAGTATATCTCACCACTGTCTTACAGCTCCTATACATGCCCTGAACCACTCTACAGTAACTTATTTCTCTGCCACTCCAGACTTCCTTGTACAATACCTCAGCTCCTCTCTCAGCACCCTGTCATACACTTTCTATAAATCTATGAAGACACAATGCAACTCCCTATTACCTTCTCTGTCCTCCATCGGCATCCTCAAAGCAAATGCTGCATCTGTTGTACTCTTTCTAGGCATGAAACCATATTGCTGCTCACAAATACTCACTTCTGCCCTTAACCTAGCTTCCACTACGCTTTCCCACAGCTTCATTGCATGGCTCATTAGCTTTATTCCTTAGTAGTTGCGACAGACCTGTTGTTTAATTGTTCCCCACACCGTTACAGTTCCATTTGAACTGAGCAGTTTCACTCCCTGCGGTTAGAAATCACATTTAACATGGGTGAACACCCTGTGAAGTATACTGTGCAGGATACTTCAGGCTGATCGGAATGCACCTTGAGTATCATGAACTATGTGTGTGTGTGCATCTCATAGGTGTATCTGTACATTAGAGTTTGTGTGTGTGTGCAAGGAGAGTTTGTGTGCGCGTGCGTCACATAGGTGTGTGTTCATGGAGAATTTGTGTGTGTTTGTGCATGCGTCTCATATGTGATATTCAAATGAAATGCAATTCTTATGCACACAAAATCAACTACACAGCAAAAATATGTTATATTATATTATGACTTGAATAAAAGCCATCGTTTATCCAGCGAGTTGCCAACAGTATATATTTGTGTTTGTTGCATTTCTGGGGGAGTATGTCTGCATTTCTATCAATAAATTTCATGCCTTTTGTTCAAAATGCTGCCTTTTGTAAAGTGAAAGTACGAGCCGCGGGTTTCCGCACGCCGATGAACAGCTTTATTTCAGTCATAAATTCACAATGACATTCCAGCTATTATTTCCAGCCGTGGTCAAATAATGGATTAAATAATCTTTCAATGCTAGACACAATCAGCAAAAAAGCATTGATAAAAACTCAAAAATATAGATTTTTTTTGTTTATTCAATTCTTCTGATGGTGCTCAATGTCGACACATTTTTATGTTCTAATGAAGATATGTTGACATATTCTCAAATCAGGACATTCGCATAGTTAACACTATCGGTTAGCTTACTATCAGTAAATAAAATAAATTTTAAGACCATTGCCATGCCTTTCATTGTTTTGTCCCTGTGAAGACATTACAAAAACTGTTTAAAAAACTTTTTATCATAAATTTGAAAGCACAATTTTGGGCAACTCATTTCATTATTATGAACAAAATATGAAGCACATATACACAAATTCATCATGAAAGAATCTCCTGTAAAACAAAATAAAATTCATGTTTGCTTCAGCAGTAAAAGCACAATATTGTTTTAGGCTAACTAATTATACACAATTCTTTACTGTACTTGGTCTGGCATTTACAGTAGATAAAGTCCTTCCATGCACCATCTGGCGGGTATTCAGTGAAGCACAACACATTTATTAAAATTATTTAAATAATGTTGAATGTTAAAATGTTAAAAATGTTGCTCGTGGGATTCCGCAGCACTGTGTGAAACAAATTGCGGCCTTCCGCAGAAAAAAGCGTGCATTCTTAACGGCCACATCTGTATATAGGCGGTGTACCTATATAACCTTGTGTGAAAAATAATTTCCAGATTGAGTAAATGCACGGTAATGCGAATCAGAAACATTTTATTTGAATGTAACCTTCAACCCAGAGTGTTTTTTTAAGTTCAAAATGTTTTTGTTGCACACAGAAATAAGATTTTGTTTTCTCTGTGGGGGTTAATTGATTTTATAATGCAAAAAACGATATCTGCGGTGTTATCTTAATTTTAGATGTCAAAAGGGTTTTGTGGCTCCATCTGTGTGAAACGGGTCCTAATGGCTTTTACAACATGGTGTTGTATGTTGATTAGTTGTGTTTTGTATATACTTATATTTATTTATACTTTAAATATATTGTTTATTATCAATTTTCTTTTGGTGTTATCCACCATTTTTGTGGCTCGCTTCTTTTTAAGTATTGGTTCAGTCTTTTAGTTTACTTTTATCACAATCTGTTTTAATGAAAGTGCTTGTGATGGCTCATGTGTGGCTCTGACTTAAATTTTTGCCCACTTTGTAAAGAATACAGTGCACCTTATACAATACGTCTTTACTATGATTAAGTGTATCTTAAACTACATTCTTTATATCAACACTAGGATGTCTTTAATATTAACATCATGTTTTTGTTTTTGTTTTTTGTTTTTTCAGTGAAGAAGATGGAAGCAGGTAATTGCACCTGAATGGATTATTTATTTTTCCAATAACTGAATAACTGTGAGTGAATGGGTCTATAAGGAGGGTGTTAGAGAAATGGAGTTTCTTCACTTCACATTCTTCACCTTCACTTCAGTCTAATTACAGTAATACCCTAATACTCTACATGCCTGCTGTACAGTATGTGTATTGTAGTTGCACTGGAAATTACAAGATTGCAATATGATACATGACAATGATAATAATATAAATAATGCATATCACTACTTAACTTTACTTAATTACTTTAAATTACTTCACCACTAAATGTATGTATAGTATGCACAATTATGTTAGGATAGTTTTTAATTCAAGGGTAATCTGGATTAACCTAGAGTAAATGTAAACAAACACTAGCTAGCTAACTGAGTTAGATAATATTTTTGCTTAGTTTACAAAATCATTTTATTACTAGACTCTGATAACAAAATAATTTTAGATTAACTTACAATTTAATTAATTCATTTATTAATTAATTTATTTATTAGAAGTAGCTAGGCAGCATATTAAGGCAGTTGATTTACGGGGTAATATTATTTTGGTTATCCATTTAAGGTTTCTTATAAAATGCAACACTTTTTCCTGTTTAACTGTTTTATCAAGTTGTGAGGTTTTTACAACTCCTGCTCCTGGCATTTTCTTATTCTTTCAACTTATCATATTAAACTTTTCCCTTCCATTCAACTTTTCATGAATATGTGAAAATTTGCTATAAAGTCAGACCCTCTCCTTGGTGAACAAGATGACGGCTTTATCCTGTAGTGGAGAGAGAGAGATAAAGGCTGAGGCACAAAGAATAGGTTTACTCCACCGTTTCAAAAGATTAATGTGATATAGTTTAACGCTTTTGCACTTACCAGCTTGTTGCAAATGATAGTTCACTGGCCCGACTTTGCAAACTTTAAGTAGCACTGGGGAGGAGCAGCAGTTTGCCATCGCCCACCAGTTCATGTGGCTGAGCCGGTTGGATGTAATCTTGCTTCTGCTTTTCCTGTGCATCATGCACAGTAGGGTGGACTTTGTTAATATTGGTTTGCAGTTCTTGCACAAACTCAATTACCGACCTGAACGGTGAAGGCTGCTCCTCTCCCGTGACATTGAGCAGAGATATTTGTATATTTACTAGGATCTACTCTTTAATTTAAGAATATTTTTTGTGACACACCTACAATCCTAATAAATTTGGAATGAATGAATTTATTCATTAGGAGCAACGCTAAGATAGGAAGTTTTATGAATTTTTTCAGAATATCTCTGAAGTTGTTATCAGGAGATTTAATTGAGAAGATATTTTTTAATTGTCATGTTAAAACCATGACAATGTTTATCATGATAAACATTAGTTACATTACATTTCATAATTATAATCTGGCTTGTGTTGTCCAGTTACCCTGTCAGTGTTACAGTGTTTAGTTATGTTATAGTTGTTTAGATACAAGGTAGACAACATATTAAAAATAAATGTATGTTTCTAATCCTTAGAGATGGAGAAGGAGAAGCAGTATGCAGGTAAGAAGTAAAAATATTTAAATACTGATTATTTAACTGAACAATTTAAAGAAATATCAACTTCAGGCTACAGAAAAAAAACTATTAATAATATTATAAACAGAGAGCCGTGTCATGAGAGGTGAGGTCATATTTAATAAATAATCCCAAATTGCCCCATAGTTTATGTATGTGTGTGTTTTCTGTGATGGATTAGCACCCCATCCATGGTGTACCCTGCCTCATGCCTAAGTCTCCTAGGATAGGCCCTCTGCGACCACAGGATAAGGAAGTATAGATGATGAGTGAGTTAAACAGCTAATTAATTAATTTATAGAATATTATATATACATTATATATACACTACTCACAATAAGTTAGGGATATTGTTATTTACATGAGTGCTTTTCCTATTTGCTCCGAATTTTAATGAAATAAGTAAAAGTCCCCCTTGATATTACTATTGTCTGAGAAGAAACACCATTTTCATTAGTTTAATATTTATTACCCCAAAAATTTAGACAATAACAAGGATAGTCCCAAATAACAAAAATTGACAATGTCAGTAGCGGGCGTTTCCACCATTTGCCGCAATGACAGCTTGACAGCGAAGTCTCATGCTCCTCGCTCTTCTAATCCAAACACTGCATGGTGTTAATATACCTCTTTGTGTTAATTCAACACTGGGAATTTCAACTGTGTGGAAACTGGAATAAACTGAAGTGAGTTGATTACATCAACATTCAATAGTGTGTGTATATTCATCCAATAAACTAATATGTGTTATGTGCACATATGTACAGTATACATTATAGTACAGCTCATTTGATTCTGCGACAAGCATCTTTACAATGAATCAATTTAGACTAAATACTGGAAACATTGAATAAATTAATACCAATGTAATAAATAACTATTTCAATTGATTTCTGCATAAACTATGGCAAAAATACAGCCCCAAAATTTCCCCTTCACTTTGTAAATTATATGAGCATATATGTATCATGTAACTCAACCTTGAATACTAAACAATATTTCAATCCTAATCATTACTACTGTAGAAGTTCAATTCAGATACTACATTTGACTTTTTTGGCCCTGGTCTGAGACAGATGTGCACATCAGATGTGCAAGACAGATCTGTTGTGTATTTGACCCATTGAACAAAAATAAGCCAGGTCAAATCTTGTTACCAGATTTGTGGAAAGTCTGGGCCAGAGTAATTTTTCTACTGTGCCTGATTTGGGTCAAGCATAAAAAGTTGAGCTGGCCCAGCTCTCATCAGATCTGACAGATGACAGCAAGACAGATCTGTGCTGTATGAGGCAGAACAGTGGTCGGTCAAGGAAATTAAATACACATATTTGTACATATGTACAATTGCAATTGTATTATTATAATCATTATTGTCACATCGTTACAGGTGTTCACCGGAAAAGTAAACAAATTTTGATGTGAACACTTCTCGCCTTCATTTCTTCATACAAAGTTCGATCATAAAGTGCTCAGTGTTTTAAAAGATATTTGCTAAAGATATATGCGATTCTTCTCTACTTATCTGTCAAGAAATGTGTCCCCACATTCTTCACTAGTTTGCCATAACAATTTCCATATTTTGTTCTTGATTCAATACCATTAATCATGACTATAATATTATATACATGAAATCGTGCATGTGGTAAGCACCACATTTCTACTGTCTATACATATGTATAGTAGATAAGTAGAAATCTCCTGTAAAATAGAGTGAACTTACTGGCTTTATTTAACACGTGCAATTAAAAAATAGTTTCCTATAAATATGTACAATCTCTAAGTCCCTTATTTTTCTTTCGCAGAGTTGCAGAGACAGAGGGTGGAAGATGGTAACTACATTTGTGTTCTTCTATGACCATGTTTTTAGGTGAAATTAGATACATAATGTTTGTGATAAAGCATATGTTTGGTATGTTTTTCCTCTGTGCACAACAATTTCATATTTGTACTCAAATTATTATCATGTAGTGGAAGTGCACATCCTTATATTTAAATAACGACTGTTTTCTTCTTTCTCTCTAAATAACATTCCAAATATAACATTTTCCCCCTGAATAAAGGTGCATTCATTCTTGTCTCTCAGCATGTGATGTGATCAATGTGATCCTGAATTTCACTGGCAAGTGGCTGATCCCCATGCTGACAAACAGTAAAATAACACTCCAAATGTGACTGAAAACCTGGATTAAAAACTAGATGCTGAAATATACCTTATAAGACATAGCACTAATGAGAATACTTGTGTGCACACATTATGTATTCTGACCTAAAATTGTTCCTGCAAAACTAATATGAGAGCTAACAATACATTCCAACAATACATATTTTCCAAAAATGTCAAATTTACTGGCAGTTTGATTCAGTTCATGTATTGATATTCATTGCTTGCACAATAATAATTACCAGTTAGGTTTGTTATGTGATTAGAAATAATGTAGTTACCCAATGCGAGCAATCCGTTCATAAACACTTAACATATTTTGAATGATATAACATTTATTGTAATACATTTACCAACTTATGGTGTAAAACAATAGTGTATGAAAACCGTGGCTTGCTCTTGAACAGACAAAATATAAAATGTAAGTGCAGTTCCTAAAACCGCCAATAGATGGAAGATGTGCCAAACAATTATAAATTGTTCCCAAGTCACAGCTCATTCACTTATTCATTTTCTATACCGTTTATCTTGTTAAAGGTCTTGGGAGGCCTGGATGGGATGTCATCACAGGCCACACAAGCACACACCCATTCAAACACTCACTCAAAGACCTGAGGTCAGAATCGAACCCCAACCCTGGAGCTGCAATGCCACAATGCTAGCCAATACACCACTGTGCTGCCTCGAACATGAAATCTGAAATTCTCAAAACCAAATTTTACTTCCTTTATCTGGTGCACATTATAAAAGCAAAGTATCATTCATTAGAAATAATTGCAATTACTGTTGTACTCCTGTTTCCTATAATTATCAGTTGATTATGTCATGCTGATTAAAATTTACTTCAAAATGCAATTGTATACTGATTTTCTGTTTAATCATCTCCCCATCAAATGATTTGATAAACATCAAATCATTAGTTCAACCACTTCAACCAGTTCTCTAAAATACCTGGCTACCATGGATGCAGTATGTGAGGATGTCACAGCAGATAAGAGGTTCATAAAGAGTCTTTCAGTTCTGTGTTGTGGAAGAGAATAGGTGGCCTAATAGGCAGGAAAGAGTTGAATAACAGCACTGTAATTCCAATGCATTTTTTTCTTTTCTGGTTTAAAACAGCCTTGTCATTTGTCTTGTCAATCAGGGAAAAGTGAAGGCAGAACAATGTGAAAAATGTTCCATATGTTCTGCATAGTCAAACTATAATGTATAAAATGCGTTTTAGTACAATCTGAGAATGTGCACTTACCACATATGGATTTGTGAGTACAAATTAAAAACTATAAAAAGTTTGATCTAATTATATTTACTTAAATGAATATAAAATTTTGCTTCATGCTTCACAGAATTTTTAAAAAAGAAGAAGACATTTGCAGGTAAAAACTAATTTATCTTTTAATCTTGTGTGTGTGAATGTGTGAGTGTAAGTGTGTGATGTGTACAAGTGACTCCATCCCTCATACACTGAGCACACACTCTTTGCAGCCAGGTTGTCAGCCCTTCTCCACGGCCAGACTGTGTTCACTCAGCCTTTACATGTTCAGTCTTTGCAGTATTTCTCTGACACTACTAAAATACTCTGCCCACTCATATTCTCTGCTTAGGGCCTCATAACAGTGTAGTCTCGACTGGGTTGGGGTTTGACTGTACCAGTGTTCCAGAAACACCCTCTTCATTTGTTCAGTCCCTGATTCTGAAAAGACAGTGATGTGAGGTGATAGTTTGAGAATGCTGTGTGTTAGGGGTGTGTTAGTGAGTCTCAGGACCAGCTGACACAGGGCACTGCGTTTAGAGATGAACTCTTGGGTTCTCAGTGCTTCACATTGCAGGGTCCTTTCATTGCTTCAGATGTTTCCAAAATTTTAGTGCTCTTTTTGTAAAAAAAAAAAAAAAAAAAAATTGGGAATTTGTCTAATTCAGAGGATAATAATGCAGAGGATATTTCTACCGCTTTTTACACCTGATTCTAATTGGTATGTTTATTCTGGAGCTCTTCATGCTTTTTCTTTCAGTGCATTCACTCCCTGATCAAACCTGCTGGTTGTTCCAGCAGTACCACTAACTCACTAATGTGAAAATTAACTGTTGCCCTGTCTCACTCCACGCCCTTGAATGAAGTATTCTGTCCTTTTGTTCAATCAATCAATCAATCAATCAATCAATCAATCAACATTTATTTTTATAGCACTTTACAACAACCTAAGTTGTACCAAAGTGCTTCACAGTTCTAAAAATGACAATAAAATGGCAATAAAAACAGAAATAAAAATACAAACAGAATAAAATATTATTATAAATAAATAAATGAAAAATTAAATAATAGTCATTATTTAATTTTAAAAATGATAGTAATAAAAACTAAAAAGATAAAATTATTAAAAAAAAGATAACATAAAACTATAACATATTAAAAGCTATTCTAAACAAGTGAGTCTTCAGTTTTGCCTTAAACAGAGGGAGGTCCGTAATGCTGCGTAACTCAGGTGGAATGGCGTTCCAGAGTTTAGGACCAGCCACTGAGAAAGAGCGATCACCCCATTGTTTGGTTCTTGACCGAGGGACCACTAACAGGTTTTGGTTAGCAGAATGCAAGACTCTACTGTGTTGATAAAAATTTACTGTCTCACATAGGTAGGAGGGTGCCAGACCATTAATCGCATTAAAAACAAACACCAAAAGTTTAAACTGAATCCGGAACTGTACCGGAAGCTAGTGGAGAGAATACAGGATTGGTGTGATATGATCATATTTACGATTACTGGTCAGCATACGAGCCATTGAAGTTTTGTTGGAAGTTTTATATAACATTTCTTGTTCAGATAGAAGGATAATGTCTTATACTTCCTCTTCTAAACAACTTTTTCAAACTTAATCAAATAATCTTGTATGCTAAATTATATCCTGAGAGGATCTTTATTTTTATTTTTTTCCAGAGCCCCGTCCATTCTCGCGTAGATAGTGGAGATCTGTTTATTTTGTGTTTTCAGTTTTCTTTTGCTTCCTTTAAGTTCCTTAATTAATAATCCCACAGCATCTCCAAACGGGCAGGTCGTTCCATGTGTATCACAAGCACTCTCACTCTTACCATGATGAAGCATGTAAAGATAAAACAACAGTGGGCCTGTTCATGTTCACGAACCCTGTGGAACTTCACTTGAGAACATGCAGAATAGTCACTATTTAAACTTGCACACTGACCTAGATTAGTCAAATAAGGTCAAAATGATTGGTGTCTGAATCACAGTGTCTGAACCCCCTGCTGTATCTAAACTTCTCCTGACTGTTCTGTGCTCTTATTCCAACTATGGGCTCTACAGCCTCTTTTCACCTACAGTATTCACATTCCACTGCATTTTTATCATTGATCATGTAACCTTACATTTGGTGTCTCACATTACTTCCACCTGTTCACTGGTCACCATCCTGTAGCTCTTCAGCAATTGGCTGCTCCACACTGGAGCTCGCTCCATTCTACATCTATTCCCAGTTCCCTGTTTCCACAGTGTAGAGAATTATAGTATGTATGATTTTTCCCTTATGTGTGATAGAAACATGAACACTGTATGCCTAAATGAGACGACATGCTTCAGCACAGGTTTTTACAGTTTACAGACAGCATTCTCATACTGCTCACAATTTTACTGAATTGAGACCATTTCTGCTCGATATTCTCATCCAGGATTAATGGGAATGTTTGCTAACTTTCATTGTTGTTGCAAAAAGTGGAGTAATGGAATAAAGATATCTTGAGAGAGAGAGAGAGAGAGAGAGAGAGAGAGAGAGAGAGAGTGTGTGTGTGAGAAAGATATATAGATATATAAACAGAAGTTCATAAATGTTTATTTCTAACATTTTTCCATATAAAAACTTTAGTGTGTGTAGCCCCACTGTTTGTATGAATGAATAATTTGCTGTGTGTGCGCGCATGTGTGTGTTCCTCACAGTGGATGTGACACTGGATCCTGATACAGCCCATACTGCTGGAGGTCAAGAAGTGACACATAAAGACACAAGACAGGAAACTCTCACTAATCCACCAGAGAGGTTTACTGATGACCACAGTGTTGTGGGAAAGCAGAGTTTCTCCTCAGGGAGATTTTATTATGAGGTTCAGGTCATAGAAAAAACTGGATGGACATTAGGAGTGGTAAGAGAAAACGTTAATAGGAAGGAGAGATTAGCATGGAAACCTCAGTATGGATTCTGGACTGTGTCACTGTTGGGGAATCACTACAGAGCTAATGCTGATTCTGATGTTCCCCTCCCACTGAGAGAGAAGGTGGAGAAGGTGGGGGTGTTTGTGGATTATGAGGAGGGTCTGGTTTCCTTTTATGATGTGGAGTCCAGATCTCACATCTACTCTTTTACTGGTCAGTCCTTCACTGAAAACCTCTATCCATACTTATTTACATGGGAAAATGAGGTCCAGTGATCATTACTGCTGTTACTAAATAAATACCTGATTTATAGTGTAACATTATTTTTTTTTAAAGCTGGCTAAAATGATCATACAGTATACAGTACATTTAAAACCAAAATAATTCATGTAAAATATTATTTAAGACAATGTTATTGTGCAGAAATAAATAAACACATAATCACTGTAAACAGACAAAACATGTCAAGTATGTAATGAAGTGTGTTCAGGATGAAGCCCTAACTCTCTCTTTAAAAAATTGAGATACTACTTAGTGCTCTTTATTTTTTCATAAACATCATATTAGCTCTATAACTGAATGTGTAGATATATTTTAATATATAATTTTATTATATATATTTTTGTATTTGTATATAATTGTATATGAAATTGAGTTATTGTTATTAGGCTATTATGTTTTTTTTTTATTATTTGTGCTATAATCAATTAAAAAAACAGCATTTTGTCACAGCTGTTGTGTGTGTATCTTTAGGTGAGGCATAATCGCAGAGGTTGAGATGTTAGGTTTTTAATGAAAGTTGAACAAAACAAACAATCAAACTTCAAACAAGAACAAACCAAAAACCCGGAGAAAAACAGGAGAAACCAAGAACTGCCTTTCATAGAGCTTTTCAACCAAAACCGGAGCTACACAGAACAGGAGCTGAACATAATAGAAACTAATCACAACAAACCTATAATCAAACAGAACAGAACAGAACAGATGCAAGACTCCGATTAACAGAACACATGACTATTTATAATCAAACTAACTCGGTTCAGGTGAGGTGCATTCTAGTAATTGGAATTCAACAAACAGAAAACACAAAAGAACCCAAAACGGAGTCTCTCTGAGGTTATCCCTGACATTACCATCAGAATTTTTGTAAGTCGCTCTGGACAAGAGTGTCTACCAAATGCCTAAATGCAAATGTAAATGTAAATGAATTAGAGGAATCTATCCAGACTTTACAGAGGGGTCGTGCAAATGACATTGATTCTGCAGAGTAAAGTCTGGGTGCATTAACTCTGGCATTAGAGCCTTTAGAGCAGGGGGAGTGGGTGATGACTCTGCTGCATACTTGCACAACCAAAGCTAACAATCCCCCATTGAAGCACACTTCCTCTGTGCTTCACACATCCAACGGACTTCCTTTTCTCAGTAAAATAACCGCTGCTTATAGGAGATTATATTCTGAGAAATGCTAAATTAGCTACAGTAGGCCTTTAGGGGTACCAGCGACACTAGTTTGGTGTATCCCAGGAGCCAGGGCACCGGGCATAGCAGGGAATCTTAGGATCTTAGGCAAACATGCATTCTCAAATTAAGTTATACATGCTGGACCTAACAATATACACCTTTGTCCATAAGAGGTTAGAAAGAGTAACTCTGTAGACATATTTATTGATCAACATATTAGTGATCAGTAAAAATTCTTGACCAAAATTTAACACAGCTCTGGATGGAAAAATTGCGATGTTGAAATAATTACAACTAAAGGCAGTGTTTACCTGCTTGAAGTCATCTGATTTTTTAACTGATTACAGTAGTTCAATAACAGTATTATAAACTTCCAAGATGCCCGATTACATTTCTCACTATTTAAAACATTTAATAATTATTTATCTGTATGCTGAAGTCTGTTGGCTGTTTTGCAGATGTTTCTTTAGTTTGCAAAATTAAACAAAGCACAAATTTTATTCTTACCCATGTACCGTTATATATTTAGCTATCATGTGCCTAGCCAATAACATCAGAGCTATTTTACAAGCATAGTTATAAAATACAGGGTCATTATTCATTCTCTCATTTTCTACACCGTTTATCCTGTACAGGATCACTGTAAGCGGGAAGTCTATCCCAGTAGACTTCGGGCATGAAATGGGGTAAACCTTGGACAGCGTGCCAATCCATTATAAATGTAATAAATCTCTGCAAATGTAATAGTAGTATGTTTGTGGGTTCATTAAAACAAAATCTGCAGATTTGTTTGTGGTTGATTACATTTGTGGCCTGTTATTATGCTGGTGTGTGATTTACTCTATGTAAATCACCCACCAACAGCTGAGTAAACAGCTATTTATTCTATGTTAAAAAAAAAAAGCCTCCCTAATTTAAAGCTATGTTCTTTTTGCTAAGGGAAGGCTTCAGTCAACAATTAACGAGGAATGTTTTGTTTGTTAGTGCAAGAGGTGAATTTGTTAATTTAATCAATACCTTAGATTTTATACACATTTTCTCACATTTAATACACATTTCCATAATTTTTTTGATTCTGTAAAGCTGCTTTGTGACAATGACCACTGTTAAAAGCGCTACACAAATAAAACTGATTTGAACTGAACTTTTACTACGGAAACTTCCACCTTTCATTTTGAAACAAAACGCTTACATGCCATTTGCTTTACTAACATTTTTTTTCCGAGTCATAACTGAAAGGACAACATTTTATTTGCTAACATTTTAGTCAAATTAATGGAAGTAAAAGAAGCTAATTTAAGGTACTAACAAAATATATAATAAAACTGCAGTCATTTACATTTATATCCAACCTATTTTTAAGGGTATAAAATTGCTGCTTGTGTGTGTTCTGTTCAATAGTGACCCAGCGGCTGGGTTATGGTTCGGTTGTTTTTTAACCCAGCAGTTTTTAGAGTGTAAGCAGCATTATTAGCCAACTCAATTAGCTGCTGTAGCTAGTACTTGTTTACCTTTACTCTAAGTTAGGTCTCATTGCCATTGAGGTTAAAAGACAACTACCAACATAACAGCCTGCAAACATAATAAACCATACATGTAATAAACTGTAAACGTAAATGTAAAATATAAAATGCAAAAGCCATCAATGTAAAACTCTCACAACTGGGAATGCATCTCATTCTCTAACAGCCTCATAACCACAATCACTTCTTGTAAAGTCTCAGCATTAAAAGTGGTTCATTGCTGACAGAAACACATGATATGCACTCACAGGTCTTCTGTTATTGGAAAAAATATTTAATATGTTCACGGGAATCCATCCTCTGCAGCTTCCTGAATTATATTTTTTACATGCACTTTTTTTTATACACATTACAATCAACATGTTTGGCAATGGAGTAATTATACTGATTAGTTTCAAGAACTACAATCATCACTCATTCCAACTCAATAGTCTTTATGTTTAACAACAAAAACTGAAATAATTGAGTAAATTGCCTCGTGCAAGTGCTCATGGGAAGTCTGGTGTACCATGAGAGAAGCGAGCACACATTGCTGTGAGAATGGACATGAAGCCCCAGGCTGTAACACTCCAGGTAAGTAAGCAGTTAACACACGTTACTGAAATAATGACTCTGTTTGCATTCATACACAACTTTATAGTGTGTAAGTTACTGTTCTGAATCCTGTCACAGCCGCGCTCCAGAGCTAACGATAGCTACCTAGCAATAGCACAGTCCTGGTGTTCACTGTGATTTAGCTTGTTTGTTCCAACCGCCAAACTGTTGAGCTAAAGCGCGGTTAATACAGATAATTTCAATCTGGTGTAAAAGGAGAGATTTTTTTCCGGGTTTCTCGCTGTAGGCGGCCGCGGTTGTGTCGCAATATTTGAATTTCTACCGCCAGATGCGGTGTTTTTGTGCAGCCGCCCGCCACTGTGGCGAGGATATAAAACTAGCGTGTTCAAATAATTACCGCATTTGTAACGCTCCACCTCACACACTGAACCGCGTTTCACCAAAAGCAGGTTTAAACAGCAGAGATGAGGTGCAGTGTGCGGGCTCTGGCAGTGTTTAGTCACCTGGCGTTACTGTATGTGAGTATTTAACATGATTAAACACTGAGTCCGGCACAGCTCCAGTCATACAGCATTAGCGGCAGGAAGTTTAATTAGCCGCGGTGAAGTTGGTTTTATATTGGACATTCGCCACAGAAGATTATCTCTTCAATATCTCGAGGAATAAACACACAAAAATGACAAATCACATATTTTCTTAATCTGAAGTGGACAGAGAAGCTATTACAAATACATTTATTTTAAATCTTCTCCTGTGACAGCCTGCCGGAGCTAAATCTTTCAGAAATGCTGCTTACAGGTGTTCCGGGAAATTCAGTGTCCCTAGGTTTCCCCGGTCGCGCGCCGATGCAATCATGACGTCACTCACCACCTAGCGCCGAGAGGGCGAACGAGGATTTTGACGGGTTTTCTCTCGTTTTAAAGTGTTTTAACAAACTTTTTGAATAAAAAAACAACATATGCAAAATAGTCGTGTGTCTTTTCGCTTTTTTGTATATTTTAAGATAATTCAGACGTTTTAAATCGCTGCAAAAGGCTGCTTTGCTGGAGAAGTACTGACATCACGACTAATTTTAATTCCCGTACATTAGCTGTTTGATGATGGATGTGATATTGATTTATTCTAAATATATTTAAGATTATACTTTGTAACTGATTATAGCATGTAACTCAAGGGTAGAGTGTCTACTCGTGATAGTTAGTAACTGCTAGCCACGCTACTCTGTTTTACCCTCTCACACATCCAGTTCTATTAAACTATCTGGTGTACACATCAAACACACAGTACGGTGATTATAGGATACCACACTCAGAGTTATTCATGTGCAACTACGTATCTGAATTACTTTCAGCCATCACACGTACATCTACACCCACATATGATGGGGAAACACGATAAGAAATGCAATTAAATTTGGCAATATTTGCTCTATTGTCTACAGAAACGCATTGCACTCACAAAAGAATCATCACAGGAATTATCTTATTATGACGTATACTTACTCATTATTTAATAACTTATAAGAGCCTGGTCTCATTCTTATGACAAAAGGTCGGGTTAGATCATCGGGACAAGATGGGGACAATAGAGCAAATATTGCCAAATTTAATTGCATTTCTTTCTTTTTTGGATTGAGAAACTGGGAGATATTAATGTAATTGAGTAATTTGAATGGTAATAGTAAATTTAACTAATGTACAATCATCAAGCTAATCAATAGGATAGTTCTTACATCTCCATGGGTGTGCAGTGAGATGGGTATCTCACAATTATGAGAAGTCATAATTGAGATATTACGTAATAATTAATTAGGAGATAATTCCTGTGATTTTTTTTCTTTTGTGAATGCAATGCACTTCCGCACAACTAAAGCAAATTAAGCTTAAACTATGTAACAAAACGAAAACACAAAACGTATCCATAAGCATGAAATTATGAGTATACAAGATGTTATAAAAATTTAAATAAATATAAATTTAAAATTAATGTGATAAAATATTAATATATTTTACAACTTTATTATTATTATTATTATCTTTATGCAAAATACATTCATGTTTAAGATAAAAAAATATAATTATTTGTTTTAACAAAAAAATTTAATTAAACTGAATGAGAAAAAGGAATGGTTATTGTTATTAGCAATGATTGAGTCGATTGTAGTACAATTGGTTTTAAATGTGTAATCGACATAATGAAAAAGCTATTGAAAATTCATAATTCTTTTTATTAAAAAAAAAGAAAAAAATTAATAAACTGAATATTTCAAAGGGAATGGTTGTAGTTATTAGCAATGATGGAGTGGATTATAATACAATTAGATTGAGATGTGTAATCCACATAATGAAAAAGCTATTAAAAATTCATATTTTTTATAAAAAAAAATAAAACATTAAACTGAATATTGAAAAAAGAATGGTTGTAGTTTTTAGCAATGATAGTGGATTATAGTACAGTTGGTTTTAAATGTGTAATCCACATAACGAAAAAGCTATTGAAAATTCATAATTTATATGGTAAAAAATTAATTAAAAAATTATTCAACTGAATATTGCAAAGGGAATGGTTGTAGTTATTAGCAATGATAGAGTGGATTATAGCACAACTGGTTTTACATTTGAAATTTCTATAGCAAAAAAATTATTGAATTTTGTTTTGTCATTTTTTGCAACGCAGTCTGTGCCAACATGCATTCATTTTCATACATACCTTTACAATTATTTTTTAAATAATTATATAATCTCATTTAACAAATTCTGTTTTATTAGCACAAGAATTGTCACCACTTATTTTTAAATGTACATCAAAATAATTATTAATCAATTAAATAAACAAATACCCCATACCCCATGTAGCCTAACAGTGTAATATGTTTGATGTTCTGTAAGGTCTTTCTCTGTAATCTTGTGTATCCGGTTGGGTCTTGGTCATGCACTTTTTAGACGGTCCCTCCATACTTCCATTGCTATAAAGTGCCTGTAAGCAGCTTTTCTGAAAGATTTAGCTCCAGCAGGCTGTAACGGGAGAAGATCTAAAATATATATTTATTTGTAATAGCGTCTCTGTCCACTCCAGAGTAAGAAAATATACAATTTGTCATTTTTGTGTGTTTATTTCTCAAGATATTGAAGGGATAATCTTGAATGTGTGGCGAATGTACAATATAAAACCAACTTGACCGCGGTGTTTGACTAGCTATAATGCGGCATAGCTTTGTTTAAACAAATAGAACTTCAAACGTTTTACTCAAGTTAAAGTCCTAAATACATGATGTTCTAAAATGTATTTGAAGTGCAAAAGTAATACAAGTACTCCACAAACAAAACAGTGTAATTAAACATTATTGAATTTGCCATTGATTATATGAATGTGCTAAGTACTAGTAACTTAAAGCTGTGAAATATAACAATTAAGTAGTACAGCATTTCTCTCAGAATTATAATTTAGAGAAAGTACCGTGAAATTAAAATGTTGAAGTGAAATGTTATGTATGTTGTGATATGCAAATAAAAGAAACTAAAACTGATTTTCAATAGTTTTTTTTGTGTGTGTGTGTGTGTGTGTGTGTGTGTGTGAGAAACATGTCATATATTTTCAATATCTCTTTGACAGCACCAACACCACTAAAGAAGAGAAGTTGAGATAAAATAGAAGGTAAATGTCAACCATTTTAATGTTACAGAAGTATTGAACGTGCAACCATTGAATCAAAGATAGAAATTAAAACTTTTGGAATATTTCACTATAGAATAAATGAGTTTTCCCTTGGAATATACTGGATTTTCCATTAACTAAAGTAAAAAAAATATATATAATTGATAGTAATGCGTAAATAAAGTTGGGTATCATTTTTATACATGGGACACAGACATGTACACGGGATGTTCAGGTCAAAGCAGGACCTTTAACTGTGCAGAATAACAGAACACACTTATAAGAGTAAAAGCTTCCTTTATTTCTCTCTATATTTTTTCTCTATATATGAGGTTGTGCCTGGTTCTGCAAGAGCGAAATGCCTTTGGTGATCAAATCAGTGTGCAGGAAACTGAAGTGTGAAGGTGTGCAATCTATCAAATGTAAAATGTGACTCATTAGATTCTAATACAAAAGTCTACTTTCCACCTTATAACTGTATAATACTTGTTGCAGAAGAATTGTTTGTGAGACTGTTTACTAATAAGATCAATTCAGTTAATTGTTCATGATCTTGTTACATGTCATTTGGGGCACCCATTACATTAACTTCTGATTTTTATTAAATTTACTAAATCTTGTACATCATTTTGTACTAAATATAGTTATTCAGGTTTACTTAATTCTTTTACTGACTTGTACTCAAATCATGAAGTATATTTTACATGATTTCACAACTTTGATATTTACTCAATATTTTTAAGTGTAAAAATGTTTCACCAAAAAATTAAATACAGCAAAGTTTTTTTTTTAGAGTGTAATATTATATGCAATCAAAAGGTTCAGCTTAATACAAGATAACCTAAAACACAAAGTACCATTATAAAAATATTGTTTCCTTTACCCTCATTAAAATTGTTATAAATGTATGTTTTATTAACACTTGAGGTTGGGGGGTCAATATAGCCATAAATGTAATATATTTTTAGGGTGAATTGCAATACAGAATATAGTTATAAGTCAAAGTCACACGTGAGCCATCACAATAAAAGGTAAACATGGGGAATGATTATCTGTTTGAAACATGCTGCAACACTTGAGAATGGAAAAAAAAGTATACACATTAAATAAAATAACCTATATTAAATAAAAAAGGCCCATCTCTGACATGCTCTTTTTTCTCAACAACAACAATAGTAACATATTAAAATACAGCTAAATACAATGGTCAACAAACGAAAAAGTTATTTGGTTTTGAGGTAAACTGCTGAGGCCCCAGAGATGTGATGGAGAGATTCTGAAGGCACATTTTATTTCACCAAAGGCTTGAAATTCTATTATGTTGATTAATTCATGTATAGACAGTTGTAGGATTTCAGCTCTTAGTCAGAGGTGAATCGAATCTTTTAAGGATTCAGGTTAATTTTATTTAACTGATTTAGCCAAGCAGTCAAAAATTTGGGGGTGATTTTAGACAGCTGTTTTAACTTTCAAACACACGTTGACTCTGTTGTCAGGGCAGGCTTTTTTCATCTGCGCCTCCTTGCAAAGGTCAAACCCTTTTTAAATCGGCGCGACCTGGAGAAAGCCATTCATGCTTTTATTAGTTCGCGGCTAGACTATTGCAATGCACTTCATGTTGGAGTCACTCAAGCTCGTTTACGTCATCTGCAACTTGTACAGAATGCTGCGGCTCGTATGCTGACCAGTAATCGTAAATATGTTCCCTTTCAAAAGCTACACTCGATGCTGCGTGAAAACGCTACGGGAACATCTCTTTGTTGTCCGGTTGTGAAGCCTGTGCATGCCAAAACCGCCGAATACCTTCAGCTTATAACCTCTGCCAGGCATGATGCCACCGAATAAGGTGCACCTGCAGGTTATAAATTGGAGTGAACCGGAAACATCCTCAGATCTTTTTGTCTTCAGGACCGCATTGTGTTTGCGTGTGCATGTGCATGTGCAAGACATAACGAAAGCGAAAATAAAAGGAAAATAACAGCATTAACTCACCAATATGGCGGAGTTGCTTAAGAGATGCGTGTTTTTGTGCTTTCGACTTATTTGGATATCATTGATGCGAAAGCACGCGGTTATATGATGATGCCCCAGATAGAAGAGACGCTTGCGGGCTATCTCTCTCCTGGGACATCATCCTCCCTGAAAAATCCTATTCTCCCCTCCAAGCTGTGCAGATTGACATCTGCTTTGGTGGGTAAAGCTTTTCAGGCAGCAGGTCAGGCTGGTGCTTCACTGCACACCATGGCGGTTTTGCAGGCTTACCAGGCTGACCTGCTGAAGGACCTGAGCACCGGCGGGGTTATTGATGACAGGGCGTTTGCAGAGTCTCTCTGTGCAACCAAGCAGACGGCCCGTGCTGTGGGCCGTCCTATGGCTGCCATGGTATCCACGGAGAGGCATCTGTGGCTGAACCTCACGGGCATCAAGGATAAGGATCGTGCTGTCCTCCTCGATGCCCCCTTCTCGCCTTCCGGCCTTTTTGGCGACGCTGTTAATTCCATCGCCACTAGGTTCGGGAGGCGAAGCTATATGAACAGGCCTTTGGGAGGTTCCTTCCCCGCCGTGCTCAAGAACCGGGACCGTCGGCCACCCGACCCCGGCCAGGTCTGGCCCCTATCAGGCGTGAGGTGCAGAAGGAGAGCGTGACCAGCCGCGCAACCCCCCCGTAAAGACTGGGGTGGGGCTCGCCGCTCTTCTCAAAAATCTGCTTCGAAAAGACCGGATCTGAGGAGCTTCCTCTCTTCAAAGAAGAAGCCCTGAGGTTCGTGCCTGAGGGGCGCCTGGATTTTCATCACAAAACAGGGCCTCCTCCCTGGCACTCCCGGGAGGCCGGTGTTTCGGGGAGCGCCGGTCTCCAATGAAAAGTTGGGTGTTCAGGCATCTCCTGCCACACTTCATCTCCCAACACCTAACACCCCCCGCCACCCCCCATCCAGCCGAAGTGTCAAAGCTCGTGCCGCTTTCGGAGAAGCTGGCAGCGTGGAAACTACTGCCAGGTGTATCTCCTTGGGTACAAAGGACTGTAGGCACAGGCTACAGGATTCAGTTTGCACATCGTCCTCCGCGTTTCAACAGCGTGGTCTCCACTTCCGTGAAACCGGATCGAGCACATCTGCTGGCCCAGCAGTTACAGACTCTGCTGGGCAAAGGGGCCATAGAACATGTTCCCCTTCCAGACAGAGAGTCGGGCTACTATAGTCGGTACTTTTTGGTGCCCAAGAGAGGGGGAGGGTTGAGTCCGATCTTGGATCTTTGCGGCTTGAACCGCTATCTCAGGAATCCAGATTCAAAATGTTGACTGTCAAAATGATTGTTTTTCAAATCCAACTAGAGGATTGGTTTGTGACAATCGATCTCAAGAATGCATATTTCCATATAGAAATATTGCCACAGCACAGGAAGTTCCTGAGGTTCGCTTTTGGGGGCGAAGCTTACCAGTATTGGGCCCTTCCATTTGGCCTAGCTCTGTCACCCTGCACATATACAAAATGCATGGATGCAGCTCTGGCTCCTTTATGACTCCAGGGCATCCGTATTTTGAATTACATAAACGACTGGCTGATTCTGGCCCAGTCTCAGGAGCTAGCGCTTCGACATCGGGATGTCGTCCTAGCCCATCTTCATTCTTTAGGATTGAGACTCAACGCCACAAAAAGCGTTCTCCTTTCTGTTCAGAGGACAACATATTGGGTGTCACATGGGATTTGGTCACAATGCGGGCACAGTTGTCTCCTGTTCGTGTCGAATCCATTCTCAACACCCTGAAGGAAATCAAGCTAGGCCAGAAGGTCACTGTTCATCACTTTCAGAAATCTTTAGGCCTCATGGCATGCGTCCACGGTGATACCTTTGGGCCTTCTGCACGAGAGCGTTTCAGCTGTGGCTAAGAGCCAGGGGGTTTCATTCAAGGGCCAACCCCCAGAGGCTAATAAGGGTTACGCGCCGGGGGCTTCAAATTCAAATTTTATTTGTCACATACACAATCCTACACTTCGTACCCTTTCAATGTGGTTCAGACCCCGGTTTCTGACTTTGGGTCCCACTCTAGGTCCGTCTTGTCGTCGCAAGATGCTAACGACAGACGCTTCCCTCACGGGCTGGGGTGTGGTCTTGGATGGCCGTCCAGCACAAGGGAGCTGGAGAGGTCATCTTCTTGCGTGGCACATCAATTGCCTCGAAATTGACAAGTTCCTGTCCCTCAGGGCGATTTACATTCCAGGGCATATGAATGTAGGAGCAGACTTGCTATCCAGACAAGCTGTAAAACATGGGGAATGAAACTCCACCCCGAAGTAGGAAGTCAAATCCAGCTCCCCTGGGTCTGGACGCAATGGCCCACATGTGGCCCAGATTACGCCTTTATGCGTTTCCACCTATAGTTCTGCTCCCAGGAGTCCTGGCGAGGGTCCATCAACAGGGCTTGCTCCTCTTATTGATAGCGCCCCATTGGCCGACCAGAGTGTGGTTCTCGGATCTAATATCTCTCCTCGACGGCTCACTCTGGGTGATTCCAGTGAGGAGGGACCGTCTGTCTCAGGCGCAGGGGACAATACTTCATCCCCGGCCCAAGCTCTAGAACCTTCACGTTTGGCCCCTGAACGGGACCAACTAAGGCATGCTGGGTTTTCAGCCAGCGTAATTGAAACCATTTTAAGTGCCAGGGCTCCCTCCACTAGAAGAACTTATGCCCTCAAATGGAGTGTATTTGAAAATTGGTGCATGGCAAGACATGTAGACCCAGTTCACTGCCAGATTGTTTCAGTGCTGGAGTTTCTGCAAGAAAAGTTGTCCTCGGGCTTATGCCCTAGTACGCTCAGAACATACGTAGCCGCTATTTCGGCTTGTCACGCTCTGAATGATGGGGTTTCTGTGGGCAAGCACCATTTAGTTGCCCGTTTTATTCGTGGAGCTAAACGGTTGAAGCCGCCCACTAGAGCGACGGTCCCTTCATGGGACTTAACTATCGTACTCGAAGGCCTGGCCGACACCCCTTTCGAACCACTAGAGTCAGCGCCTGTCAGGCTTCCGTCTCTTAAGATGGTTTTTCTGAATCCTCACCCGAACTATCTTCCCAAGGTTCCATTCTCGACCATGCACCCAGTTGTTCTCGAGGCCTTCTGTCCTCCACCTTCACAGCTCCGGAGCAGGAAAGACTTCACTTACTGTGTCCAGTACGTGCTTTTCGGATCTACGTCCACCGCACTAGCCAGTGCCGTAAGTCAGAGCAGTTCTTTATTTGCCGTGGGGGTCTGCCACTAGACAGAGATGCCATTGCCCTAGCCTATGAGGCGCGTGGTCACACTTCGCCTCTGGGAATCAGGGCTCACTCAACCAGGGGGATTGCCTCATCGATTGCCTTGGCAAGAGGTGTTCCCCTGAAGCAGGTGTGTGATGCGGCAGGCTGGTCCTCTCCACACATGTTTGTTAGATTTTATAGTCTGGATGTCAATGCTACTCCGGGTTCGTGGATCCTTGAGTCAGCATCCCAGAGCTAGGTCTGAGACCTCCTCGGCTTGTGCGCACACTCTACACAACCTGGGGGTTCCAGACACTTGCAGTGTGGCGGCGTTGGTATTCTCATTCCCATAGCATTTTCACGCAGCGTCGAGTGTAGCTTTTGAAAGGGAACGTCTCGGGTTACTTGGCTATAACCCTGTTCCCTGATAAAGCGGGAACGAGATGCTGCGTTCCGATGCCGCACTGCTGGCGTGCCTGGACGTCCTTCAGACAAAATTGACCTGAGGATGTTTCCGGTTCACTCCTACTTATAACCTGCAGGTGCAGATTATTCGGTGACGTCATGCCTGGCAGAGGTTATAAGCCGAAGGTATTCGGCGGCTTTGGCATGCACAGGCTTCACAACCGGGCAACAAAGAGATGTTCCCGTAGCGTTTTCACGCAGCATCTCGTTCCCGCTTTATCAGGGAACAGGGTTACAGCCAAGTAACCCGAGACGATCATATCTCACCAATCCTGTATTCTCTCCACTGGCTTCCGGTACAGTTCCGGATTCAGTTTAAACTTTTGGTGTTTGTTTTTAGTGCGGTTAATGTGGTGTTAAATTTTTATCAACAAAGTAGAGTCTTGCGTTCTGCTAACCAGAACCCGTTAGTGGTCCCTCGGTCAAGAACCAAACAATGGGGTGATCGCTCCTTCGCAGTGGCTGGTCCTAAACTCTGGAACGCCATTCCACCTGAGTTACGCAGCATTACGGACCTCCCTCTGTTTAAGGCAAAACTGAGGACTCACTTGTTTAGAATAGCTCTTAATATGTTATAGTTTTATGTAATCTTTTTTATAATTTTATCTTTTTAGTTTTTTATCATCATTTTTATGGCTATGACTATTATTTAATTTTTCATTTATTTATTTATAACTATTTTATTCTGTTTGTATTTTTATTTCTATTTTTAATGCCATTGTATTGTCATTTTTAGAACTGTGAAGCACTTTGGTACAACTTAGGTTGCTGTAAAGTGCTATAGAAATAAATGTTGATTGAAATAAATGTTGATTGATTAACTTTTATATCATACATTTCATGAACTACCCATCCAGCATTTAGCACGATTTAGTATATTCTTACCAATATTAATATTTTGTACAGTATATTGGGTATTTACGAATTGTAAACACTGTAACGTAAGATCCGGGCAAATGTTTAGACTTTAAAAAACATGTCCAAGGCAACAGTTCTTTATAAAGAAACAATAATTTATTAAACTAATCTACTTTATTTAATACTACATGAGACTACGCTGCTTAAATACATACATACACACACACACACACACACACACACACACACACAAACAGTTTGGAGAATGAAAATGTAGTGGTCAAAGCCAGGCTCCGCATGGTTGCTCTTTTTCGTGCCTACATTAACCTAGCATTTGGTCCGTCACGTGGGAGGACATCTCAGTGGAGTTTTAGTAATTTAGATAAACTGGATTAACATGGGTCCGGTTCATATGACTAAAGGGGTCATGATGAAAGGGGATACACATGTTGATTACATTCCCTAAGTTTAGAATAAACACGTTGAACACGACATGAAGACATAAAACATAATTTATGAGTACATTCATGAATTTTTTTTGCCCTAATTGCATACTTTAACTGATTGCCGTTATAAATGTCCCTGAAGCAGGTATGTTCTTTGTTTTTGAGCCAAGAGATGAAGCAGGAAATCCGTTCTGGTGGTTGGCGACTGCCAGGGGGGTTGTGAAACTGTCTTTTTCCGTATTCAAGGGAGTTTCTTGCTGATTTGCACCATCTGAGGTGGAGATGTGAAACTGCTTTTTTCTTTATTTGACGATGTCGTGACACTGTCTCTTCCTTGTTCATCAGCCACTTAATGTCCAAGACCCATTCTATGAAAGCAGACCTAATGCAGCTTGGACAATAAGCAAACACCATACCATTGTATAGCAGATATGTAGCAAAGCTAAAATGGATTCTGCAGTGTAGCTACCATGTACAAGTGCAAAATGCATAAATATTCAGCAATATTTCAGTAATTTCCAGTTTTCCTTCCTTATCAGCTTTCCTGATACTATCACTAGTGCAGGTTTTACTGTGTTTGGAAGCCATGATGCACTACATGGGAACATTTTTGTAAATAAAAAGTAAACAAAAAGCAGCCACAAAACAGGACAGGAATAGACTGCAGAAAACAGTAAAAACAGCCGTATAAATCATTGCAGCTCTCCTACCCCCTCGCAATGACATGTATTCTACAAGAACCAGGAAACGGGCAGGAAAAATCTCCACATACTCGTCGCACCTGGACACAACCTCTTTCCCCTCCTCCCTTCTGGCAGGCGCTACGGAACTCTGCACATCAAAGCTGCCGGACACAGGAACAGTTTCTTTTCGCAAGCAATCACCCTCAAACAGTTGAACTGGATCTTACAACTGTCCTTAAATCATTATTTGCCCTACCATCTTACAACCGTCTTTAAGTATTGTTATTTGCACAAATCGATTATCCAGTATCGTACTGTATATTGTATAAAAGCACCGCCTCCATCAAACTCCCTATATGCACATTACTTCACTACCACTATATTACTTTGGTTTTGCACTACCTAGTATAGTACATATGATGCACAGAGGGCTACCTGCTCTACTTTACAATCCCCTTATATACACTATACTGCACATACTCAGGATCCTCCAACCTTATTGAATCATATTTAATCACAAGCAAAATGTTATGTAACTACTGTGTAATTACTTGTACAGTGTTTTTATGTTTGTCTGTATTCTGAGAGCTACAAACAGCCTGAACCAAATTCCTTGTGTTTCTCAACATACTTGGTGAATAAAACCTGATTCTGAAACAAAGATTACGCTAAAATCCAAAAGATGGGTGATCGGTTTATGTACAAGAAACACCAGATATTATAAACCTGTTATATGTGGAAAGCTGTTGCGTGCATTACAGCGGGGAAAATAAGTATTTGACACATCAGCATTTTTATCATTATGACTCAACTTGTATACTTAAATATTCTGATTTCTTTCTATAAATTCAATATTTGGCTTGATGGCTACATTTGGTGAACATTTTGTGTCAATAGCCCACTTAGAAATCCCCTTACTGATAAAAATGCTGATGTGTCAAATATTTATTTTCCCCGCTGTATGTCTGCATTATTTACTATGTCCTGTCCTCCACAAAATATTCTACGGAATTAAGCAAAATAAATGCGAGAAGTAAATATATCAACTAGTAGAAGGTTGGGGTCTGAACAAATCACTGGTCTTAATGGACACTAAAAAATAAAACCTAGCAGATTTACCTGCTTTTTATCAAGGACTTTACTTTACTAGTTACAAGTTACTTTAAGGTGGAAAGTGAGACGTTTTCGTCACTCTGCTGGCTCCTCAATGAACCCCTCATCCACGGAGTCAGACTGAACATGACAAACAAGACTACCCCAGACTTGACACGAACATTGATCTCAGCAAGGATTGGGATACTGAGAGCTGGTGGAATTAACAGGAAATTATTTTAACAGATAAGTATAAGATCTGTCTGTGTTACACAACTTTTGCATCCGTATACCAACAGCAGAGGAGCATGTACCGCTCATCAGAGAGTTCTGCATGGGGTGTTCAGCCCTGAGGAAGGTGAACTCAATCCTACTCTAACCATCACGCCTGTATTGTCTGAAATATTGAGCCCTATTCTAAGAGACAAAAAAAAAAACACTAATGAAATAAATGTTAACACTGCCTCTAGCAAGAACCCTTTATATTTAATGTGGTAATGTTTTCAACAAGAAATGGTTAGATACACCCTGGTGCAGCGTCCTTGGGCTGAATAGTGGTGTAAAACCAGAGTAGCGAACACTTTACAAACTACTGTTAACTAATAAAAGCAGGTGATCTGCATCTGCTATTATTTATAACTATTTATTATTTATATATATATTTTTTCCATTTACTCAATTATTTATTTAGTTAAAATGATGCAAGGGTAAACACATAATTGGTTAAAATAAAAGTCTCTCTCTCTCTTGATTGATATCTATCCATCTGCCTCCAAGCTTTTTTGTATTTAACTTAACTTAGATTTAAAGTTCAAGAAAATCCATTGTTAAAAACAGAACGTTTTTATTCCATGAAAGCATAATGTTTATAAAGTCAATGGATAATAATTTTAAATAGTCGTGATGTCATTATTAACTAAATTATTCATGATTATAATTTTTTGCCATAATCTACAGTAGCAGCTCTAGTCAACAGTATAATGTTGCTTGATACGCCATATTTCAGGAAAACAGTGATGCTTGTGTCTGGGCAAAATCATATTATAAAATGTTTTATTCAGTTGTATAATAAAAACAAAAACTTATGTATATATTTATAAAAAAAATTGTGTTATGTTGAGACAATTTAATTATTAGGTGGGGGAAGTGAATTCAGACGTCAGTAAAGCAATGCTCCCCTCGTGTAAAAGCAATGGTCAGTCGACACTTTCTGATGGGATGAAGCGCAATTATCCTCCAGGACACAAAAGAGAAAAAAGAAACTACAGAGCTGTATTTAAATCAGTATTTTATAGTTTAGTCTCAGCAAAAACAGATATTAAGATGCAGTGTGTGTCTATCATTTGCTAACCTAGCTACACACGTGAACAAAATTGTTGGTACCCTTCGGTCAATGAAAGAAAAACTCACAATGGTCACAGAAATAACTTTAATCTGACAAAAGTAATAATAAATAAAAATTCTATGAATTTTAACCAATGAAAGTCAGACATTGCTTTTCAACCATGCTTCAACGGATTTATTTAAAAAACTAAACTCATGGAACAGGCCTGGACAAAACTGATGGTACCCCTAGAAAATACTGAAAATAATGTGACCAAAGGGACATGATAATTCAAGGTGTGTCCACTAATTAGCATCACAGGTGTCTACAATCTTGTAATCAGTCAGTGGGCCTATATATAGGCCTCCAGGTAGTCACTGTGTTGTTTGGTGACATGGTATGTACCACACTCAACATGGACCAGAGGAAGCGAAGGAAAGAGTTGTCTCAGGAGATTCAAAAGAAAATTATAGACAAGCATGTTAAAGGTAAAGGCTATAAGACCATTTCCAAGCAGCTAGATGTTCCTGTGACTACAGTTGCACATATTATTCAGAAATTTAAGATCCATGGGACTGTAGCCAACCTCCCTGGACGTGGCCGCAGGAGGAAAATTGATGACAAATCAAAGAGACGGATAATCCGAATGGTAACAAAAGAGCCCAGGAAGACTTCTAAAGAGATCCAATGTGAACTTCATGCTCAAGGAACATCAGTGTCAGATCGCACCATCCGTCGTTGTTTGAGCCAAAGTGGACTACATGGGAGACGACCAAGGAGGACACCATTGTTGAAAACAAATCATAAAAAAGCCAGACTGGAAAATGCCAAACTACATGTTGACAAGCCACAAAGCTTCTGGGAGAATGTCCTATGGACAGAAGAGACAAAAATGGAGCTTTTTGCCAAGGCACATCAGCTCCATGTTCACAGATGGAAAAATGAAGCATATCAAGAAAAGAACACTGTCCCTACTGTGAAACATGGAGCCCTATATATAGGCCCACTGACTGATTACAAGATTGTAGACACCTGTGATGCTAATTAGTGGACACACCTTGAATTAACATGTCCCTTTGGTCACATTATTTCAAATTCAAATTTTATTTGTCACATACACAATCCTACACAGTACGATATGCAGTGAAATGCTTAGCATTTTCAGCATTTTCTAGGGGTACCATCATTTTTATCCAGGCCTGTTCCATGAGTTTATTTTTTTTTAATAATTAGGTTGAAGCATGGTTGAAAAGCAATGTCTGACTTTCATTGGTTAACATTCATAGAATTTTCATTTATTATTACTTTTCTCAGATTAAAGTTATTTCTGTGACCATTATGAGTTTTTCTTTCATTGACCGAAGGGTACCAACAATTTTGTCCACGTGTGTAGCTAGTTGCCTCTTGGTCTATCTATATTTTGCTAGCTGATTGTTTAGATTGCAGCATTTAAATTCACATACACTGAAATGTGCTTTCCAGGCGCACTAGTAGAATCAGTGAAGACAATATGGATGTGATGGCACTCCTTAGTTTTAAATCCATCTATTTTAAAACACGGCATTGGCCTACTTAGTCTGTCTCTCATTCAATGTTTAGTTATGTAGCATAGTAGAAGCATCAAAAAATTATGGGCTTCTGTTCAGCATTGGCCCATGGCTTATGCAAAAAAAGGTTGCTGAGGTGCTGATGGCTAAATTAATTTAATTGAACAACATAAAAATAAGATACTCCATTTGTACTAAATAAAAATGAAGGAAGTAAAGAAGACTTCATACAAAGAAAAGCTTTGTATTATTTAACACTGGGAACATGATGGGTCTATCAGAAAACTATCTTTTTGGGCTATTTTGTGTGTCTCTGAATGCTCTTCCATCTTGTGCATCAGAGGGTGGACAGGATCAGTATCAGGGTCATTCACTGGATGAGTAGGAGATTGTTATCCTCTAATTGTGGCAAGGATGTGGGAAATCACCACAAAAATGTTCCCTGCATTGCCATATTAAATAAATGAAGTTTAACTGCTGACAGATAATTCTGCAGATTATTTCTGCTTCAATATCAACTCGCACTCGTCTAACACTTCCTATAGGCTACAGTGTTAAAGTGGAGGAGAACATCTGGGTTAGCTGAAGAAAACCTTTCTTTTGTGAGTTTAAACATGTTCTCTGTAGATTTAGATCTAAGGTTCAGAAAATAAAAGCTGAAAATCTGATCTATTTTCTCATTATTTTATTTCAATCCCATGATTTGAATGAATAACAGAAACAAAAGAATGAGCCTTGTCATTCCAATACTTCCAGAGAGAATTGTTGGCTCAGCTTCAATTCCCAGCCACCGCTGTGGACACAACAATTGTGATTGCAGGGCACCCTTAGTACGGGGGTAATGCACTAAAATGTCCTCCTGCCATGGATTGCACCTCTGATTTATTTCCTTTTCTTTGCATAAACACTCATTTATGCAAATAGTCACATTCAGTTGCAAGATTGGACTAATTCCTTAACAAAAACATAAATAATATTATGATTTTTTGTATATACTCTGTTATTTTGCTCTGTTTTTGATTATTATAATGTGGGTATTTACTTCATAATCACATTGGGGATAAAGATGCACTCTAAACTCAAACTGTGGCAAATAATTAAACATTCTTTTCAATAATTTTTCTGGGCTTCGCTTAACACTAGCCAAAAAAAAAAAAACCAGCCACCAACTGTGCACTCTGACCTACTTAAAAGTATGTTATTTCTGTGGCTGGAAAGATTTTGAGTTTCGTGAAGTAACCAGAATTTCACACCTTATTCTAGGGTGTATCTGGTTTTGTTTTTCAGAAGTTTTTTCTAATTTAAACATCATATTCAAATCCTTTACCAAATCCTATAATGATGCATGATGATAATAGGTCTCACAGTTTCACAGTGTTCCTCTTTCTCTGTTGCTCTCAACACACTTCATGCTTATTGTGGCACATATTCAAGGTGCAAGATTCAAGATTAAAATAACTTTATTAATCCCAGAGGGAAATTGCTTAACATTCCAAAGTCAATCATTGTTGTTTCCCACAACGTCATACAGATCAGATTCAACATGTTAATGAGTGAAAATATCATTGATGTCCTTCTGGACACAAGGAGACATTATTAATAAGTTGCAGAAAAAAATCACAAAGAACCATTGGCCAACAGAGTGACATAAACTCAAACATGTGACGAAAATGTTAGATTATTTTTTAGAACTGTTTTAAAAAATGGAGTAGAATATAAAACAAATATTTATTTATTAACAACGCAATGATCAGTGGTGCTGAATGTTTTCGTCCTTCAATTAAACCAGGACTGAAGCATGGATAGTTTCTTCTTAGTAAAAGACTGATCAGAGAAAGACCAATGAGACAAATATCACGACCAGCCCTGTACTCCTTCTCTTTCCACAGTCCAGAATCCATTCTGAGGAGTTATAGTAATGTCCCCTTTTCTGTTAATGTCTTCTCTCATGACTCCTAATATCCACAGACTTTTCCTGCTTACCTGCACGTCAGAATAAATTGTCCTTGAGAAATTCCTCTTTCCTGCAACAATAAGACGTTTATCAAACCTCTCAGGAGTATCAAGGGGATCCTGTGGTGTGTCTTCACATGTCACTGCTTTTTCATCCTCAGACATTCTGAGTGGTCCAGGGTCCAGAGTCACATCTACTGAGAGAAACACAGACACTTTTTCATGTAACTAAACCAATAAATACATAGAAACAACAACAACAATTATTATTATTATTGTTAATAATAATAATAATAATAATAATAATAATACATTAATAATTCATTAATAATAATAAAATAATAACAGTGAAAGAGATATTGTTAAACATCTATAAAATATCTAAAAATGTTTATGTCTTGGTCTAGAGTCAGTGTGAATGAATGTGTGTGTAAACTCTCCTGTGGTTGTCCATACGCCTGCACAGTGCATGTCTATAGAGTCTATAGCAGAAGTTGCCATTTTTCTTTTCTTTTGATGAACCATCTTGAATTCTTTAGTATATTCTGCATCCAAATCACATGCATTTATGTAAATGATTTACAATGTAATGTTTCATTAGAAAGGACTGAATAGTACAGGCTTTTGTGATATTATAAGTGAATTGACAATATGGTTGTTAAACAAAGAAATGTTGTGACCACTCACCCTCACCACACACACACACGCGCACACGCATACGCACACACACTCAAGCATCCCTCTCTCACACACACCTGCACACAATAAAGTTACACTATAGTATAGTAAAGTTTCTGATTTACCTATAATAGATATTATATAAAATCATTTTTACATGCACAGCACTAAAATTTTGCTAACTCCAAAAACATACAATTAAGCAGACTTCTTAAGTTCCAGTTCTACCATTGACCTGACTCACTTGAAGACAAATTTATAAACCAAATATATATATATATATATATATATATATATATATATATATATATATATATATATATATATTTGGTTTATAAATTTATAAATATATATATTTCAAAATACCTTCTTTTACATTGCTTTTATATTTATAAGCTTTAAGATTTTTACATCTTACAATTTTCCTATTTCCAAATCCTCTTTCCAATTAATGTGATTTAAAAATAATTCTTCACATAACTAAATTTTTCAATGTTATATAACATAAATTTTCCACTTACATTTTGAGATGTATTTTATTATTTTTATATTATTTTTCACAGTTATAAATAATGAAAAAATCCTAAAGGTTTAATAAACTTGTAATTATCTTCTTTCACACTCTCTCTTTGCAGCTGTGAGAAGAAAACATAATTCCTTTTAGAAACTGTTTGCTGGATACTGTTTAAGACTTAAACAATATTGCACCAGCAACATTACTGTTGTGCAGAAAGTAGCATAACAACTTAATCTGTGAGTGTAATATTGCTTTTCTAAAACAGTTTTATGAACTATTAATTGCTATAGAGTAGTGACTACTGCATTGACATGTAACACAGACTGACTGACAGGCAAACATTGTAATGGCTCCAGCTGCATAGATCAATGCTAGATATTGCAGCATAAGCAAGAGAGAAATTAGAAATGTCTGCAGATTTTCATTTGTAGTGACTGTCTGATGCTTCACATATCAGTATCCAACAATAATCTGCCAGCATTCATGCACTCTCCATGTTGGCAAAGTCTTGGTGAATTCACGTGATGTAAATGTCTTGCTCGGCTGTCCCACTCACAAAGAAACCAGGAAAACAGTACTTGGTGTAGCTAAGCTGCAGACCGAGTTCCAAACAATTCAGACCACCACATACATTCCAGCTGTCCCTTGACTATGGAATGTGTTCCATCAAAAGCTGGGTGTTCTCATCTGTTTCCTTCATGTGATCTGCATGTCAGACACATTTTGCCATTGTGCAGCAGGGCTTACTTCAAACTTAACAATGATGAGTCATTAAACAGTCACCATTCTGTTGGATTATGGTCACATCTGAAAAAGCCACTGAAAAAGGTCAGACTGCCACCTTGTCTGAAACATTTACAAAAAAATCTGAAAGTTAAAATCTCTGACAAGATTGTGGAGCTCTACCTGATAAATTTAATGAGGACGACTGGATGGTAATGATTTGAAATTTGGATAATCTGAAACAGCTTCCATCTACTGTACATAGGCTCCTCCATCTCTGCCTCCTTGCATAACAAGTTGGTAGTTGCATGAAGGCAGAAGGTTTAGCTGGATGGTATGGCCAAATATATTATTGTGATGTATTTGTCTACATTACACACGTGGACAAAATTGTTGGTACCCTTCAGTCAATGAAAGAAAAACTCACAATGGTCACATAAATAACTTTAATCTGACAAAAGTAATAATTTAAAAGAAATTCTATGAATGTTAACCAATGAAAGTCAAACATTGCTTTTCAACCATGCTTCAACAGAATTATTTTAAAAAATAAACTCATGGAACAGGCCTGGACAAAAATGATGGTACCCCTAGAAAATACTGAAAATAATGTGACCAAAGGGACATGTTAATTCAAGGTGTGTCCAATAATTAGCATCACAGGTGTCTACAATCTTGTAATCAGTCAGTGGGCCTATATATAGGGCTCTAGGCAGTCACTGTGTTGTTTGGTGACATGGTATGTACCACACTCAACATGGACCAGAGGAAGCGAAAGAAAGAGTTGTCTCAGGAGATTCGAAAGAAAATTATAGACAAGCATGTTAAAGATAAAGGCTATAAGACCATTTCCAAGCAGCTAGATGTTCCTGTGACTACAGTTGCACATATTATTAAGAAATTTAAGATCCATGGGACTGTAGCCAACCTCCCTGGACGTGGCCGCAGGAGGAAAATTGATGACAAATCAAAGAGACGGATAATCCGAATGGTAGCAAAAGAGCCCAGAAAGACTTCTAAAGAGATCCAAGGTGAACTTCATGCTCAAGGAACATCAGTGTCAGATCGCACCATCCGTCGTTGTTTGAGCCAAAGTGGACTACATGGGAGACAACCAAGGAGGACACCATTGTTGAAAACAAATCATAAAAAAGCCAGACTGGAAAATGCCAAACTACATGTTGACAAGCCACAAAGCTTCTGGGCGAATGTCTTATGGACAGATGAGAACTTTTTCCCAAGGCACATCAGCTCTATGTTCACAGACGGAAAAATGAACCATATCAAGAAAAGAACACTGTCCCTACTGTGAAACATGGAGGAGGCTCTGTTATGTTCTGGGGCTCCTTTGCTGCATCTGGCACAGGGTGTCTTGAATCTGTGCAGGGTACGATGAAATCTCAAGACTATCAAGGGATTCTAGAGAGAAATGTGCTGGCCAGTGTCAGAAAGCTGGGTCTCAGTCGCAGGTCATGGGTCTTGCAACAGGACAATGACCCAAAACACACAGCTAAAAACACCCAAGAATGGCTAAGAGGAAAACATTGGACTATTCTAAAGGCCTTCTATGAGCCCTGACCTTAATCCTATTGAGCATCTTTGGAAGGAGCTGAAACATGCTGTCTGGAAAAGGCACCCTTCAAACTGGAAACAACTGGAGCAACTTGCTCATGAGGAGTGGGCCAAAATACCTGCAGAGAGGTGCAGAAGTCTCATTGACAGTTACAGGAATCGTTTGATTGCAGTGATTGCCTCATAAGGTTGTGCAACAAACTATTAAGTTAGGGGTACCATCATTTTTGTCCAGGCCTGTTCCATGAGTTCATTTTTTTTTTATAATTCCGTTGAAGCATGGTTGAAAAGCAATGTCTGACTTTCATTGGTTAACATTCATAGAATTTTTATTTATTATTACTTTTGTCAGATTAAAGTTATTTCTGTGACCATTGTGAGTTTTTCTTTCATTGACCGAAGGGTACCAACAATTTTGTCCACGTGTGTATATATATATATATATATATATATATATATATATATATATATATATAGTACAGACGAAAAGTTTGGACACACCTTCTCATTCAAAGAGGCTGAATTTGTATTATGGCAAGAAAGAAGCAGCTAAGTGAAGAAAAACGAGTGGCCATCATTACTTTAAGAAATGAAGGTCAGTCAGTCCGAAAAATTGGGAAAACTTTGAAAGTGTCCCCAAGTGCAGTCACAAAAACCATCAAGCGCTACAAAGAAACTGGCTCACATGCGGACCGCCCCAGGAAAGGAAGACCAAGAGTCACCTCTGCTGCGGAGGATAAGTTCATCCGAGTCACCAGCCTCAGAAATCGCAGGTTAACAGCAGCTCAGATCAGAGAGCAGGTCAATGCCACACAAAGTTCTAGCAGCGGACACATCTCTAGAACAACTGTTAAGAGGAGACTGTGTGAATCAGGCCTTCATGGTAGAATATCTGCTAGGAAACCACTGCTAAGGACAGGCAACAGGCAGAAGAGACTTGTTTGGGCTAAAGAACACAATAAAGAACACAATAAAGAAAACTCTTTGAATGAGAAGGTGTGTCCAAACTTTTGGTCTATATAAACCTTTGTGTGCCTACGTGAAAGTTTGTACGAGTTATTCAGCAAAATGTGTGTGGGGGCCCTGCGACTCTCAGGAATCCTGAGACGGCAGATTTCAACCTGTCTGCCAATTTCCATGAGATTTTGAGCATGTTAAGACCCCCAAAATGTCCAGGGAAAAAAAAAATCCTTAGGAAAACAAAAGGGTTCTGCGCACCTTATAGTGCTTGGGCCCTAAGAAGAAGAAGGAGAAGAGTTCCAAAATTTTTCTAACCAGCTTGTCTGGCACCAACAACTGATGCCAGACATCATGTAAGACATCACAGTAATTGCATATTCCACTGTTCGATATGAACAGTACCTGAAAATTTTATCTGCATCATTTTATAAAATGCTGTAAAGTGAGAAAACAGGAGTTTAAATCAAAGAGTACAATAAAAAAACAGAACACAAGGAATACAAAAGTTGCTATCTATTAAACAGCATCTTACAATCATCTGTAACATTAACCTTTTTTTCTTCTTCTTTTTTTTTTTAGTACTGCAGCGACGGAGGATGGAAGATGGTAAATAGCCTACACATGATTTTGTAAACTTTTTGGACTTGAAATCTATTTAGCGGAGAATATGTTTAATTAATAATTTATTTAAACATTATTGTCATATTTTGTTAATTTTACTATATTTGGTTAGACTATGTCTAAAATATTGCTTAATTACATCTTGCAGCGATGGGGAAATTTGTAGGTAAGAATTATTTTACCTTTTGTTATCTTAGTAATTGCAGAGTTTCACTCTAGCATGTAAAACAGTAACTGCATTTACTGCATTAAGGAACAGAGTCACCTTTGTATTTATTACTGTATACTGTGCATCTCTTTATAATCAAAAAGAGGATGCAAAGAGCAGACGTAATACTCCTGTGCGACAGGTGGCAGTGCACAAATTAATGCTCTTTATGAGGCGCCGTATAGGGCTTAAATCAAACTTCACTCATGGCCACACACGTGAGACACTTGCATACACATATATGAACCAGTCACATGTGCATATATACTACTAACTGCTCAAACAACTACATATGAAATGCACTCACACCTATGAGACGCGCACAAACAAAGGGAACTGTAACAGTGTAGGGGACGAGTGAACAACGGATCTTCATTTCAGCGAAAAAGGCAATGAAAAATTTCCTATCAATCATTACGTATCGCTGGAGCATGAAAAAATTTAACTCAAAAAATTATTTATATATTTATTATAATTATTATCGAGGACGACATCATATAAATAGGACACAATCAATTTTAATTTCATTAAGAATTCCTTAGTATTATATAGGCTTGTAATCTGTAAAAAATAAATTAATTAATAAAATAAACCCATCTCCCTACATCTTGTAAATTAATCGAATAATTTATTCACAAATTATAAACATTTCAATACATTATATAGTTTATAATGGTATCTTTTGGTTTCAACAAATATTCTATATTTGTGAATATCTGTGAAATTTCCACAGCAGCAGCGACAGGTATCCGAGGTACTTATGTTACTATGGTAACGCAGGCAGGAAGTGACGTTGCAGGGTTTTCCGAATGGTGTAATTTTGTAGAACGAAGTTCCCTTAACAGACATCTCCTGTACATGGAGTAGGGAGTAGGCTGTACAGTAGTAATTTCAAATGTATATGGACTTGCCGATTCATTCTCCCTGTGTCACAACCCGTCAAACCATGTCTACACCATAGACGAGCCTGACTCTTTCCCGTTCCTACTCCAGTCCGTGTCTCGCCTTTCACCGCCTCAGTCACCGCGCTGAGCACACCTGCTGTCTATCTGCTCTCATCATTTCAGCTATTTTAGTCACTCGAAAAGTGCTGCTCCTCGCCAGATTATTGTGCCATCTATGCCAATATTCCCGCGTTTTGTTTTGCCATTTGCTTATTGTGCTCTTGACCCTGTTTTGTTCCCGACCTCGTCTTGCCTAGCGTTTTGGATCTACTGCATGTTTGGATTACCGGTTTTGACTTCCGCGTTGTATTCCGACCACGAGATCGCCCAGCTTTTTGGATTCACTGCCTGTTTGGATTTGATTATCGCGTGCACATTGACCACGAGACTGCCGAGCGTTTTGGAATTACTGCACGTTTGGATTACCGGCTTTTTTTACTTCCGCGTTGCACACGGAAAACTGTTCAGTGTTTTTTCGGAATAAACGTATGTTTGGATTTATTGCACGTCTGGGCTACAGGATTTCACCCTCCAAGTCACCTGAAGCTTTTCTGCTTCCTCACTAAAACTGTAAGTGCAAGTTAAATTTTGTCTCTGCTCTTGGATCTTCCTTTTCTCCCTGCCGTTATAACCCGGCGCGTGACACCCTGATTAGTAGTAGTATTTTTTAAATAGACCGTTATTGGACAGTTTAGAAGACAGCGAGTGTAAAGTTGCGTAGGAGAAGCGAGTTGCTCGGTCTGTCCTCTGTGCGTCGGTAAGCTTTTCTGGTGCCAGGAGAGACTCAGTCAAACATACACACACATTGTCTGTCAGAAAGGTCTCTGTTTATTACCAGCAATAAAGGTTTTTATATGTTTGACCAAATGCCTGTGCCTTCGACATATGTTACTACAAAGATCATAAACCATTGTAAATGTCCTAGTGAGATCTTAAATAATCAAAGGTGAGGAAGACAGAAAGGTGTCCATCCAGAGACGGATCACAAGGTGTTGGCTCGAGTTAGGGGGAGAAGGGGGAAGGGACAGAGAGAGATGGAGAGAGAAGGTGAGCGTGGGAGGGTTCACACCTTTAAGAACAGATGAAAGAGGAGGCAGGAAGATAGCAGCATGTTAATATCAGAGCTATGAGGAAGAGAGCAAGAGAGTAGAAATAACTTCATTTAATAAAAAATAAGTCTAACAGCGAGTGATTTATTTATTTTCACCACAGAAGTGGGTGGTATGGAGGGTCGGAACAATGTTTGAATTTCCGATTCTGTATTTGGATTCTGATGAGTTAGTTATTATTCATATTAGCGAAGGCGAGGAAACACATTTCACATAACAGTAATTGCTTCTGTTGTAGGATCCGACATATTAGCCACAGATTCCGTGCTTCAATTTTTCTTTTTGCAAATCATCAACCGAGTTTTCTGCCGCTGTAATTTTCAGACATCATTTGGGCAGTTCTGAATATGCCTTGTGATTGAACAGTGATGACGATAATTATACTGTCCTACTCCGTCTTCTGAAACTGTCCAACAGCAGGCTGTTTACAAACTGCTACAATTAATCAGGAAGAATGAAGCGGCATGTCCGTATACACTGAAATGACTTCGGTTTACACTGAGAATTGTATCATGTACATGTGTATGTGTATATGCGTGCATCTCATAGGAGTGTGTGTGTGCGGAGAGTTTGAGTGTACAGTATGTGCGTGCATCTCATAGGTGTGTGCAGAGAGTTTGTGTGTATATCTCATAGGTGTGTGTGTGCACGGAGAGTTTGTGTGTGTATTTGCATGCATCTCGTATGTGCATTGAGAGTTTGTGGTTATATGTGCATGCATCTCATAGGTGTGTGTGCGCAGAGAGTTTGTGTTCATGTGCGTGCGTCAAATAGGTGTGTCTATGCAGAGAGTTTGTGGGTGTATGTGCACACATTTCATATGTAGTTGATTGAGCAGTTAGTAGTATATACAGTATGTATGTGTGACTGTTTTATATACACACGTGGACAAAATTGTTGGTACCCTTCGGTCAATGAAAGAAAAACTCACAATGGTCACAGAAATAACTTTAATCTGACAAAAGTAATAATTTAATAAAATTCTATGAATGTTAACCAATGAAAGTCAGACATTGCTTTTCAACCATGCTTCAACAGAATTATATAAAAAATGAACTCATAGAACAGGCCTGGACACAAATGATGGTACCCTTAGAAAATACTGAAAATAATGTGACCAAAGGGACATGTTAATTCAAGGTGTGTCCACTAATTAGCATCACAGGTGTCTACAATCTTGTAATCAGTCAGTGGGCCTATATATAGGGCTCCAGGTAGTCACTGTGTGGTTTGGTGACATGGTATGTACCACACTCAACATGGACCAGAGGAAGTGAAGGAAAGAGTTGTCTCAGGAGATTCGAAAGAAAATTATAGACAAGCATGTTAAAGGTAACGGCTATAAGACCATTTCCAAGCAGCTAGATGTTCCTGTGACTACAGTTGCACATATTATTCAGAAATGTAAGATCCATGGGACTGTAGCCAACATCCCTGGACGTGGCCGCAGGAGGAAAATTGATGACAAATCAAAGAGACGGATAATCCGAATGGTAACAAAAGAGCCCAGAAAGACTTCTAAAGAGATCCAAGGTGAACTTCATGCTCAAGGAACATCAGTGTCAGATCGCACCATCCGTCGATGTTTGAGCCAAAGTGGACTACATGGGAGACGACCAAGGAGGACACCATTGTTGAAAACAAATCATATAAAAGCCAGACTGGAATATGCCAAACTACATGTTGACAAGCCACAAAGCTTCTGGGAGAATGTCCTATGGACAGATGAGACAAAAATGGAACTTTTTGCCAAGGCAAATTTTGCTAGTTATACTTGAAGCATATCAAGAAAAGAACACTGTCCCTACTGTGAAACATGGAGGAGGCTCTGTTATGTTCTGGGGCTGCTTTGCTGCATCTGGCACAGGGTGTCTTGAATCTCTGCAGGGTACAATGAAATCAAGACTATCAAGGGATTCTAGAGAGAAATGTGCTGGCCAGTGTCAGAAAGCTAGGTCTCAGTCGCAAGTCATGAGTCTTGCAACAGGACAATGACCCAAAACACACAGCTAAAAACATCAAAGAATGGCTAAGAGGAAAACATAAGAGGACTATTCTAAAGTAGCCTTCTATGAGCCCTGACCTCAATCCTATTGAGCATCTTTGGAAGGAGCTGAAACATGCTGTCTGGAAAAGGCACGCTTCAAACCGGAAACAACTGGAGCAGCTTGCTCATGAGGAGTGGGCCAAAATACCTGCAGAGAGGTGCAGAAGTCTCATTGACAGTTACAGGAATCGTTTGATTGCAGTGATTGCCTCAAAAGGTTGTGCAACAAACTATGAAGTTAGGGGTACCATCATTTTTGTCCAGGCCTGTTCCATGAGTTCATTTTTTTTATAATTCCGTTGAAGCATGGTTGAAAAGCAATGTCTGATTTTCATTGGTTAACATTCATAGAATTCTTATTTATTATTACTTTTATCAGATTAAAGTTATTTCTGTGACCATTGTGAGTTTTTCTTTCATTGACCGAAGGGTACCAACAATTTTTTCCACGTGTGTATGTCTCTGCAAGTGGTGTTAAAGTTTTGCTAGTGTTTAGTATAACAGCACCGGGACATTTCACTCTGTCTCTCTGATTGCACTGATTTACAGTGTTTTTGTTTCCTTCATAATTTCTTGTGTATCAGAGATTTTGAGATGTTGATCACACAAATAACTTAAACAAGAGAAAAAATTCCCATCACACAGGGTTTTTGACAAATTCACTTTGAAAGCACAGAAACAGAGTCTGACAGCACTCATAATAGCATTAGGGGCAGTGGTGGCTCAGAGGACTAAGGCACTGAGTTACTGATCAGAAGATCGGCGGTTCGATTCCCAGCTCAGCCAGGTTGCCATTGTTGGGCCCTTGAGCAAGGCCCTTAACCCTAACGGCTCCAGGGGCGCCGTACCATGGCTGACCCTGCGCTCTGACCCCAGTTACGCTGGGATAAGCGAAGAAGGAATTTCACTGTGCTGTAATGTATATGTGACAAAAAATAAAGGCTTTATAAAGAAGGCATTTGAGTTATTCTTTGGGTGCACAGTTGGTGACCAGGACAAAGCATGGGCTCCTCATACATTTTGTGCATCTTGCACTACCAGTCTGCGAGCTTGGTTGAAGGGTGTTTGTCAATCCATGCCATTTGGGCGCCAGCGGCAGTGGTCAGGTGTATCCCGGGAGCCAGAGCACCGCACGTAGTAGGTAATCTTAGGGCTCTAGGTCAGCATACCGTAGGTTCTCCAAGATAGTGGTACATGCTAGAGCTAACAATACACGCCATCGTCAGTCAGAGGTTAGTAAGAGTAACTTTTCAGAGGTGTTTAAACTAGCGAAGGCGATGTCAGATGAAGTAGTTTGCTCTGTCCCCATCCCAATGAGACGTGGCGACATAGCATACAGCAGGTTATGGTCGCTGAACCGCTGGATGTCCAGGTGGTGCTTCCAAGAGGAACACTTTTTCTTTTTCATCAGAAACCGAATTTGGTGGATTAGTGCATTTCATGTCAGGCTGCTCTGCTACAAAAATGCCTCCCCTGTCTAACTCTGGGCATCTGAGATACACCACGCTTGGTGAGACCTATTACCATCATGCATTATTTATAGGATTTGGTAAAGGATTTGAATGATGTTTAAATTAAAAATAACTTCTGAAAAACAAAACAACACACACCCTGGAATAAGGTGTGAAATTCTGTTTACTTCACGAAGCTCAAAAATTTTCCAGCCACAAAAATAACACATCCTTCTAAGTAGGTCAGAGTGCACAGTTGGTGGCTGTGTTTTTTTTTTTTTTTTTTGGGTAGTGTTAAGCGAAGCCCAGAAAAAAGTATTTAAAAAAATATATGTTTAATTATTTGCCATAGTTTGAGTTTAGAGTGCATCTTTATGTCCAATGTGATTATGAAGTAAATACCCACATTATAATAATCAGCCTTCCGCTGAGCCAACAATTCTCTCTGGAAGTATTGGAATGACAAGGCTCATTCTTTTGTTTCTGTTATTCATTCAAATCATGGGATTGAAATAAAATAATGAGAAAATAGATCAGATTTTCAGCTTTTATTTTCTGATCCTTAAATCTAAATCTACTGAGAACATCCCATCTTTTGTTTAAACTCACAAAAGAAAGGTTTTCTTCAGCTAACCCAGATGTTCTCCTCCACTTTACTGAAACACTGTAGCCTATAGGAAGTGTTAGACCAGTGCGAGTTGATATTGAAGCAGAAATAATCTGCAGAATTATCTGTCTGCGGACTCTATGTTAAACTTTATTTATTTAGTATGACAATGCAGGAAACATTTTTGTGGCATAGGTGATTTTCCACAACCTTGCCACAATTAGAGGATAATTATCCCAGGAGACTAAGGGCACATAGTCTCCTGGAAAGGGTGCCAATCCATCAAAGGGCACAGACACATACTTACTGACACACTATGGGCAATTTGGGAATGCCAATGTATAATAATGTATAATCCTAATGGATAATGTAATCTGGAGGTCTTTGGGAGGAAACCGGAGTACCCAGAGGAAACCCACCAAGCAGAGGGCAAACTCCATGCACACAGAGATGTGAATCGAGCCTGGCCAGAGATCGAACCCAAATGCTGGGAGTGCAAGGCGACAGTGCTAACCACTACAGTACCGTGCCGCCATAGGCCAATGCCTTGTTTTAAAATTGATGGATTTAAAAATAAGGAGTGCCATCACATCCATATTCTCTGCACTGATTCTAACAGTACACCTGGAAAGCACATTCCAGTGTACGTGGATTTAAATGCTGCAATCTAAATGGCATTCCCCATCAGCAATTATCAAGCCTAATAAATGCTTGTGCCTCACCCTACTTTGGTCAAGCACAGTGGCTGGGTAAGGTCAACATGCTAGCTAAAATATAGATAGACCAAGAGGGAACTACCTAGCTAGGTTAGCAAATGATAAAAGACACGCACTCCATCTTGATATCTGTTTTTGCTGAGACTAAACTGGAAAATACTGATTTAAATACAGCTCTGTAGTTCCTTTATTTTTTGGCAAAAAATTATAATCATGGTTAATTTAGTTAACAATGACATCACAACATTCTGTTTTTAACAATGGATTTTATTGAACTTAAAGTCTAAGTTAATTTAAATCCAAAAAATCTTAGGGGCAGATGGATATATATCAATCGAGAGAGAGAGAGAGACTTTTAACAGTCTTTTATTTTAACCGATTATGTGTTTACCATCACATCGTTTTAACTAAATAAATAATTGAGTAAATAAAATAAATAAATATACATTTAAATAATAAATAGTTATAAATGACTGGATTGCATATAAATAATTAAATGCATGGGTAATAGGTAGGTAAACACTTAAATATTTATTGGTTAAAACAGTGGTTCTCAAACTGGGGGTCACGGAATAATTTCATGGGGTCGCGAGAGGGATTAAAAAAATATGTCTTTTTTTGTGATTATAATACACACTTTTCTGTATTACAAGTAAATGCTATAAATAAATATTTTCTGATTTGTAAAGATATTACTGATTGAGTGTGAGTGTTTAAATTTACAAATTTTAAATTTAAAGTGTTAAAAAAAAAAAAAATTCGCAACTCAGATATGACATCACTATGCAGTGACTGGCTCGCTAGTTATTGCTACAGCGCACAACTGCACTTGAAAACTGAGATGGATAAATTTGTTCTTCGCAAGTCTAAAAATGTTGAGGAAATTGTGGACAGTTTGCCTGAGTCATCTGAACCATGTACATGTACCAAGCATAAGAGCAAGACCCCATCAGACCAAAGTAGGAAACGTCGGAAATATCAGGAAGACTTCATAAAGTATGGATTCACTTGCTCTACTGTTGATAACGTAGATTTCCCTCAATGTGTAATCTGTTCAGAAGTGCTTGCTCATGAAAGTATGAAGCCCAGAAAAATGCAAAGGCATTTGGAGACGAAACATCCTTTGTTTATTGAAAAGACTATAGACTTTTTCCGCCGAAAAAGAGAAGGAATTACAGCATCAAAAACACATGATTGCTCAACAAGCAAAAATTTCTTCTAATGCTCTGGAGGCATCTTATGAGGTGGCATACTTGATTGCGCAGAACAAAAACCCACACACAATCGGGGAAACGCTGATAAAGCCCCCTGCTGTGGCTATGTGTCGGGCCATGCATGGTGAGAAAATAGCAAATGAACTTATGACTGTCCCGTTGTTGAACAACGCAGTCACTCGCCGTGTACATGATATTGCAAATTACATTAAGAGTCAATTGATTGAGAGGATAAATGGGAAAAAAATATGCACTGCAAGTTGACGAATCTACGGATGTGTCTAATACTGCTCAGTTGCTGGCGTTCATCAAATACACATTTGACGGAAAACTGCTTGAGGATATGCTCTTCTGCTCACCACTCGAGGGGACTTGTACAGGTAGTGACATTTTCACCAAACTCGACACCAAAATAAAACACATGGGACTTTCATGGGATAATTGTGTTGGTGTATGTACTGATGGTGCTGGTTCAATGGTCGGTAAAAACAAGGGGCTCAAGACAAAGGTGTTAGAAGTGGCTCCTCACGTGAAGTTCACACACTGCTTCATACACCGCGAGTCTCTTGATAGCAAAGCACTCGATTCCGAACTTAAGTGTTTTGAAATGTGCAATCAAAATCGTAAAATCACATAAAATCTCGTCCAGTAAACAGCAGACTACTAGCCACACTTTGCAACGAGATGGGCTCACAGCACGAAGCATTGCTGTTTCACACCGAAGTCCGGTGGTTATCACGGGGAAGGCACTCGGACGTCTTTATGAGCTGCGGGAAGAAGTGCACTCGTTCTTGAAAGACTCACAATTTGAATTCGCCGCTTGCCTGAAAGATCCAGCTTGGTTGTCAAAACTTGCTTATTTGGCATGTATATTTGAAAAGCTTAACATGCTTACTCTGTCATTACAAGGACCAAACACAAACATTCTGACAATGAATGACAAAGTCAATGCTTTTATGAAAAAGCTGGAAAGATGGGCTGAGCAAATTAAACAAGGAAATGTGGAGATGTTTCCTGAACTTAAGGATCACCTGGAGGAAAATGGACTGAGCCTCAGAAGCCTGAAGGAACTCATCACTGGTCATCTCCGCAACCTTTTGGAAAAATTCAAAAAGTATTTCCCAAAAGAGACGAAACCAGAACTGTATGACTGGATACGGCAACCATTTTCTGAATCTATTACTCATCTCCCCACAAATCTGGAAAATGCTTTGCTGGTGCTGTCCAGTGATCGAACATTAAAAACATTCCAATTCCATTACTCCTGAATTTTTAACTTTTAACTTTTACTTTTTACCAGGACGCACAATCCGTTTACACATGGAACATTGGCACACTTGCACATTGTGAACTTGAACATCACTACATTCTGGACTGCACTACATTACATTTCCATTATATTTCATTTACTATATATCCTCTATTTTTATTATATATTCTTTGACTTCTTTATATTTATCTTACTCTAATACTTTATTTAATTTTTTCTTATTGCTGTATATTATGTAAATAAGTGTTTCTTTATTTTAAATCTCTATTTCTTTTTGTTGTTATATTGTAGGTCAATAGCAGTCGTATAAGCATTTCACTTCATATCATACTGTGTATGACTGTGTATGTGAGGAATAAAATTTGAATTTGAATTTTGGATTGCACTAGCAGATGGATACACAGAGTTGTCCTATGCAGCAATGGATGTACTGCTTCAATTTGGATCTACATATTTGTGTCAGCAGTCTTTTTCCACTGTTACAGAAAGTCTGTTTTAGTAATTTAATTAACATAGATACCACAAACTCAGATCACACTGAATGCGCAGCCGGCAACTCTGATCTGAAGCTAGGACTGTTAAATATTAGATCTCTCGCGTCTAAAGCAGTTATTGTTAATGAAATTATCACAGATCAGGAGTTTGATATCTTATGTTTAACAGAAACCTGGATTAAACAGGACGAGTATGTAGCTCTAAATGAAGCTAGTCCTCCTGGATACAGCTACATACACCAGCCTCGGCTAACTGGTAGAGGAGGAGGAGTCGCAGTTATTTATAATGATAATCTGTCTCTCGTACAAAAACACAGTTTTAAATCTAATGCATTTGAAGTTCTCTTTAGTAACATAAAGTCAGCTCAGTCGATCCCGCTAATCATCATTTACAGACCCCCAGGGCCGTACTCGGAGTTTCTCTGCGAATTTGCAGATTTCCTCTCAAACCTTGTTGTTTCTGTAGACAAAGCGTTAATTGCTGGAGACTTTAATATTCATTTTGAGAATCCAGAAGACCCTCTGAGAACAGCATTTATGTCCTTACTGGACTCAGTAGGAGTAAATCAGTGTGTAGTAGGACCCACTCATAAAGCAGGTCACACTTTAGATTTAATATTATCCTTCGGATTAATTATAGGAAATATAACCACAATTCCACAGTCTGAAGTTATCTCAGATCACTACCTTGTCTCGATTAAAGCGTGTTATAGTAATAATGTATGCAGCACAGCACCGCGCTTCCACCTTAAACGTACATTTACATCAAATACCGCACAGAGCTTTATCAATAATCTTCCAGAATTATCAACTTTGATTGGATCGCCATCTGACTTCACAGAACTCGAACAGGCGAATGAATATCTAGAGTCAGCACTTCGTTATAGCTTAGATAAGGTAGCTCCAGTTAAAAGGAAAATGATTAGAGATAAGAAACTCGCTCCTTGGTAAAATGACCACACCCGTGCTTTAAAACAAACCGCTCGAAAATTCGAACGTAAATGGCGCCAAACTAAATTGATAGTATTCAAAATAGCTTGGAAGGAGAGCATCCTGAACTATAAAAAAGCTCTCAGTGATGCTAGATCAACGTATCTCTCCACTCTTATAGAAAATAACAAAAACAACCCGAGATTTTTATTTAATACCGTAGCTAACTTAACTAAAAACAAGACCACTGCAGAAATCTCCACAACAACATCATGCAGTAGTGAGGATTTCATGAACTTTTTCAATAATAAAATCATAAATATTAGGCAAAAAATTCAGGCTTTGAAAACAGACAATTTAAATAATTCAGATGATCTAACCACATCACATCAGAACTTAGAACACTTTACTCCCCTTGAAGCGAGGGAACTAATTTCACTCATCTCTTCTTCAAAATCGTCAACCTGTATATTAGATCCTATACCGACACATTTTCTCAAACAGATAGTACCAGCAATAATAGAACCCCTGTTGAAAGTAATTAACTGTTCACTCAGTAGTGGGTATGTCCCCAAATCCTTTAAATTAGCCGTTATTAAACCGCTAATCAAGAAACCTGACCTTGACCCCTGTCTGCTTTCTAATTACAGGCCGATATCAAACCTTCCCTTTATCTCCAAGATTTTGGAAAAGGTAGTATCACAGCAGCTATGTTCACATCTACACAGAAATAGCATAAATGAACTGTATCAGTCAGGATTTAGGCCTCATCACAGCACAGAGACAGCACTTGTTAAAGTAGTAAACGACCTCCTATGGGCCTCTGATCAGGGTTGCGTCACTATACTTGTGTTACTGGACCTCAGTGCAGCTTTTGACACCATTGATCATAGTATTCTCCTTCACAGATTAGAAAAGGTAGTAGGAATTAAGGGAACTGCCCTCTTGTGGCTCAGATCCTATTTGACTGATCGTTATCAGTTTGTAGATTTAGATGGTGACCATTCCTCATGTTCTCAAGTGGAGTTTGGTGTTCCACAGGGCTCAGTTTTAGGCCCACTGCTTTTTTCCCTTTACATGCTTCCTCTGGGCAACATAATTCGTAAACATGGTATTAGCTTTCATTGTTATGCTGATGACACACAATTATATGTCTCAGCAAAACCAGATGAGAAAAAACAGTTTGTTAAAATCGAGCAGTGTGTGCAGGATATACGAGATTGGATGTTAATTAATTTTCTTCTGCTTAATCCTGATAAGACAGAAGTTCTGGTCATAGGACCACAAGTAGCTAGAAGTAAGCTTTCTGATCACACTGTAACTTTAGATGGCCTTTCTGTTCCATCAAGTGCAACAGTAAAAGACCTCGGTGTGATTATAGATTCCAGCCTTTCGTTTGAAGCTCATGTAGATAATATCACCAGGATAGCTTTCTTTCACCTTAGAAATATTGCCAAGATAAGAAACATATTGTCACTAAATGATGCAGAAAAACTAGTTCATGCTTTTATCACGTCTAGGTTGGACTATTGTAACGCCTTACTGTCTGGTTGTTCAATTAGGTGTATAAACAAGCTTCAGTTAGTACAGAATGCAGCAGCGAGAGTCCTCACTAAAACCAGAAAATACGAGCACATCACCCCTATCTTATCTACACTGCATTGGCTCCCTGTGAAATTTCGCATCGATTTTAAGATACTACTTTTGACATTTAAAGCACTAAATGGTCTCGCGCCACAGTATTTGAGTGAACTGTTAGTGTCTTACGATCCGCCACGCCTACTTCGATCAAAGAATGCAGGCTGCCTGTCAGTACCACGTATTATTAAAACTACAGCAGGGGGCAGAGCTTTTTCTTACAAAGCCCCAAAGTTATGGAATAGTCTTCCTATTAATGTTCGGGACTCAGACACAGTCTCAGTGTTTAAGTCTAGGCTAAAAACCTATTTATTTAGCCAAGCATTTTTGTAAATAGATTAACCTTAGGTAAAGGAGCAGATCTGGGGGACTCATAGACGTAGAGTATTCTGGTGAACTGGTATGTTTAGATGCTGTCCTCCCCACTCTCATTGTTCCCTCAGGTTTGTTGACGGTGAGGTGATTGGTTGCTTTACATCTCAGGGAGCCCTCATGTTTGTGTTTCCTTCCCTTTTAGTTATGCTGTTATAGTTAGTCCTGCCGGAGTCTCTGCTTGCACTTTGCACTAAATATACATTCACCTATACATGTTGACTGTGACCATACCTAACTGCCATCTCTCCTTATTTTCTGTTCTCTCCTCTTCTGCTCTCTTCTCTCTCTCTCTCCCCCTCTTCTTTCCCTCTCTCTGTCTCTCTGTCGAGCTATACATGTTTCGCTCCTGTGTTGCCAGTGATCCAGACCCCTCTGCCCTCTGGAGCCGTCTAACCCATCCTGGAGTCCTGCTTCTGGTTGGAGATCTCGTCGCATGGATGCCCCGTGTGGTCTGCCTGGATTCGTATGGTGGCTGGGGATGGTTTCTATGAAGACTCTCCTGTCATCGAGTGATGCTCTGGGGACCTGTGACTTCAGTTGTTCGATAACTCAGGACCGGAATCCCCTACAGTCTACCTGAGCCTCCGGGAACAAACTGGACTCATTTTAATTTTAAAACATCTCTTGTTATACTGAACTTCCAGTCTTACACATTATTATGCTGAGCAATTCCTGCTATCCGTTATCACCCAGATGAGGATGGGTTCCCTGTTGAGTCTGGTTCCTCTCAAGGTTTCTTCCTATTCCATCTCAGGGAGTTTTTCCTTGCCACCGTCGCCCTCGGCTTGCTCATCGGGGACAATCTTGTCATTTTGATTCATATACATTGCATAAAAACTTACTTCTTTTTATTGTGTAAAGCTGCTTTGCGACAATGTCAATTGTTAAAAGCGCTATATAAATAAAATTGACTTGACTTGACATATATAAAAAATAAATCGATCACGTCTTGATGTCAAAGATGATTTGACGTGACCATCAGGCCACGAATGAAGCTTTTGTGCTGCCAAAAAACAAGTACACCCTTCCCATTGAAAGGTAAGCCAAAATTATTTTGATGTATAGTAAATGTAGTCAAAATACTGTGAACAGCTTATGTTTATTGCTTGTTTTTGATAGTGGGGTTCGCAAGATCTTGTTGATCTTCAATTAGGGGTTGCTGGCTTGAAAGTTTGAGAACCACTGGGTTAAAACACTGTTTAACTAATAAAATGCCTTAAAAGAAGTGTCATTCAATCTCTGATTAATGTTGCCATTTTAGCCTGAACTAAGATAACACTGATCAGTTGACACTTTTCTCAGATATTTAAAACCAAGAATAAAAACCTGTGGTGTAAAAGTCGCATTAAGAGATTTAAAAATTCTCTCTCAAATTCAGAACAGTAGCCGTAGCCTTAAACAGCTCATAAAAGCATGAAACACCGTCTCTGTAAACAAAAAGGACACTCATGGAACTTCTGGGTTTAAAAAACAGATAAAAGAAATGATTGAGACAATGCAGTATTCTCCATTGCAGATCACCTTCTTTTATTAGTTAACAGTAGTTTGTAAAGTGTTCGCTACTCCGGTTTTACATCACTATTCAGCCCAAGGACACTGCACCAGGGTGTATCTGACCATTTCTTGTTGAAAACATTACCACATTAAATATAAAGGATTCTTGCTAAAGAATTCACCTTCCTCAGGGCTGAACACCCCATGCAGAACTCTCTGATGAGCTGCACATGCTCCTCTGTTGTTGGTATAAGGATGCAAAAGTGGTGTAACAGACAGATCTTATCCTTATCTGTTCTCCAGCTCTCAGTATCATAGTCCTTGATGAGATCAATGTTCATGTCAAGGCTGGGGTAGTCTTGTTTATGCCATGTCCTGTCTGACGCTGTGGATGAGGGGTTCATCGAAGAGCCAGCGATTTGTTCAGGCCTCAACCTTTTACTGGTTGATACATTTACTTCTAGCATTTATTTTGCTTAATACCGTCTATTTGTAGAATATTTTGTGAAGGACAGAACATATTAGATAATGCAGACATAATGCACGCAAAAGCTTTCCGCATATAACAGGTTTATAATATCTGGTGTTTCTTTTACATAAACCGATCACCCATCTTTTGGATTTTAGCATAATCTCCTTGTTTACTTTTTATTTACAAAAATGTTCCCATGAAGTGCATCATGGCTTCCAAACACAGTAACTAGTGATAGTATCAGCAAGAACCAAAATAGAGGTATTGAGAAGTATATTAACAATATAGAGGTGGAAATTACTGAAATATTGCTGAATATTTATGCATTTTGCACTTGTACATAGTAGCTACACTGCAGAATACAGTTTAGCTTTGCTACATATCTGCTATACAATGGTATGGTGTTTGCTTATTGTCCAAGCTGCATTAGGTCTGCTTTCACAGAATGGATCTTGGACATTAAGTGGTTGATGACCAAGGAAGAGACAGTGTTATGACATCGTCAAATAAAGAAAAAAGCAGTTTCACATCTCCACCTCAGATGGTGTAAACCAGCACAAAATAGAAGCAGTTTCACAACCCCCCATTTACGGTGTAAATCAGCAAGAAACTAAAAAGACAGTTTCACAACCCCCCTGGCAGTAGCCAACCACCAGAACGGATTTCCTGCTTCGTCTCTTGGCTCAAAAACAAAGAACATACCTGCTTCAGGGACATATATAACGCCAAGCAGTTAAAGTATGCCATTGAGGCATGTGTAACCCCTTTCCCTAGATGAAGGTATGAATGTGTATGCAAGATATGGGATGTTTGGTATTGAATGAAAGCTTAGTTTATTCAAAGTGTGTTGATGTGTATGAAAAGTTAGTCATATGAACCGAACCCATGTTAATCCAGTTTACCTAAAGTACTAAAACTCCACTGAGATGTCCTCCCACGTGACGGACCAAATGCTAGGTTAATGTAGGCACGAAAAAGAGGAACCATGCGGAGCCTGGCTATGACCACCACATTTTCATTCTCCAAACTGTGTGTGTGTGTGTGTGTGTGTAAGTAAGTAAGTAAGTAAGTAGCGTAGTCTCATGTAAAGTAGATTAGTTTAATAAATTCTTGTTTCTTTATGAAGAACTGTTGCCTTGGTCATGTATTTTAAAGTCTAAACATTTGCCCAGATCTTACGTTACAAAATATTCATATTGGTAAGAATACACTAAATCGTGCTAAATGCTGGACGGGTAGTTCATGAAGTGTATGCTAAAAAATTTCAATCAGTTAAATTAGATTAAAGATTCAATTCACCTCTGACTAAGAGCTGAAACCCTACAACTGTCTATACATGAATTAATCAACACAATAGAATTTCAAGCCTTTGGTGAAATAAAATGTGCCTTCAGAATCTCTCTATCACATCTCTAGGGCCTCAGCAGTTTCTCTCAAAACTAAATTACTTTGTAGTTTATTGACCATTGTATTTAGCTATATTTTGATATGTTGCTATTGTTCCTGTTGAGAAAAAAGAGCACTCTCAGATGGGCCTTTTTTTATTTAATATAGGTTATTTTATTTAATGTGTGTACTTTTTTTCCCCATTCCCAAGTGTTGCAGCATGTTTCAAACAGAATCATTCCCCATGTTTACCTTTTATTTTAATGGCTCACGTGTGGCTTTGACTTAAAACTATATTGTGTATTGCAATTCATCCTAAAAATATATTACATTTATGGCTATATTGACCCCCCAACCTCAAGTGTTAATAAAACATACATTTATAACAATTTTAATGAGGGTAAAGGAAACAATATTTTTAGAATTGTACTTTGTGTTTTAGTTTATCTTATATTAAGCTGAACTTTTTGATTGCATATAATATTACACTCTAAAAAAATAAAACTTTGCTGTATTTAATTTTTTGGTGAAACATTTTTACACTTAAAAATATTGAGTAAATATCAAAGTTGTGAAATCATGTAAAATATACTTCATGAACTGAGTACAAGCCAGTAAAAAAATAAGTAGACCTGAAAAACTATATTTAGTACAAAATGAAAAACTGAGTAAATTTAATAAAAATCAGAAGTTAATGTAATGGTTACCCCAAGTGAAAACGAGTAAAATAATTGAGTAAATATAAACGAAATTCAAGGTAGACAAACCTGAATTTTTTTTAGACCATTAAACCATACTACAAATGTGCTACATTTATTAAATAGTTTAACTGAATTTAATTCATACTGCTCAATCACAGAATTAAAATCTTGCAAAAATTTATTTTTGTTAAACTATATTTACCCTTTACTCAAGTATTATTTTAGTTCAGGTCAATTTATCGAATGCCACCAAATTATAAACAAAGAAACAATACACACATTTCCATTTAAATCAAACATTTATTTGCCAAATTTGACAAGACATGAAGTCCAAGCTCAACCTGGTTTACTTTGCAAATGACATGTAACAAGATCATGAACAATTAACTGAATTGATCTTATTAGTAAACAGTCTCACAAACAATTCTTCTGCAACAAGTATTATATAGTTAAAAGGTGGAAATTACGCATTACTATCAATTATATACATTTTTTACTTTAGTTAATGTAAAATCCAGTATATTCTAGGGGAAAACTCATTTATTCTAGATAAAGTAAAAATATATATTTGATTCAATGGTTACACATTTAATACTTCTTTAACATTAAAATGGTTGACACAGATGTTTGCACTGAAGTCAGGGCAGGGAGGCTCTGTAAAGAGTTACAATTATTGTTAGGTTTAGGGGTTTGAGGGGGTTATGGTTAGGTGTTATAGTTTAAGGTTATGGTTAGGCTCGGCTAAAATCCATTTCCTCCTGGCAGAATCGGGCCTGTGCCCGAGTGTTGAGCCCATGAACGTCATGGGCCCCCCTGGGAGCCGGTTTCTTATGCCTGGAAGGTCCCAGTGGGCCAGGGCCGGTTTGACATGGTTTGGGGGTCGATCCCCAAAATGTGCCCGTAAGATTTGGTGTGGCTAACGCCGTGGCTGACCAAGCGACGAGCCATCACATCAGTGGGCTCCAGGGGAGCACAGAGTTTCTCAAATATGTACAAAACTGTAAAATGACGGGTTAAACTGAGGGGAAAAGCTCTTGTGACATGCTGTTAGAATAGAGAGAGACATATTACAAAAGGAATCATGGGTAAAAGTGCAATTGATTTGTTGTTTAATTGATTATTGTGCCAATAATTGATTAAAGTGACAATAAATTAATGTATTTATAAACAGGGCAGTTTAACTGGAAAATGAGCTCTTGTGATATACTCCTGTGATAGCATGAGGCATATCACAAGAGGAATTCTGGAGAAAAGTGCAAAGGATTTGTTGTTTCATTTAATAATGAATGAATAATTACAATAAATGAATATAACTCCAAATGGAGGGGTTTAACCGGGAAAAACGCTCCTGTGACATGCAGCTGGGATAGGGAGAAACATATGTCAAAAGGAATTCTGTGTAAAAGTGCTAAGGATTTGTTGTTTAATTGATTATTGTGAAATTGATCTGTCTTACATATACTTCAACTGTAGTAGAGCTTTGTAAGCAGCATCTGCCAATATCCCTGAATCAAAGACTGTACTTGGAGTTTTCTACGTTTTCACAGAGTGCATGTAATTTTTTACGTGGCCCCTTAGCTGCACACAGCCCAGCTCCGCCGTTAAGGAGGTTACTTCAAACATGATGAACTATGACAGTTACTACTGAAGTACATTTAAGGCAAATAGGTGAACATATCACAAGACCCAATATTCGTTCAAAACCTTTGTGCTGTATGTAGATGGGCGGCAAAAGCTGAATATCTAACGAACATCGAATGGTAAACGAACTTTACCGCAGTAAAGTGACCGCGGTAAAATTAGTTTTATATTCGCATTTCCAGCTTCAATAGCTGCTTAAATAAACCTGCAAATAAGATACAAACATATGCATATATTTCCTATCTACATAGTCTTTAAGCTACAGCCTCTTTTTTTCTCGATTAAGCTCTTAACATATACATTTTTGAAAGTATAAACCCCATTATTCCCTACAGCACGATGAATGATTTAGGGATGCATTAACCATGGATTACTACACCCTTTAATAATAAAAAAAAATTACTAATTTTTTTATTTTTTAAAAATCCAATTGCTTTTTAAACATGGGGCATGGACAGATGCCACTAAGGCCACCATATACTGCCTCCCTTCATCTACATAGTACATCCTTTAATTAAAAAAATATTCATTTTTAACATTTTTTTTATTCTTTAAAAATTCAATAGCTTCTTAATCATAGGGCATAGACACATGTCACTCATAAGACCATAAACTGGACCCCCCTCAGCTACTTACGTCACCCTTTAATTTTAGAAATTATGCATTTTTTTTAATTCTTTAAAAATTCAATAGCTTCTTATCCCCCTCATACATAATAAATACATGAGGGTGAACTGTCCATGGTACTGTAGCATTCTCATTATGAGTAGCATTCTCCATCTCATTTGAGTAGGAAGCTATTGAATTATTTATTTATTTTTTATGTAAAAATTAAGTGAATTCCAAAAATAAACAGTGTAGTATGTAGATGAGGGGGAACTGTCCATGGTACTATTAGCAGCATTTCTCTTTTGATTAAGAAGCTATTGAATTTTAAAATTATATATAAAATTTAAAAATAAAAATAGTGACTTTCAAAAATAAAGCATGTAGTAAGTAAATGAAGGGGTACTATCCATGGTACTATAAGTAGCATTTCTCCATCTCTTTTGATTAAGAAGCTATAGGTTTTTCTTTTTTTTTATTATAAAATTTTGAATAATGTAACAAATTGAGTGAATTCCAAAAACAAAGGGTGTAGTACGTAGATGAGGGTGCGTAGTTCATGGTGGCCTGAGTGCCATTTGCCCATGCCCCATGTTTAAAAAGCTAATAAATTTTTCAAGAATATATATATATTTTTTATGAATAATTTCTAAAATTAAAGGGCATAGAATGTAGATGAGGGGGCACAGTTTATGGTGGCCTGAGTGGTTAAAATGCTATTGAATCTTTAAAGAATAAAAAAGTGTAAAAAAATGGGAAAAATGAATAAATCCTAAAATAAAATAAAAGGGTGTAGTATTTAGATGAAAGGAGGCAGTATATGGTGGCCTGAGTGGCATCTGATCATGCCCTTTATTAAAGAAAATATTGATTTGTTTGTTTGATTATAAAAAAAAATGAAAAAATGAAATGAATAGACCCTAAAATTAATGGGCGTAGTATGTAGAAGATGGGGGCACTTTTTGGTGGCTAAGTGGCATTTGTCCATATCTGTTGGTTAAGGATAAACTGTGCATATATAGCAGAAGGATATATTCTTAGTGTATAGACAAGTGGCATCTTTATAGCTTTTCTTTTTTTTTTTGTATAAAAATTAACAGATGGAGATCACAGTGAAGGGTGCTTATATTCAAATTGCACAAGTTTTGAATAATAAGATTTATTTGGAATTTACATTTCTGAGATTTATTATTAATCATTTATTATTTCAAAATATTGCATAAGTTCATATTCTTCTCAAACGCCAAAAGAATTGTTATACTGTGAATATACTGTTATACTGTGCATGCGCGAACAGCTCCGCGCTGGTTGAATTCACATTAATAGGCTGGTGCTGCACTTTGCAGACGGTCCCTAACTCATCCGCGTTGCGAAAAGCAGTGTTTTTTTTTTTTTACATTCACTTCGAAATTATATTCTTTAACAAGGAATTTCAAGGGGGAAAAAACGGATGTAGTAAGTTGTCTGTGTTCTCGGAAACGAAACTGTGTAGATTGTGTGCACTTTACAGAATTTATTGTGGAGTTATTGAGGACGAAATTCTTAATGTGCGAATATAAAACTAACTTTACTGCGGTCTTAAACGTGTCGGAGTGAAACACGCAGACTCGCGGTTCAGTGTGTGAGGTGGAGCGTTACAAATGCGGTAATTATTTGAACACGCTAGTTTTATATCCTCGCCACAGTGGCGGGCGGCTGCGCAAAAACACCGCATCTGGCGGTAGAAATTCAAATAATGCGGCACAACCGCGGCCGCCTACAGCGAGAAACCCGGAGGAAAGCACGACATGCACGCGCACGCTGCTCGCTGTTAAACGAGTAAATCTCTCCTTTTACACCAAATTTAAATGATCTGTATTAACCGCGCTTTAGCTGAACAGTTTGGTGGTTGGAACAAACAAGTAAAATCACAATGAACACCAGGACTGTGCTATTGCTAGGTAGCTATCGTTAGCTCTGGAGCGCGGCTGTGACAGGATTCAGAACAGTAACTTACACACTATAAAGTTGTGTATGAATGCAGACAGAGTCATTATTTCAGTAACTTGTGTTAACTTCTTACTTACCAAAATTTGTAAGGAGTGTTACAGCCTGGGGCTTCATGTCCATTCTCACAGCAATGTGTGCTCGCTTCTCTCATGTTACACCAGACTTCCCATGAGCACTTGCACGGGGCAATTTACTCAATTATTTCAGTTTTTGTTGTTAAACATAAAGAATATTGAGTTGGAATGAGTGATGATTGTAGTTCTTGAAACTAATCAGTATAATTACTCCGTTGCCAAACATGTTGATTGAAATGTATCAAAAATATTAAGTGCATGTAAAATATATAATTCAGTTAGTCGAATACTGAAATGAAAAAAATAATATTGTAAATTTAAGACAAAATTAGTAGTTGTATTTTTAGGCATTTATTTTGATTTGTGTAACTCAGACAATCATGTATGTGACTTTTAGAGATTTTATTAAAGCAACATGACCTTTTTATTAATGTGAAATTTACAAGGTTACAGAAACATTTTTTAGAGTGAGTATACTCGCCTTTTACAGATCATCACTAGTATGTTTACCTTGCGTACCTTGAACTGTGTTTTTTGTATTAACACTGTTAATATAATATTAATATTAATATCATAATGTTGTTTGTTTTCAGAGAGGAAGCTGCAGAGGATGGATTCAGGTGAACTTATTAAATATTTTTCGAATAACAGAAGACCTGTGAGTGCATATCATGTGTTTCTGTCAGCAATGAAGCTCTTTAATGCTGAGACTTTACAAGAAGTGATTGTGGTTATGAGGCTGTTAGAGAATGAGATGCACCTCATTCCCAGTTGTGAGAGTTTTACATTGATGGCTTTTGCATTTTATATTTTACATTTACGTTTACAGTTTATTACATGTGTGGTTTATTATGTTTGCAGGCTGTTATGTTGGTAGTTGTCTTTTAACCTCAATGGCAATGAGACCTAACTTAGAGTAAAGGTAAACAAGTACAGTACTAGCTAGAGTTGGCTAATAAGGTTGCTTGGCTAACAGAAACATAGTTCACACTGACAGCAAGACAGATCTCATATGGTGTTACAAATGTTTTTTTGTTTGCTTGTTTTTAGAAGTAGCCAGTCAACATATTAAGGCAGTTGTTTTACAGGTTGATGTTATTTTGGTTATCCATTTAGGTTTCTTATGAAATGCTGCATGTTTCCTGCTTACCTGTGTTATCGTGTTGTGTGATTTTTACAACATAGTGCAGCAGTGGACACGGCTGACTGGCTCCTGGCACTTATAACTACTGATTGCAGTGCATTCTAGATTGTTTATACTTGTCTGTTTGGAGAGAATAAAGTATATGCATGTGCAGCTATTTTTTTATGATAAATAGTACCATGTCATTTACTATGTTTATTTAATGCATGGGCTACATCAGTTCTCCCTGTACGGTATTTCATATCAATGCCAGTGAAATTGTTCCGGTGTTTTTGGCTAAACAGCATTATGGAATGTGCTAATGTTTTAAGTTGTCATATGTCATAAAGAACCCTCTACCTGACATTGCTGCAACGTCTGTGGAAAAAGAATCAGTTGACATTTGCAAGGCTGCAGGCAGCGAGGCTAACGTTATCAACAAGGTTCTTCAAACCTAAGATGTATCGTGTGGTCTAATGTCTGCGGTTAACACACTTCTGGAGAAATTGTCTGGTGGTTAGTAAGACACGAGATGATATGTATTTTTCTGATTATGTTAAATCTATTTAGAGGCAGTAGAGAGCAGCTTATTTCATCAGTATTTACCTTATAAGGTTAGAACCTGCTAATTGGTTAGTAGGGTAAGGCTGTTAGAACATGAGTCACAGGACCAGGGTATAAAAGAGTTCTGTTGTACTACGATAATATTCTTAGCCAGTGTTACCAGGTAAGGTAGGCAGCTGTAAGTGCTTTGAGTACGGGAACAGACAATTCCGGCGACAACATTTCCAAGGACCCTTTTTTTCTTAAAGGTGAGTCTTGTGCTAACCTTTACAGAATTTCGTCAGAGTTCGTCCTTTGCAGATAAATATTTCCTGTTTGAGTTTGTGATTAGGGACTGTTTATCAAATGTTATACCCTGTATAACAGTCTATAATCTAATATATACAATTACATTTTCTGAATACATATTATATCCTAGTCACTGTTACAATGCTTAGTTATTTTATACAATTGTTTATATACAAGTTGCACAAAATAAACAAAACATTTTTTGTTGTTTTTTCTTCAGAGATGCAGGGGCAAAATGAGAACACAGGTAAAAGCAAATTTATGTTTCTAATATCATACTGATTTTTTAATTGAGCAAATTACAGAAGCATATGCAAAACAGCAACATTTTTAATAAAATGCAGCTAAATATCACAATGAAAATTGTAAACAGAAAAAAATATATAGATATAAGAACCAAACCAGAATCTGTTATTGCTGTTGAGATCAACTGAGGAAGGATAGGGAGAGATGGGACTTTTATGTAAGATAGATTATTATATTTTATCTGTATATGTATCTGCATATGTCCCTGTGTTTACCTTTTATTTTGATCACAGTTTGTTTGTAATGAAAGTACTTTTGACAGCTCACATGTGCTTTGAATTACTACTTACTTAATAGAAAATATTATAATATACATCATGTATTGCTATTCTAGGATGAAAAGTGCATTTTTTCAAGCTGTCCAAACCTTCCTCGCCCTGTGTGAATAAGTAATTGAACCCTAAACTTAACAACTGGTTTTTGTACCATTTTTTGCGGCAATAACTGCAGTCAGACATTTGCAATATCTGACAATGAAACTTTCAAATCACTGTGGAGGAATTTTGTCGAAGTCTCCATTGCCGATTTGTTTTAATTCAACCACATCTGAGTGTTTTTGAGCATGAACGATCTGTTTAAGGTCATACCACAGCATCTCAATCAGATATAAGTCCTGAGATATGTTTGGCTCACATTCTTCTTCAGAATTTTCTGGTAGAGCACGGAATTCATTATTCCATTTATTATGGCATCCAGGTCCTGAAGCCCATGTTTGAATGTTGGTATGATGTTCTTATGAAATGCTGTGTTATTGTTATATCAAGTGAAACATGACACACAACTTCCAAAATATTCAGCTTTATTCTCATCAGTCTACAGAATATTTGCCCCCAAAATCTTGAAGATTCTCAATATGTTTTTGGCAAATGTGAGACGAGCCTTTGTGTTCTTTTTGGTCAATGTGGTCAGCGTCTAATGACAGTGTGGTTAATCACAATTTCATGATTTATTGGGGGTGAAAGGGTGTAGTTACTTTTTCACACAGGGCCAGGTAAGTTTGGAATATTATAATTTGTTCTCAATCATTTAATTGTGAAAAATATTTTTTGCAGCACCTTAAAGGTTATAAAGTTTATGTCAACACTGGTATTTCTTTAATATTAACATCAAAATGTTGTTGTTTTTTTCAGAGAGGAGGCTGCAGAGGATGGAAGCAGGTGAACTTATTATATATTATATTATTATATCATGTGTTTCTGGCAGCAAATCATGTTACACTGCTGTTTTTAATGCCGAGAGTTTACAAGGAGAGACTGTGGTTATAACGAGGCTGTTAGTGAATGAGATACACTACTTTAGTCTAATTAATGTCTGTACCACGTTCTGTATTACATACATGCCTGGTGTAACTGCACTGTAGTTGTACTGGATATCATAAGTTAAAGCAGCAAAATTAGGCAGATATGAACATAACATAATTACTGCTTTACAATAATGAATATATATAATTATTATCATTCATTTAGAATGATTAAAATGCAAATAGGATGTATAATTACTATGGTGGGATGGTGGAGTAGTGGTTAAAATTATAGCTTCGCACCTACAGGTACTCTGTAAGTTTGGTGGGTTTCCTTACACCATCCAATGACAGGTCAACAGTTGGTGGATTACTGTTTACAAATTGGCCATAGTGTGCCATTTCTTGCAAAAGGACTTGTGCTCCCTATACAAGATAAACAGTATAGATACAGTGCCTTGCAAAAGTATTCATATTCCTTGAACCTTTGGAGTATGTCTCTATTACAGTAGCTGTCTCTGAACAGCAATTTTCCAGTCTTTCTACAGATTTTCAATTGGATTCAGGTCTGGACTTTGACTGGGCCATTCTTGAATATGATTTGATTTAAACTCTTTCACTGTAGCTCTGACTGTATGTTTAGGGTCATTGTGCTGCTGGAAGATGAACCTCCACCCCAGTCTTAAGTCTTTTGCAGACACTAACAGGTTTTCTTGTAAGATTACCCTCTTTTCGCATCTATCCATCTTCCCACCAACTCTGCCCAGCTTCCCTATCTCTGATGAAGAAAAGCATCACAACTTGATGCTGCCACCACCATGCACTATGTTACTGTAGTTTTTCTCCACATATGACATTTTGAATTTAAACCAAAAGGTTAAAGTCTGATCTCATCTGACCAGAGAACATTCTTCCACATGTTTGCAATGCATGTAAACACTGAAATATATAGTCAAAAAATTAGAATGTTGTGAAAAATTAATTACATTTCTTAATTAAATGAAAAAAGTTAAGCTCATCTATTTTAAATTTCATTATATTATAAGTGAAATATTTCAAGCCTTTTTGTTTTTATTTTAATCAGTCTGGAGGAGGACTGGGGAGGCACAGAATCCAAGTTGCTTGAAAAATGAAAATTCTAATATTTGGAGAAGATAGATTTTTGATTTTCATGAGCTGTAAACTATTATTTTTAACTTTAAAAAAGTATTGAAATATTTTATTTAACATGTAATTAATCTAAAATATGTCAGAGATCAACTTGTTGAATTAAATTAATACATAAAATGTAACTTTTTCACAATATTAAATTTTTTTCAAGACGCACTGTATATTATTAAATATTAGAAGAAGAGAGAAGAATTAGTTCTGGCAGAGCAATCTGGTTGGACAAGAGGCATTCCGTGAATAGTAATAATGAATAGTAACACCACTGTTTAACTATACAGTACGTGTCTCTCCACATCCCAGGTGTTCTACAATTGTTAATTACACTAATTGTTGGAGCAGTGTCGGTAAAAGTAGGTCTGTACAGTCACCCATACTGAAGAGAGAGAAAAATACTTTCAAAACTTGAAGGCCCTACTTGGTGTGTGTGACAATTATTTATACACCCTATTGCACTAGCTTTCCATTTCCATTGAATTCCAGTCGCTGTCCGTTGCTAACTGTCATCTACACTAGGTCCATTTAGGGAGTTTTGCTAGTCGAAGGATATGTGTCGGAGAAGCAAAATAACTAAAATTATATAATACCATAATCATAATATTATAATAAATGTTGTTTGTGGAACTGTTGTATGAAAGTAATATCACACTTGAGGTTGTGCTGTATTGCTGGATATGTGATGTCTGTGATGCTCAACCCTCAGGATGCATTCTCTTGCCTACAACTGCATCACAGCCATGTTATATTCAACAGTACAGCACTCCTTAATGAAATTTCCAATCAACTGGTTTGAAATATCCAATTATCAGTAAAGCAGATGCAATGCAAGTGAACTTTAAAAACGTTGGTGTGGTAAAATTTCAGGTGTTGCCTTATTCACAATATCAACATCTGCAGTAAGTAACACAGAAACTATAGCTGTATTGCTAGTTAAGATTAACTAATAAATGTATTAGTGATAAATTAATTAATGAATGCAGAACATTCTGGATTGTTTACTTTATGTACTTTGCACTTGGCTACCTTTGCTGTTTGGTGCGCATAAAGTACATTGTACAGCTTTTTTTTTTTTTCAAGTTTAAAATCCATGCCATTTTATTTAATTGTTTATATATAATATACACAACATGATCTAAACAAATTTTGTGTTTTATCCTCAGAAATGCAGTGGCAGACGCAATACTTCGGTAAGAAGGAAATTTGTGCTTTTAAGATAAAACTAATTGTTTAATTGAGGAAATTAAACCATGTATGAAACAACCAACAGACTCCAATGAACAGACAAATAATTAATAAATACTTTAAGCAATGAGAAGTGTCATTAGATGTGCCTTCACCTTCAATAAATATAATCACAAAGTTATCTTGGAGGTTTGTACCTATAGTTATTGAACCTACTGTAACAGTGTAGGTTTTGCACAAAAAGAAACAGAATTTAGACAATAATAATATCGAACAGTCAGTCAAATTGGTAATTAATTAATTCATTAATCAATCAACCAATCAATCAATCAATCAATTCATTAATTAATTCATTCATTCATTATTTCATTTGTAAAATACTTTACTGGCCTCATGCAGGTAAACATAATCTGTTAATCAACACATTTCTACTATCGATATAAATGTAGAGCGAAAAAGTAGTCATACACTCTCTCCAGGGTTGGTCATTGGATGCAAGCAGTTGGTCGAGTGAACTGCAGATGAACAGAAGACATAAATTGACCACTTAATTTGGTAGTATTTTCTGATTGGGGTTAAATTTATTTTAATGATGTTATAAATCATATCAAATAATTATTATGGCTGTGTGTACTGAACCAGCCTGTGATAAACGAGGTATTTACCCTGATTCCCCTGCCATTACAACGTTAATTAAAATTAAAAGCACCTGATTTTGGGTTCCTTGTGCCATCGGGGCTGTTCTAGCTCCTCAGGGCATGACTCTGGTGGTGACCTCTGAGCCCTCTGGTGTTGTGCTATGGTGGCTGGCACCAGGACATTGGCGGCAGATCCTTTAGGTGCTATGGTTTGTGTGGTGGGACTTGTTTATCAGATGAATGATGATCTCATTGGTGCTGGATTCCAATCTGGAGAGTTTTTTTGTTTTGTTTTATTTGTATTGGGTTCTCTGTGGGAGCGGAGAGGATGGGCTGGCCTTTGATCTCCATCCTCTCCGCATGGGTGAGCCCTGGGTGCTTATGATCCTGTCACCAGTTATCGGTGTATAGTTATGATTAATGTTAATATGTTAATATTATGTGGTGTTATGACTGGTCATTGTATACAGTGCAGTATGAACAGTAATTTACTCAAACTGGAAATGAAATATTAGAATATTTTGAGATACTGTATTTTTCATGAGCTAGAAGCTGTAATCATCATAATTAAAACAAAATATCTTCAAAATGTCTAAAATATTTCACTTTATGTGTAATGAATCTAGAATATATAAGTTTCAACAAACTTTTTTTCAATATTCATAATGAAAGTGCTTGTGATGGCAAGATGTGTGGCTTTCAGTTACACCTGAATCCACTTTGTAGATCCACTGAGATATCTATTTTGTGTATCGCTATTCAGTCTAAAAAACTGGAACCATACCACCAAGTGTTAATAAAATATAATTTTATAACATGTATTATTAATATATAAATGAAATTTTTTTTTTTATTATTATATTTTGTGTTTGCAGGTCATCTTTGAGTTTGTTACTTGAATTATTTCGGATAATAATAGTACACACCCACTGTAATCCAGGTTATCACTAGTATGTTTAAGTGTACCTTGAACTATGTTCTTTATATCAACACTGTGATGTCTTTAATATTAACATCATAATATTGTTTGTTTTCAGAGAACAGGCTGCAGAGGATGGAAACAGGTGAACTTTATATAGTTTTCCAATAGCAGAAGAATTGTGAGTAGAGATCAAGTGGTTCTGTCACCAGTGCATGTGACACTGATGCTTTTAATCGTGAGGTTTCACAAGTTGTTACTATGATTATAATGAGGCTGTAAGAGAATAAAATACCATTTTACTACAGTCTAATTAACCTCTATGACACGTGAGATATTACATGCATAGTGTAATTGCACTAGAGTTCACTGGACATTCCAAGATTGAGAAGCAAAACTATGCATACTTGAATACAGGTTTTGTGTTACAATGATAAATATATCAACAAGATGTATAATTTGTATAATTATTATGATTAATTTATAATAATAAATATATAGACAATATGTATAATTATAGTGGTGGGATGGAGGCTTATTGCTTAGAACTATTGCCTTGCACTTCCAGGTGCTTTATGAGCTTGATGGGTTTCCTCCCACCATCCACTGAAATGAAAGAGATTTATTACATTTATAATGGATTGGCACGCTGTCCAAGGTGTACCCATTTCGTGCCTGAAGTCCAATGACGGGTCAACAGATAGTGGATTGGTGTTTCCAAATTGCCCACAGTGGATTTTGTGTGTGTGTTGCGAGTATACTTGTGGCCTGATATGGGTTAGCACTCGATCCAGGGTGTGCCTTGTGCCCTAAGTTACCTGTGCATAAAACAGGCCACAAATGTAATCAACCACAAACAAATCTGCAGATTTTGATTTAATGAACCCACAAACATAATACTATTACATTTATAATGGATTGGCACGCTGTCCAGGGTTTACCCCATTTCGTGCCTGGAGTCTACTGGGATAGGCTTCCCACTTACAGTAATTCTGTCCAGAATAAACGCTGTAGAAAATGAAAGAATGAATAAAGACCCTGTATTTTATATCTATGCCTGTAAAATGGCTCTGATGTTTTTGGCTATGCACGTGATATCTAAATATATAATGGTACATCTAAATATACAGAAAATTACATTTCATAATTATAACCTTTTTTGTCCAGTTACCTTGTCACTGTTACAGTGCTGAGTCAACTCTACAATTATACAATTCTAATACTTATATACAAAAAATAATCTAAACAAATTCATGTTTTATTCTCAGAGATGAAGTGGCTAAAGCAGGACATGGGTAAGAATGAAATTTGTGCTTTGTTTAATTTTGCAAACTATTGAAACATCAGCAAAACAGCCAACAGACTTCAGTGTACAGATAAAAAATTATTAAATGTTTTAAACAGTGAGAAGTGTAATCAGGCATCTTGTATGTTTATAATACTGTTATTGAAGCTACTATAATCAGTTAAAAAAATCAGTTGACTTCAAGCAGGTAAACACTGCCTTTAGTTTTAATTATTTCAACATTGCAATATTTATTTCCATGCAGAGCTGTGTTAAAATTTGGTCAAGAACTTTTATTGATCGCTAATATGTTGATCAATATATATATCTACCGAGTTACTCTTACTAAGCTCTAATCGACAAAGGTGTATATCGTTAGCTCCAGCATAACTTAATTTGAGAATGCATGTTTGCCTTAAGAAATATAAAGAGGTTGTTTGAGAATGAGAAACACCTTTATTTCAGTCAAATTAATGCCTGCTGTACATACCTACTGTATATGAATTGCATCACAGAAGAATCCTGATACATCACTTAATCAATTTCCCCCATCTCTATAATGTATATAACAAAATATACAGTATCTAAGTGGAAAATTACATTACGTAATTGCAGTCTGGTTTGTGTTGTCCATTTACTTTGTCACCATTACAGTGATTAGTCATTTGATGCAATTGTTTATATACAAGGTACAGAAAATATTCAAAATGTTTGTTTTTTTGTTTTTTTTTAGATCCAGAGATGAAGAAAGATGTGCTGTACAGAGGTAGAAAGGAAATGTGTATGATCGTACAGATTGTTTCATTGAGCAAATTAAAGAAACATCCATCAACCAATTAACAGACTTCAATCTACAGACATATTCATAAATATTTTATAATTACAAAAGCATCTAGGAGGTTTGTTAGATGTTGTTTATGTGTTATTGCCACTACTGTGATGTAGGTTTCATACAAAACGTGATTGAATGAGGATTTAGACAATAATGATGTGTAATAATCCAATTATATCACATGTCAGTTGAATGGGCAATTAATTAATTTGTATAAATATTTACTGACGTCATGCAGATAAAGTACCAAAAAAGTAGAAATATACACTTTCTAGATAGCCGCCTAGATTAACCATATTTAACACTAATATTTGATTGAACTACATGTAGCTTTGATTACTGCACACTTTGCTGTGGCATTGTTTGAAGAGACTGATGCAAAACCACACAATTTCTTTCAATTTGGAGTTGCATTAAATAGAGTCTCTAATTTAAACATTTTTCTCTTTTCAGAGCTGCTGAGACAGGACAAGAAATATGGTAATTACACTCAAGTTTATAAAAATTTTGAACTTTTTGTGAATTGAATATAATGTATGCATCATCTTTGAAAGAATTGGAAAGCAAGGCCAGTTCTATTGTTTTGTTTTCTATCCACTAATGGCATTTATTTTTGTCTTTTATTTACTGATATTTACATCTATATTTGTTGAACAACCCATATTTTATCTGAACTCATCCATTATATAATGTACTAAAAAATATTGGAACATATCATTGGCAAATGTTTACGTCACCTCTGTTAGATACTGTAATTGTTTAAACAATTACTAGGTCTGAATTTCCATTCTTGTTTTGAGCCCTGGGCAACTATGCAAACTGCATTTGGTGTTATAAAAGCTTTCTATAGAAGAAATCAAGCCCTTTTAAAGCTGAGAAAAGAAGGAAAAAATATGTCATACACCCTAAAAAACACTGGGTTAAAAACAACCCTGTCTGGGTTGTTTTTAACCTTGCTGCTGGGTAAATATTGGGCCAACTACATGCTGGGTTAATTTAACCCAGCAAAATGCGTTATTTATTTAACTCAGCAAGATGAGTAAAATATTTAATCCAAAGGCTAGGTCATATTTAACTATAATGCGGGGTTAATTCTACCACATAAATTGGTCAAATGTTCTACTCAAAACTATTCTACTTTACCCATTCTATTAACTGGAATGTTGGGTTAATTCTACCTCACAAATAGGTTATTATTATTTTTATGTTTTACATGTCTATGGGTAAAACAGTCTAAACAGTTAAATTACTTTAATATACTGGTCTATTACAAAACAGAAACTCCACATTTTGCAAACCATACATATATATGCAATAAACACCCAATTAGATAAAATATTATAGAATCATAGAAAAAATATTTATTTTTCAAAAGCACAAGATAAGGTATAATACAAAACAAGTTCAACAGTGACATCATTACGATACATTACTCAGAAGCACTAATGCCTGAGAACAGTGTTGGTCATTACAGTATCTCCCAACATCAGGATGTAGGCACTTGACATCTTCAGCCTGCTGGAAATATTCCACTGTGTCAGTTCCAACCTTAGAAAGAAATTAAAGTAAAAGTTTATGGAAAAATCGAGAGTGTTGGCAAGTACCCACATTTTTAAGATTAGTGTTTTGTAACACCTCAGCTTTTCATTGTCTTAAGCACTGATTTTAATAAAGTTCTAATGTTAATGTGGTTGCTAACGCTAGCAACCTAGTTAAATGCTAGCGTCATGCTGGCACTACAGTTATCAGTTTAGCTTTCATTCATCACTTTACCATCTTCACACACCCTGCAAGCATTCTACAAAGAAAGCTAAAAAGCTCAGACATTTTTGCAGTTTCTTTCATACACAGGTGGGGTTCTTTGGTTTGGCTAGCTAGCAGCCATTGTTAGATAAACTAGCATGCTATAGCACAGACCAGGCTGAAAGTTTGAGTGTAACGTTAACACAGTAACAGTAATAAATGTTACATACAGTGAACAAATTCAGTCATAGGTGAATGAAAGTGTGTATACAAACCTTGTATTTAACGTTTACATTTCCTCTTAAATTCTCAAAAAAAAAAAAAAAAGACACTGACACACTAAGCTGACACATCCACTGAATACACCGGTGAACTTCGGGGGATGGGCGGTCTTGTCTGCGATGTTATCTGTCACTAGCTAACCCAACTCCAACCCAGCAAGCTGGGTTAAATAAAAAGTACCCAATTCCCTGTAAATAACCCAGAAAAATTACCAGCATTTTTTAGTGTGTAGCAAGCATTGGGTTTACCCAATACAACAATTTGGAATAGCCTGAAAAAAGGAGACAATGCTATACAAAGAACATGACATCGAACAGACCAAGGAAAACAGCAGCTGAAGACTGAACATTATGACAAGTATATAAAAAGCTCCTGTGGCGGAAATTATTTAAAGAAATCATAAACTCAGTCTAAGTCACAATAAGAGAAGAAGATTTTATTAGAGACTATGCATGACGTCTCATACACACACAGTGCATCTGTGAGAGAGAGGTACTTCCTCTACTCTCACTCTGCTTACTGTATATACTGTACACTGAAGATTACTGCGTTCACCCAAAATGTCTATGTTACTGGACAGATGTTTCCTGTCCTTCTCTCTAGAGTTGGGGTGTTGAAATTATGGATCTCCCACCTTGTTAACTTCCCCTCATAGAGGGAACCTGTCGCTGTAGCAGTTATCTTGCAAACCCTTCTGTCATCACTATAACTGCTAAGTAGCACCTCAAACTTAGACAATTTGACACATACTCACAAGCATTTTATTTACCATATGAGGTTATCCATTAAAGTTTTTTACCACACACCCAAACTACAGTCATAGACAAAAGCAAAAATCTTAGCAAGGCAATAGAGAAGGTTGCAGGGTGGGACCTCCAGGAATCGAGTGGGTGCTTGGTCAGACTTGAACCTCATAAAACATCTTAAACTTGATGATGATGCATTATTTACTTAACCTTACATCGGTATCACTTAGGCAGACAACAATTATCTTGCGAGTGCTGGGGATGGGAAGCTGGGGGAGGGAGATGACTGCAGGTGCAACGTGATTGACACATTCTTCAGCAAATCACTGTGTTTAGAGATTTAAAAGTTTGCTATTACTATTTAAACTGTGATTATTTTTATTTTAACACCCTTGCCAAAGTGCTGTCCTCAGCAGTTTCTGGTCGCCTATATGGACATGCAGACACTGGTGAAGCGAGGATATTTGGGTTTAATGGAGTAGGTGGAGGATTTGGGGGACCCTGCCCATTCCTGGAACCAGCTATTAAACATTATCTGTTCAGATATTGAGATATTTGCCACCAAAGGTCCTATGTTCAAATTTGTTCATCATATCTAAATGGAAATATCAGGAAATGGAACTTGAAATTCTGATCTACCTTCTCATATTTATCTTTTGATCTCAAACAAGAATGCCTCTAGTGAATAACAAAAACAAGTGAATTAGCCATAAATTAAATATTAAAGGATTTTTAAAAGATAAATGCTAAACACACTTTGTACTATAACTATTTCCACATGTGCAAATGAACAGTTTAACATTAACAGTTTAAATGCAAACTCAAGTTTCTGCAGTTTTTAGAGAAAAAAAAACAGATTTTTTTTCTTTTTTTAAATGAAGCAAAGACTGAAAGACACTCTATAGCACGTTTTATTTGCCTCACAATAATGTTAAAAATAACAATTTGCAAAATGAAATGTCAAAATTGTTTGGGGTATGGAGGTGTTCATTGTTTCCCTAGTCATAAGTGCACCACCTACAGTTTTATCACAAAGCCTAAAGCTGTGTTTGTGGTGATTTAATTATGAAATGTAGTATCTAAAATATGATTGTTTAGTTTTAATAATAAATACAGTTAATAAGGGTTATCGCTATATATTTATAAAAGAGGTTTATATATAAATATAAACAACCTGGCATGGATTCGACTACACCAATGCTTATTTGTGGTATCTGGCTTCAAGCAGTCAGTAGCAGATCCTTTAAATCCTGTGAGTTGTGAAGTGCAGCCTCAGTGGATCGTACTTCTTTTTCCAGCACAAAATAAGTTCAAGTCCAAAAATGGAGTTTATCATGTTTTGCTGTAAAACTGTTAAACAAAAAATAGACAATTTTATTAACTGTTACATATACATACAGTATGTGTACAAACAAATTTAAACTTCCCTTAACTCATCAAGCACAAATTGAACATGTCATGGTACTTTGTTCTGTCTGTATATCAATCAAACTGTTAACTGTGTTGCACAATAAAGGAATTGGCCACTTTATAAAGGAAAATAAATGCTGATCAATAGTTATTGTATTGTCATACTTTGTTTTAATTTAACTGCATTTGGATATAAATTGTTGTTTAATTATATTTTCACAGAGGCTGTCAAGCTGTATGCAGGTAAGAACATTTTTATTTATTATGGTTAATTAAAACTATTGTGTGTGTGTGGGGGGGTACTTTTAATCTCATTTCATTTTCTATCACGATTTTCAATAGTGCTTCAAAGAATTATAAAAATAAGATAATTGAGATTAAATGGTTAACGTGCCACATTCCGTTTCACTGTGGTGTTTCTATTCTGTTTTATAATGGTTGCCTTGTTGAATGTCCTAGTGCTAGTCCTAGTGAATTGGTACCATTTGAAATAATAATTATAAATAATTATAGATGGAAAGTATGCAATAAATAAACACCATTACTGAACCAAGAAGAAAGAGAAAATAAATTTAAACAACATTAAAAGTCAGTGGTAATTTTGTTGATTTTGATGCTACCTTTTGGTTTAGAATTCAGTTTGAATGTGGTTATATTTAGTGTAGTGACTGAGGATGTGCAGCTCTGTTTGAGTATTGTATCTCTCTCTCTCTGGGCAACAAGACTGTGTCTCTCAGAAAATTGAAATGTTCAAATGTTCAAACACTACGTTTCCTTGTAGTGTTTGTATATTTTGGTTTATTAATAAACCACAGTCCATTCATGATAATGTGACTATTGTTACTTCTCCGCTTTGTTTGTAATATTGCTCGCAGCAGCGTGACAAACCGTTAGTTCATGCTCGTGCAGTGATGAGATAGACAAACAGGTCGATGAATGTCCATTCTTTTATTTGCTGCATTGTCAGGCATAATACAAAACTTCCGGGTGGATTCCGCATTAACATCAACTAAAACTGTTGGAAACAAAACAAAACTTTGGCTCTATATTCCAGCTTCCGTCTTTCATTAGCGTGCATGCGCACCGGACTGCATTACCCACCATGCATCCCTCCCGCTGGACTACACTCCCGTAAAGAGCTGTCGTAAAGCAACCTCTCTCTCCTGCAACACTACCCCCACTCTGGATGGTGATTAAACTTAACACCACTCCAGTCCCATTAGCGGACTAATACAAAATACATCCTACACATATTAAGAGGAGTAACATTATACATTCGTCATGTCAACTGAAGGCAGAAATAGGTGCAACACATTATCTACCCACATACGTTTACACATTTTTATCTTTTACATTCTCTTTTTCTTTTTTAAAATTTTTTTTACAGTCCATAGGCAGCTCCATTGTCGAGCATACAGTCCATATGCGCAGTGTACTCAATGAAGGCATTCGCCAATATATTCCAGCCCCACTTGACGGGGTAAACAGTCCGTGAGATGGAAGGGTAGCACGGTGCTAGGAAGGGTTAAATGATAGCTTTACAAAGGGAAGCAAGCAAGCAAGTCCCAACTTAATTGGCGAGGTGGTCATTTAGCTAAGTGTCCAACCGACTTTTTCACTACTAGCCTGCATAATAGAAAAAAAAGATTAACAGCAATCATGGCATCCCAATGAAGCAATCAGGGTTATCCACATACATTTAGCGGGTTTTTTTTTTCCTAGTAAGCAAAAATGGAGAACAACATCCACCCAATACAAAAGAAACATATATATATGAAATAATATTTTCAACGGAGGACATGCAATCACTTTTTTTTTTTTTTGAACAATAACAAATGGTCAACAAAGCATCATCATTTATAATTATCTAGCCCTGTCACCAAATCGTTTTGGTGATCCCTTTATTCATTGCGGCCTACCCTTCAATTGGCCGTATACAGTCCCTGTTAAATTAGGTGGCACCGTGCTACCTTCTTCCTGCTGCACATCCCCTGTGCCCTGTTCCATTATTAGTATGCCGGAGTCGTCCATAAGGGGCGTGTTGCCTGGCCCCGTGGAATCTCGGGGTTCCTCGGTAAAGAGACAAGACAGATCCAAGTCAAGCTCAGCACCTTCAGGGTCCACGTTTGGAACAGGAAGTCTGAGTCTTTGAACACCCAGTTGGGCGGCCGAGAATGATAGGGTTTGAGCTTGTCATGGTTAACAATGTTTACTTTAGTTCTCTGACTTTTCTGGATCCGGTACACTAAATTATCCAGATGTCCAAGATAAAATAAGGTCCGTCATAATTTGGAAGGAACTTTTGGATCTTGTTTTTCACTCGCTTGGTTCCCTTAACAAGGTACCACACAGCATCGCCGACCCTGTAGTGCGTCCTGGCTGCTCTTTTGTCATACTGCTTTTTCGCATGCTCCATCGATTGGCCTAGTGCATCTCTTGCAATTTGATGCGCCAATTCCAGCTTTTCTCTCATCTGAAGCACATATTGTGGGATCGATTCCATCGGGGTATCGTGAGGTGGGTTCCCTGTAACAAGGTCAAGGGGCTCTGTTATCTCCCGGCCGAAAAGCATCATGTTTGGGGTGAACCCAGTTGAACTGTGCTTGGTCACTTGGCAAGCCATCACAGCATAGGGAACCGTAAGGTCCCACTCCCAGTGACATCGCTCGGAGGTTGTGGCCAGGATTTTCTGTATAGTAGCATTAAACCTCTCGACTTGGCCATCTGACTGGGGTCGGAAAGGTGTTGTGCGGGTCTTATCAATGTTGAGCAGATCACACATGGTTTGGAAAACCTCAGATTCAAAGTTGGTGCCTTGGTCACTATGAAGGCTCAGTGGTGCTCCATAATGGCAGACCCATTCAGCAACTATAATCCCCGCTACCATCACAGCCTGGTCATTGGGAACGGGATAGGCTTCCACCCATTTGGTGAAATAATCTTGTACCACAAGAATATAGCGATTGAAGCGTTCCGTTTCATTCATGGGGCCATTAGATCATCAGCAATCCTTTACATGGGCGCACGTACTCGCACAGTACCCATAGGTGCCTGAGGCTTCTTTAAGGGTCGAGCCTTCGCCGCACAGCTAGTGCAGGTGCAACACCAAAGTGAAACATCTTCCCGCATCTTGTACCAATAATACCTGTTTTGTAGCTGTGACAGCGTTCACTCTACTCCAAAATGCCCCTCATGCATCTGATGCAGGACACCTTTCCGGAAAATTGCTGGCAGAACAGTCTGAGGGTAAAACTCCCTCGTTCAGGTAAAAGCATTGCACCAAAATGCTATCCTTCAGGTACAGCCTTTGCCACTGACTCCAGTAAGCTTTGGTTGCTGGCCCGTATGGGGACACATCTTCCCAGGCAGGTCGCTCCTGGCTTTTCGTCATCCACCTCTTAATAGGAGCGATATCGGTATCAGCTGCTTGGGCAGCCCGCAATTCCTCCTTAGTCCATCCAGAAAATGAATGGGTAACGTGGGTGAGGGCAGGCTGTACTACCCCCACTCGACGAAGCTCAGGGCAACTAGCAGCAGGTCCATCATTGACAGATTCAGCATTGAAGTCACACTGGATGTGACAGAGCTGGGGGCTAATTAAGATGGAACTCTTAAGTTTGCATGGACAAGTTGAGCGACATGGCCTCCGGGAGAGCACATCGGCATTCTCATGACAGCGCCCTGGCCGATAGACAACCTGGAAGTCATATTTCCCAAGCTTCTCAAGCCACCTGGCCAGTTGCCCCTCTGGTTATCGCATCCTTATTAGCCACTGTAGGCTACTATGGTCCGTGCGAACCTTGAAAGGTCTGCTTAGTAGGTATTGACAGAAGTGTCTTGTAAATTCCACCACTGCTAGATGTTCTCTTCGTGTGGTGCAATAGTTTTGCTCGGTCGGTGTCAGACACCTGCTTCCATATGCCAAGACACGTTCCTCTCCTTGCTGCATTTTGGATAGCACAGCTCCGATTCCTAAGTTACTGGCGTTCGTATCCAGTATGAGATCGCCACTGTCCATCGGGTAGCCCAGAATGGGAGCGGAAGTGAGCAGCTCCTTTAACTTGTCGAAAGCCTGTTGGCTCTCAGGAGTCCAGTGAAATTGGGCCTGTTTTCGTAACACGTTGTGGAGGGGCTTGGCTACTGAGGCAAAGTCTTTGACAAAACGCCTGTAGTAGGATGCGAGACCCACGAACTGCCGGACTTCGTTAATGCTTGTGGGCTGTGGCCACTCTAGGATTTTCCGCACTTTCTCAGGATCAGTAGCTATGCCATGTTCTGAGACAATGTGCCCCAAATAGACCACCTGGTGGTGGAAGAGACAACACTTGGCCGGTTTTAACTTTAAGTTGGCCTGGCACAGCTGTTCAAACACTTGGGTCAGATGCTGTAGCATTTCTTGTACATTTCAGCCCAATACAATGATGTCATCTAAATATACCAAGCAGATCTCCTACTGCAGTCCAGCCAGGACACGGTCCATTAGATGTTGGAACATTGCTGGGGCTTTGCAAAGGCCAAAGGGCATGACGTTCCACGTGAAGAGCCCTTTCCTGCTACAGAAGGCAGCTGCCTGTCTCGCCTGTGGGGTCAACTCCACTTGCCAGTATCCTGAGGCAAGGTCCAAAGTGCTGAACCACTTTGCAGCAGCCAGGGTGTCTAGGGTGCCTTGGATCCTTGGAAGTGGGTAGGCATCCTTTATGGTGCGTTCGTTCAGGACCCGATAGTCCACACACAATCGGTAAGTTTGGTCTTTTTTTCGTACCATAACAATAGGTGAAGACCAACAGCTGTTACTTGGGGAGGCTAAATCAGCATCGAGATTCTGCTGGATCTGATCATCGGCACTCTGCTGTTTTTCGAATGCCATTCTACGGGGTTGTTGTTTCACAGGTGGCCCAGGCCGGGTTCGGATGTCATGCTGAACCAGGTTGGTGCGTCCAAGGTTGGTGGGGCCAGTGGAGAAAACATCACTGTAAGCACAAAGGAGTTTGGCAAGCTCACTCCGTTCCGTCTCCCTCAGATCTGTTATACTCTCTGCATACAGTGGCTGTAGGTGGCGTGGAACAATAGTGAGGCATGTGCCAACTAGAGGCAGCTCAGCGGTGGGGGCCTGAACCACATTGGCTGGTTGGAGGATGCCAGCAATTACTCCCTTTTTTACCTTTACCCCGGTAGTACCATGCACATACTTCCATGTCATATAACAGTAAATGAATGCACATTTCTGGCCCACTTCCCTTAACTGTGGAAGCAGGCTGGGTCTCTGGAGGTATAGGAAGCGCTGGAGTTTCACGTTCCAGGTTGAACTATGCTTCATTTGACCAATGCCTCTGCAATTGTGACAGATAATTTCCTCCCATTTAATTTGTTTCTCCTGAATTTTTGCAGCCGCTGCCTGAATTCTGCTTTTGCGTTTTTCGGTTGCCACTAGTGGGTTGATTGCACTGAGCCTTCCTCGTCGCTCCCACCCTGGTCTGGACATTTACGTACCGTAGCTGTTCTGGTCCTCCGTTCCCCCAGTTGCATGACAGATTGCATGAGCCGTGTTACACTAGTGGCTGTTCGGTGTGTGATGTCATACCTGTGGGCAATCTCATAGGCACGAGTCAAAGTACGCGGACGCTCCTCCAACAGTCGTTGCACAATGTCGTCATCTCCCATGGCGTTAGTGAACACCTCAACGCTAACTGAGTCCTATTCCTTTTCGGAACGATCTGCATAAGCAATGGAAACGTTTTCATAGTTGTCGTCCCTTAGCACATGAAGCGGCTCGTCGGCTCCGCGAACCCTTTGTCTTAGCTCAATACCAATGGCAGTAGCGTGCTCAGATGAGGGACCATATGCAGCCTCCACTTCCTCCACTATGCGGGCATAATCCCAACGGCTAGATCTGGGGTTTTTATGAATCACAGCACCTGCTGCACCTGTCAGACAGACTCTCAACTGCACAGTCTTTGTCCTTTCAGACCAGTGGTTAGCTCTGGCACAATCTTCAAAATGATTCAGAAACTCTCTCCATGAAGTAGAACCATCAACCTGACCTGGTCTCAGTGTGAGGATCCACACTTCACTTAAGATTTTCTATATATCTCCATAAGGTTCCTGCAGTGTTGCATGAAATTTACCAGCATTATGTTTTGACAACAGTGTGGTATTGCAAAATATTAAATGTTTTTTATACATACATTTTTGAAGGCGCAAAGTATTTTTATATTGCAACACAGAGAAAAAGAAGCATAAATCTTTTTAAAATATTTATTATTGCTATGAAACCCCTAAATAAGATGTAATCCAACCAGTTGACTGTGGAAATATCATAATTATCTGATTAATGTCCACTTGTGTGTAGTCAGCATCAAGTGATTTGTCACATGATGTCAGTGTAAATACACCTGGTCAGAAAATCCCCTCAGTCTGCAACACTATGCAAGCAATAAGAAGACCAAGGAGCTCTCCAAATAGGTCAGAGACCAAGAAACAAATAATTGCAGGTTGTAATGCCACAAAATAGGAAAAAAAACCCTATTTCACTCCAGGCTCCTGAGAGATCTTAAGAGAGCCAGTTGTTATTTTGCGATTCTTTCCTGTGTGCATACTGTAGACTGACTGTACTGACATTGTATGATTTACCCCTACACCATTTTCCATTGTGTTATAAAACAGGCCTTTATGACAAATGGAGTGAAAAGATTCTCTAAAGCCAATAAAACAGGTCAATATTTGAGAATTGTTTTGAACAATATATTTTTCAGTGAGGGTGTGTAGGGTGTAATTGTGATTAGCCGTACAGTACTCGGGAAAAAATCCAACCTAAATTCCACTGTGCTCGGTAAGGAAGTTTAAAAGTGCAGGAGGTTTGCTGCATGTGATCTACAGATTTATTACTTTCATAAGTGTTATTAGATCTTAATTCCATATCTCAGGGAAGAAACCCACACTCAGAACGAGATTGAAGAGTGGCTGTGAAAAATGGCTGATTGGAATTTAGAGCTGGTATGTTTAATAATTTTTATTCTGGATCCCATCAGGTCCTGGTCCTTCTTTGGTTCAGTTTGATTGATAATCAGTTGATTATCTTTAAATTCCTGCTCTGTAATCATGGACTGTATTCTGATCAGCAAGTGATTCCCTGTAGACTGTTAGTGTTTTCTGATATGAATGTGTTAACTTTGCCATTCCTCCCCTTTTTTCCATTCAGCTCTTCTTTATTCATTATATGGCATTATGTGTTGTGATCCAGCATATAATCTGTTCCCACACTGTCTAGCCACCTCTAACTCTTTATTCATTCTGCTCCAGACCTTTGCCTTGGGTTTTTCCATGGCAAATTATATACAACTCACTGGTAAGCTCTGCACTACAGGCGTATAAGAGTGACACAGACCATCTCTTATTGCTTATTACGTCAGATTATTTCCAAACCCAATTCTTTTGCACCATTTGTTTTGTGATCTCTTTGTTCTAATGACCTCGATCGACAACCTCCTCTTTGGCCTCCCATCTTTGGATCAATTTTCTGACCCTGCATTGTTGTTTGGATTTTGAGACTTTTCATGTTTATCTGTTGGATCCTTTCCCTCCTATCTTATACACTATTTTTGAGATGATTCTACAGTTTTACAGTAATGTGGGGAAACAAAAGAGTTCTACATTCGTTGATGCATTAGCAAATGTACATGATCAGGATGTTTGGCTTAGGAGTTTTTCTGCCCTTTTTCTGTGACAAAAAAACTAGAGAACATTCTGCCACTATATTATGTGAAGCATAAGCTGCACAGGATATTCAGACATTTTAAGAACAGGTGAACAACAGTTCATCATTTCACTCAAAGTGGACACCAAAATTACCGATCAGTCACTGAGCGTCTCTGGAGTGCAAAAACATGGAGCTTGCATGAGACCTGACATTAATTTCAAGTTGAAAAATACTGGAGCTTAACATTTGGGTTATTCTGGGCTAGGCAAAGGCAAACAATTCTGTAGTGAGTTGCACAGTTTTGCTCCTACTATAAAATCCCCCCCCGCCCAATGAACTATTTTTCTCCATCAAGATCAAGTTGTTCCTAAAAAGCTTCTCTCAACTTCTGCTACTTTTTCTGATTTAGCAGAAGAACAGATATTACGAACACAAATAAATAGTAAAGTTTCAGAAGCAAAACATTGAATATTTCTTATCTTTGACAGGCTTCTAAACTCTATAAGTTTTCTCTTTTTACAAGATGTTTCATTCTTTAATCTTCTACAAATCTCTTATACGTGAATCCCAATTAATCTGATCCGCTGGTAATGAATCTTTTCCGCTCTGTGTTTGTCTTTCAGTGAATGTGACTCTGGATCCTGATACAGCTTATCCACGTCTCACGTTGTCTCCTGATGGAAAACAAGTGGATGAAGCAGGCCAGTGGAAGACCCTCCCTGATATCCCACAGAGGTTTTCTGATAATGGCTATGTTTTGGGAAAGCATGGTTACTCCTCTGGGAGATTTTATTTTGAGGTTCAGGTCAGCGGAAAAAGTCGGTGGACTTTAGGAATCATTAGGGAGGATGTTAACAGGAAGGGGCAAATTGCACTGTGTCCTCAGAAAGGAGTCTGGGCTGTGAGACTATGGGATGAGACTGAGTACAAGGCTTGTGCTGATTCTGAAACTCCCCTCACACTCCAGGAGAAGCTAGAGAAGATTGGGGTGTATGTGGATTATAAGATGGGTCTGGTCTCCTTTTATAATGCTAAATCCGGATCTCATATCTACTCTTTCACTGGTCAGCGTTTCAATGAGAAGAAACTCTATCCACTCCTCTGTCCATGGGTCAATGGAGATGGTAAAAATGCTGCTCCACTGATCATCACTCCTGTATTTACAACAGAATAAATTTTGACCTTGCAGATTGAATAATCTGTTAAATAGTCAGAAAATAAATATTTTACTTTTTTCCTGACTAATTTTAGAAAAAATCATATTCATCATATATTTAATATATTCAAGTACTGTACAGTGTATTAATACCTTTTTTGCATAAACAAAACCCATAATGATCATAGACCTTTGTCATTTTAAATGAACTATGGACATTCAATAAAATATATGATGTTAAGCTGTGTGTATGTGTGTCCTTTAGACCTCATCTAACATAAGCATAATCCGATTTATGTCTTTGTAATAACCATGTCAAGGATATTCTGTTTAAAAAAAAAAAAAAAAGTAGTGTTCAGTGTTTACCGAACTGTGTTCGGAGTTGGAGTTCTTTTTTGCCCCCTCAGGTTGTCATGGGTCTAGCTGGTGGTGCTGGCTAGACCCGGCTGATGGTGTTGCCGTGGGAATGAAGGTAGGCATGAAGGCAGAGGGGTGTTGCAAACAGAAATAGTCCTTTTATTAACAAAACTCAAAACAGACAAACAAACAAAGGAACCAAAACCACAAACGTAAACTAAAACTAGGGCTCAGGAAAAACACAGGGACGGCACGCTAACACAGGGACAAGAACTAGACACAGGGAACCAGGAGCTGACATGGGAACTAGGAACTGACACAGGGAACCAGGAGCTGACACAGGGATCTGACAGAGAACTGGGGATGAGGAAACATGGAGCTGAAGCTAACTAAGATACATAGGGGAACTAGACAGGAGAGACAGGGCTAGAGACACAGCACAGAACCAGGAGCACAGAGACTAGGGACAGAACCAGGAGCACAGAGACTAGGGACAGAACCAGGAGCACAGAGACTAGACTGGCTGGGTTAGTGGTTAGTTGGGTTAGTAGCTACATGGAATGCTGGGGACACTGGATGCTGACCTAACCAGGTTAGTATCTAATGGGGTTAGTGGCTAACCGGGTTAGTATTGACCTAATGGTGGGGAACTGAATACAAAAGGCAAAGCACACATGAGGCTACTCCAAACTAGCGGCTAACCTACTAGCGACCAGAACCACTAGCAGTCAATCCCCCTAGAGGCTAGTCTACAGGAGGCTAACCCTACTAGCAATTAAGGCCTACTAGCGGCTAACCCTGCTAGCGGCTAGACCCTCATGTGGCTACACAAAACTAAACAGACAAAGAACTAGACTGGAAGACAAACACTGGGAAGACACAGAACGGTACTTACACTGTACACAGGAGGAGACACAGCCTAGCTAAACATGAAACAGGACAACTCCATGAATCCATCAACACAAGGAACATAAGGGGAACAAACAGTAGAGCCCTCTAGAAAAACAAAGGTAAAACAATATAACTAAAAGATAAACTCAAACAAACAAAAAGGAATGCCCACATGACGGTAGTTACAAAGACAAACATACAGACAAACAATGCTCGACCCAGTTTCCCAGAACAAACTGCTATTTATAGAGACTTTAATGAGGCACCTCAGTCCAGGTGAGCACTCATCACCTGACTGAGGTGCCTTCTGGGAAACTGAGTCAACCAACAAGAACTACAGACATGGAGACAGTGACCGCTGGTGGAGGCTCCTAACACAGGTGGGCTATTTGCGCCATTCTTTTCTTACCGGTCATGATAGATAAAAAAAAAAGAGAGAGAAAGGGAAGGGAACGTGCAGTGGGACTGAGCGACAAAGAAAATGGGCATGCTAACATTCATCACGTATTGTGAAGAAGGAAAGATGGTGGAGGAAAAGCCAATGAGGATAAGATCTGAACAGAAAAAAAGTTGAAAAAAAAAGTTTATATGAACAGGCAAGGCAAATAAATACATTTAATTAATTAATAAATATATGAATAAGTTGAAATGCTATGGAAGGTAAAATTACTTCCCCGTTAGCTTGGTTTAAAAAACTGTTTTTTTTTTTTATAAAACAAATTGATAGTTTTTATTCTGATGTGTTTTAGATGCAGTGGTTGCATGTTGTTTGTGTCATCTTTTATATGAATGTTTGTTAGCTAACCCAGTAGTTAATGTTGTTGTCTTGGTAAAGCAGATCTATGCATGTATTTTTGTTACATTGGCGTGTATTTGTATTTTGTAATTGTTCGGTTATTGAGTTAAATTCCATACAATACATCTTTGTTTGTATAGCAATTTTAACAGTGCACATTGCCACAAAGTAGCTTTACAGAAATATAAATGATCCTTTAAGTTGTACTTTAATTCCTCCCAGGTGCGCATGTAATTCAGGGGCAGGTGAGAAGTGGACAAACTGCCTTTTTGCCATATCCATTTTCACAGAAGTTGGCACTATTATTATTCCTCCTATAACAGCAGTTTGCTAAAAATTACTATTTTTATTTATTAACAAACAAAACAGTGCACATTTTTATGTCATAGTTACATTTAATGTTACAAAATATCTTTATATTTCTATAGTTTTTATGACAGAAACCTTATCCATTTCAGCATTTATATACTTTCTCTGTTATACAGTAAAACAGCTAGTTTTTAATAATTTGCCATAAAACTCCTTATAAACAATTTGTTACAGAAACAGTCACATAATAGAATGCACACATTAATGAACCTGTGGTTTATGGTTATGTATGGTTATGTATAAATATTCCAATCCGTGCACTGTCTCTGATTGTACTTTAATTCAGTTGTACAGTTACTTCTGTATGCTTCTTAAAAAAAACAGAAAATGTACGCTATATTGCCTCCTGGGTCTTGATTGATTGTAGTACAGCATGCATTTAGTTTGCTTGATTATGTCTGTTTGCCAGAGTCGGTTGTGCTGGGTGCTCCCTAGCAAATTTAAATGCTTTTCCCCTGATTCGTCTCACTAACAAGTGATTTGATTATGGCCACACAGCTGTTTAATCCCAATCCTGTGAGTTTGTGGAAATGACCTTACTTTCACCATTAAACAGTCCTAATGTCAGTTTTTTTCTCTTTAAAAAAAAATAATCTTTATTAAGTGTTTAAGTGATCTCCATGCATGATTATTTTTCTTTCCACATTTCTTCCATGATGTTAATGGTTCGGTACTGTCCTTATAGGTTTTTAATAATGTGTTAAAGGGTTATTAATCCAGTTTCAGTCATTTCAGGGTACATATTTACTATGCACCTCAGAAGCACTCGTAGGAATCACACTTAAAGACTGAAAATATTCCTAGCTCAGAGTAGGACATAAAAGTAGGGAGCTTCCTGCTCCCTACTTTTATCGAGGAGTAGGACTGCGCCAAGGAAACCATGTGATGTCACTGTTTATGACCTTGAGAGCCACAAAGTATGTTGTTGATGGACCAGTTACATATGGCACAAAAAGGATTCCATTTTTGCGCCAACATGTCTTTTATGAGCTCTGAGTCACTTGGTGTAACTAAAACATCTTTCCACTGTACGCATCTCTGCATTAGCAATAATTGGGTTTCACATCACTGTGGAAGAATTTTGACCCACTTTTCTTTTCAGAATTGTTTTAATTTTGCTACTTTGGTGCCCTTTTTAAGCATGAATGGCCTGATTAATTGGATTTATGTTTGGACTTTGACTAGGTCACTCCAAAACTTTAATTTGGACTTGTTGGCGTGCTTGAGCTCGAGATCACAAAATGATGGCAGGATATTGTCCTTTAGGAGTTTCTGTCAAGAAGCAATTATGGCAAGTCGTCCAGATCTTGAAGCTACAAAGAAGTCACAGATTATCACACCACCATGTTTGGCTGTTGGTATGATGTTCTATTTATGAAATGCTGTTTTAGTTTTATACGAGATATAATGGGATGCACACCTTCCAAAAAAGTTCACATTTTGTCTCATTTGTCCAGAGAATATTTGCCCAAAAGTCTTGGACATAATCAAGATGTTTTTTTTGGCAGATATCAGATGAGCCTTTGTGTCCTTTTTGATGTTCTGAATCATTTAAGTCTAATAAATATGCAAGAAATGTATTGGTAAATATATTTTAATTTTAGATGAAGTCTCTGATGCTTGGAAGTGGAATGTTGATGCATCGAAGAGGAATGTTTGGATTTCAGTTTCAGCATGTTTTCTTGCTGTTGGATTGATCCTAATCTGTTACAAGAAGGCAAAACATAAAACTTACTGTAACACATTTGTTTTTGTTAACACCACAGAGTAACAGATTATACCCCATATCCACCATGTGTTCTTTCATTCAGTATAATTACCACAGATCGTTCTGGAAAAATGAAATGGATTCTTAAATTTCAATAAAGAATAAAGAGATGGCATAGTTGGAGAATATTACAAGAAACAGTTTGGAATTTGCACTTAAGGTTTAGAGCAGATTTTGCCTTTAATAAAAAAGTGAACTTTAAGCATAACACCACAGATCAGTCTTTAGTATAATAATAATAATAAGAAGAAGAAGAAGGTAACAATATCTGAAGCCTACCTACATTGCAAATTTAACAATGGGACAAATATTTTATGAATCAGGACAGCTTTACAGGAGAGCCATTTTCTATCATTGTGCTCCCGGACTGGTTCAATGAAACCGGTGAGGCTGACTCATTTCTCTTGCACCCGCACATACACATACTGTACATACAATATACCGAACTTTGGGCATTTTATACAGATTTAGCCATTTAGAATGCACGTCTCGAGGAAAGGAATCTCATGAACTGCCACGACAGTGCGCAAGCCGCTGTGAAATTCTCATGCACATGACGTACATTACCTGTAGGGGGCAGTTGTGTTTCAATCTCAGGTATTGTGGGTCTACTGAAGCCGATAATGTTATTCTCTTTTAGACGGCTATTGACAGAAAGCGTCAAAACTCATAAACATGCGAGATCCACATGTTTAAGTATTGTTTATGTACAGCTCAAACAGAAATAGAATATTATTAAATTGTGCATGTGAAAGCGCTAAGCACAGGGGTGGGTCTCCAACACATGTGGAAATGAGAATCTGACCAATGTTTAGAATCTGAAAACAATCTTCCATTTATGTACATATTTGTTCTGGGTTGCTGCAATATATTATTTACAAAAACACTTGCAAATAGAAAACAAATGATTGCCAATAATATACACTCAATATAATATTCACTCAATAGACACTCAAAGGCTAAAACTGTGATTTAGCAGTAATTACACTGGCTCTGACAGCAACAGGTAGCATTAGCTTGATAAGGTAAACACACTTACATTTATTTGCCTAAACCTTAAAGTTATTAAACATGGCTGTATTTGACAACAATAGATTCTGACACCGCAACATGCAACAAATGTCGTTCAACAATTTTGTGTAAAGGGGAAAACATGTCAAACCCAATCTGAAGACACATAGGATGAAGTTAAAAGCATAAGGATCCATAGTGTTAATGCTTCCTTGGCCCCAGTCCAACCCTAGCAAAGTCAGGAGATGCTAAATAAGAGCTAGATAAGAAAAGAGAACATAAAAGCTCCGGTTTTATTCTGGTTGACACCTGACTGCATGCTCAAGTACACGTGATTAAAGGAATATGACAAACATACAGACAGCATTTTTGGTTTGCTTCAGGTGGATAATTTAAGTTTGGCTTTTAATTTCATGAATACGAGGAGGACTCAAATAGACATTGAGTATTTTATTTGAATGTAACCTTCAACCAAGTGTCTCTTTTTCAGATTTCTAAATTTTTTGTTGCATGCAGAAATAAGATTTTGTTTTCTCTGTAGGAGCTCATTGATTTTATAAATGCAACACACAGAGTTTAGCATAAAGGTAAAAACGATATATGCAGTGTTATCTTCATTTTAGATATCAAAAGGTTTTTGTGGCTTCTTCAGTGATGTTAATTAGTTGTGTTTTCTATCTACTTATATTTATGTATACTTTAAATATATTGTTTATTATCATTTTTGTGTCTCTCTTCTTTGTAAATATCGGTTCAGGCTTTCGGTTTACATTTATCACAATATTTTTAATGAAAGTGCTTGTGACGGCTCATTTACCTGACTTTTTTTCATTAACTGAATGAATTTTGCCCACTTTCTATAAAATACAATGCACCTTATACAGCACATCACTAGTATAATTAAGTGTACCTTGAACTACATTCTTTATATCAACACTAGGATGTCTTTAATATTAACGTCATGATATTTCTTTTTTGTTTTCAGAGAAGAAGATGGAAGCAGGTAATTGCACGTGAAAGGATTAAATATTTTCCAATAACTGAAGAACTGTGAGTAGGGATCATATGCACAATTATGTTGGGATGTTTTTTTTAATTCAACGGTAATTTTGATTAACCTAGAATAAATGTAGACAAGCACTACTGTAGCTAGCTAACTGAGTTAGATAATATTTTTGCTTAGCTAACAAAACCATTTTGGATTAACTTTTATTCATTTAATTATAATTAATTAATAATTCATTAATTAATTCATTAATTGAAATATCTACTTTACATTATTAAAAGTATATACAATTAGATACAATTTCTTATTTATTGATTTATTTAGTAGAAATATCTTTTTTTCAATTCTACAATATATTTTAATTAAAGTGCTTGTGATGGCTCATGTGTGTGGCTGTGACTTAAAATTAGCCCACTTTGTACAGATCACCTTAAACAGTACATCACTAGTATGATTAAGTGTGCCTCCAACTATGTTCTTTATATCAAAATTGGGATATCTTTAATATTAACTTTTCTTTTTCAGAGAAGGAGAAACAGAGAAAAGAAGTAGGTACGACACGACACACCGATCGTGCATACACCATACACCTTATCCTGAAAATGACAATATCTGGATTGAGTTTAATCAAACACAAAACAGTGCATCACTTTTTTTGTTCACAGAAAGATTCAATGGATAACACACTTGATTAAGAGAGAATCCTACACAACACATGCAATATTATGTGTAACGTACAGTATGATGGATCCTGCAAACATTTGCACTGCAGAAGCTCAGAATCTAGTCACAAAATAAAAACAGAAATTAAAAGATTAAAAATACATAGTTAACTGTGCAGTCAAACATAAAGTGACGCTAGGGATGAAAACTAATGAAGAAGGGTGTTTGAGTTGTGATGTGTGGAATACCGGATGGGTTCGGAGCGCTGCAGGCAGCTGGAGCCGGTAGGTGACAGGGTTGATCCGGAGGGTTATGCGGTAAGGGCCGATGAACCTGGGTGAAAGTTTGCGAGATTCTGTATGGAGGTGCAGATTTTTCGTTGATAACCAGACCTTGTCACCTACATTGTACAATCGTCCCAGAGGGTGCCGACGGCGATGTTGAGCGGCGTAGCGGGTATTGGCACGGCAAAAGGCTGCTCTAGCTTGTTCCCACAGCCGCCGGCACCTACGGACCAACTGTTGGGCCGACGGTACATCAACCTCCGGTTCTTGGTGATCGAACATTGGAGGCTGAAAACCGTGGCATACCTCAAATGGGCTTAGCTCGGTGGTGGATGAGACGTGAAGATTGTGGGAGAGTTCAGCCCAAATGAGATAGCAGGCCCAGGAGCGTTGTTGATCGGCGATGAAGCATCTCAGATAGCGCTCCAGTTGTTGGTTGGTCCGTTCCGTCTGACCATTAGTCTGAGGGTGGTATCCAGAGGAGAGACTGCAGGTGGCGTTGATCAGACGGCAGAAGGCTTTCCAGAACCGGGCAGTGAACTGGGGCCCTCTGTCCGAGACGATGTCCTTCGGGAACCCATGCATCAGCTCGGCTGTGTCTTTAGCTGACGGGAGTCCGGCGAGGGCCACCAAGTGCACGGCCTTGGAGAATCGGTCGACAGTGGTCATGATGGTGTTCTTTCCCTCGGAATCCGGCAGGCCCGTGATGAAGTCAACGGCAATGTGTGTCCAGGGCTGGCGGGGAACCGGGAGTGGTTGAAGTTCCCCCGGTGTTGGTTGGTTGGTGTCTTTTGCCCTGGCACACACTGGGCACGCCTGGATGAATTCCTCAACATCCTTTGTCATGGACGGCCACCAGAAGTCCCGCTGAATAAACTGGAGGGTGCGGCGAGTACCCGGGTGTCCGGAAAGGAGGGAAGAATGGCCCCATTGAAGGACTTCCGTTCTGATGTTGCGGGGTATGTAGAGTCGTCCAGGCGGCGCACCTGCCGGTTCGACTTCCGCGGCCTGTGCCTGGCGAACCCTCATTTCCAAGTCCCACCGGAGAGGGTCAATGATCTTTGACGGCGGGAGGACAGGCGCGGGGTCCACCCGGGGAGCATCCGCCTCATGTTGCCGGGAGAGGGCATCGGCCTTGGTGTTTTTGGATCCCGGACGGTACGACAGATGGAAATTGTAATGCTCGAAGAAGAGAGCCCACCGCGCCTGCCTCGGGTTGAGCTGTTTTAGGTTCCGGATAGTGATCAGATTTTGATGGTCGGTCCAAATGATGAACGGCTCTCTGGCGCCCTGGAGCCAGTGACGCCATTCCTCCAGAGCCCACTTTATGGCCAACAGCACACGGTACCCTACCCCGTATCACTGCTGAGTGGGGTCAAATTTTCTGGAGAAGAAGCTACAAGGGTGCAGCTTCTGATCTGGACCTCGTTGGGCGAGAACGGTCCCAGTGCCCACATCCGAAGTGTCCACCTCCACAACGAATGGTTTGCTCGCGTCTGGATGGAGGAGAATTGGTGCGGTGGTGAAGCTGTGACACAATTCCTGGAAGGCAGAGATGGCGGCAGAGTTGAGGGTGAAGGGGTGAGCAGATGGTCGTGTCAGGGTGGTTAAAGGAGCTGCAACTGTACTGTAGTCCCGGATAAAGCGACGATAGAAATTCACAAACCCGAAAAACCGTTGAAGTTGCTTGAGGGTCTTGGGTAGGGGCCAATGACGCACAACTTCCAATTTCTGCGGGTCCATGGCCACACCCTGGGGCGAGATAACAAAACCCAGGAACGTGGTGGAGCGCTCGTGAAAAGCGTACTTCTCCAACTTGGAATACAGTTGATGGGCGAGCAATCTCTTGAGGACCGCCCTGACGTGTTGGACATGTTCTTCAGCAGTATGGGAGTATATGAGAATGTCATCCAGGTACACAAATGCCCACCGGCCTAGCATATCTCTGAGGATGTCGTTAATGAATTGTTGGAAGGCGGCAGGGGCGTTGCAGAGTCCAAATGGAATGACCAAGCTCTCATAGTGTTCTGTTGGGGTGATGAAGGCCGTCTTCCACTCATCGCCCTCTCTGATGCGCACCAAGTTGTAGGCGCTCCGTAGGTCCAACTTTGTGAAAATGGTGGCACCAGAGAGGGCGTCCAGGGCAGAGTTGGTAAGAGGCAATGGATGGCGATTCTTTATTGTGATGTTGTTGAGCCCCCGATAGTCGACACATGGACGTAAGTCGCCGCCTTTTTTCTTCACAAAAAAGAACCCCACGGCAGCAGGTGAGGAGAAGGGCCGGATGGTACCATGGCGGAGGGCGTCGGTTACATACTTCTCCATCGCCTGCGTCTCAGTGGCGGAGAGTGAGTAGAGGTGGCCGCGGGGGGGAACAGAACCCGGCTGGAGGTCAATCGCCAGGTCTTAGGGGCGATGAGGAGGAAGGTGAGTGGCTCGTCTTTTACAAAATGCTTCAGCCAGGTCCCGGTAGGTGGCAGGGATGACGTTGATGTTGACTTCGGGGGCCTCGGACTCCCTAGAGCATGTCCCAGCTGAAGCCCGCAGTCAAAGTTCGGTGCAGGTCGGTCCCCATTGCAGAATTCGATGTTGTGTTCAGGAGATGACCGGGTCATGTTGTAGAAGCCACGGGTGCCCGAGGATGATAGGAGGAGATGAAATGGGGGTGAGATGGAACCGGATCTGCTCTTGATGTTGGTCGATGATTAGGGTGATTGGTTGAGTCTGAGTAGTGATGGGGCTGGAGGAAAGGGGCCGACTGTCGACAGATGTAATCCGAACAGGCTGGGATAACGCCTCAAGCTCCACCCCCAGTTCTTTGGCAATGAAGTTGCCAGCGGCACCGGAATCGATGAACGCCATACTTCTGACCCATTTGTGGCCAAACTGGAGGCGCACTTGCACCGTGAGACGAGAAACATTGGTGGTGGTGGCAGAGAGGTGGAGGGGGCCCGGCGAGTCGCTCTCCTTACTCACCGGGCCTGAGCGTTTCCCAGGCGCAGAGGGCAGATAGCTCTGTGGTGCAACGCCGACCCACAGTAGGCACAGAGCCCCTCCCTGAATTGCCGTTCTCGCTCTGCAGCGGTCAAGGAGGTGTGTCCTAGTTGCATGGGTTCCCCGGCTCCGGTGTCAACCATGGTGGGAGGTGGAGAACCGACATGTCCACTGGTGGTGGTGGAAAAGCGGCGTACTTCGGGAACTGGGGCGTAGGGCAGAAATGTGGAAGATCGTGGCGTGGCCGGTGATGGTGACGGAGTGGCAGGTGGCAGGGTCCGGGGGGCTGGCCTCGGATGAGAGAGCAGTCGTTGGTCTATTCGGAGGGCGATTTGGATCAGCCCCTCCAAGGTGGCGGGGAGCTCTCGTCCGGCAAGCTCGTCTTTTATGCGTGAAGCCAGTCCCTCGTAGTAGGCCGTCCGGAGGGCGGGATCGCCCCAGGTGGTTTGCACGGCTAGCGTCCGGAAGTGCTCACGGACGACCCTCCCTGCCGCAGATGATAGAGTTTGGAGTCGGTCTCCACCTCAGCAGCAGGATGCTCGAAGGTGAGCTTTAGCTGACTGATGAACTCGTTGTAGGAATGGGATGTGTCTGAATCAGAACTCAGGACCGCCGTGGCCCACTCAGCTGTCTGCCCCGACTGCAACGAGATGAGAAGAGCAATGCGCATCCGGTCTGTGGAGTATCTGGTGGAATTAAACTCAAACACAAGCTCCATTGCGGTTAGGAAAACACTACACTTCCCATCTGTGCCATCCCATTTATCCGGTAAAGCTAAGTACACATCGGAGGGGGGAGGGGGTGGCGGCGCAGCAACCACTACAACTGGCGGCGGCCTAGCCGGCTGCCTAGCCGGCTGAGAAGCCGCCTCGCGGAACGCCGCATTCTCCTGCCGCAGCTCTGCATCCTCGGTGCGCATAGCCGCAACGTCTTGGACGCTAGCGCGAAGAGGCGCGACCTCACCGCTCAGCTGCTCAATCAACCGGGCATGACCGTCCACCATATCGCAGAGGTGAGCGTAATCCGCTGGGTTTACTGCTGGCTCAGTCATTCTGTCACAAAGCAACCGGAGGATGACCAGAAGACTACCAGTTAGCCCGTGTAGCGTGGATGGTAAACCCAAACGCGGAAGTAGCGCGAGCAGGCAGGATAACCACGCAATTTATTATTTTAACTCTCTCACGTAGAGAGCAAGAGTTTACACAATTAAACCCGCGTTCTAACAACACACACTCAATCAGGAATACAACCCTAAATGGTGAGTACTCACGAAATGGAGGAGATAGCATCGGAGACAGCATGGGTAGACTCAATGACTGAGCAATGTGAGGCGCCATGTTTTTTCCTTTTATGCTTCCTGAAATGCGACCGTATTACTTCCAGGTCCTAGTGCCGGTCATGTTACGAGTGTGCATGACAAGGGAAGCAAAAAGCAAGGTCACGAACTGGTATGACAGATGGTTCGGGTGGATGTTATCGCCGTGGGCATAGAAAGTCAGGCATAGGCGCAGAGGGGTTGTTTCAACATAAAGTCTTTAATTTTGCACAAACAGAAAACAAACAAAACATAGGGCTCGACCTACACACACATATCTAGTCTCTTTAAGCATATACTGTCTCTTTAGAAATATACAGACATCTTTAGCATAGAAAGACCCCTTAATCATTTCAGACCCTTTAAGCATTTTAGCCCCTTTAGGACTGACGCGAAGGCTTAGGATTGACACAACATCCATGACAGACGGTGCTCGAGACAGGGCAACCTAAAGAGACCAGAGGTGAGAGAGGGACACCCTAGAGGCCCAGGAGACACACTAGAGGCTAACGGAAGGACCCTAGAGGCTAACGGAAGGACCCTAGAGGCTAACGGGAGGACACTAGAGCCTACGGGAGAACACTAGAAGCTAAAGGTGTCCCCCAATAGAGGCCAGGGGAACACAATATATGCTAGGGGGATACACTGGATTCTAAGGGAACACCCTTGGAGGATAAAGGAAACTTAAAAAACACACAAAACTATACACACACACAAACACACAGCATAAACTAAAATGGTACACTTACACAATAGGGGTAGTCCCTTACAAGCAAAGGTTACAATAATAATAATAATAATAATAATAATAAATGCAGAAAGGAAAGTCAAAGAAGAATCATTATTGATACCAAAGAAGGTGAGAATAAAATAAAATAAAATAAATATACCGAAAATAAAGAATAATTGTGTTACATACACACGTGGACAAAATTGTTGGTACCCTTCGGTCAATGAAAGAAAAACTCACAATAGTCACAGAAATAACTTTAATCTGACAAAAGTAATAATAAATAAGAATTCTATGAATGTTAACCAATGAAAGTCAGACATTGCTTTTCAACCATGCTTCAATGGAATTATTTAAAAAAATGAACTCATGGAACAGGCCTGGACAAAAATGATGGTACCCCTAACTTAATAGTTTGTTGCACAACCTTTTGAGGCAATCACTGCAATCAAACGATTTCTGTAACTGTCAATGAGACTTCTGCACCTCTCAGGTATTTTGGCCCACTCCTCATGAGCAAGCTGCTCCAGTTGTTTCCGGTTTGAAGGGTGCCTTTTCCAGACAGCATGTTTCAGCTCCTTCCAAAGATGCTCAATAGGATTGAGCTCAGGGCTCATAGAAGGCCACTTTCTTGGGTGTTTTTAGCTGTGTGTTCTGGGTCATTGTCCTGTTGCAAGACCCATGACCTGCGACTGAGACCCAGCTTTCTGACACTGGCCAGCACATTTCTCTCTAGAATCCCTTGATAGTCTTGAGATTTCATTGTACCCTGCACAGATTCAAGACACCCTGTGCCAGATGCAGCAAAGCAGCCCCAGAACATAACAGAGCCTCCTCCATGTTTCACAGTAGGGACAGTGTTCTTTTCTTGATATGCTTCATTTTTCCGTATGTGAACATAGAGCTGATTTGCCTTGGCAAAAAGTTCCACTTTTGTCTCATCTGTCCATAGGACATTCTCCCAGAAGCTTTGTGGCTTGTCAACATGTAATTTGGCATATTCCAGTCTGGCTTTTTTATTATTTGTTTCCAACAATGGTGTCCTCCTTGGTCGTCTCCCATGTAGTCCACTTTGGCTCAAACAACGACGGATGGTGCGATCTGACACTGATGTTCCTTGAGTATGTAGTTCACCTTGGATCTCTTTAGAAGTCTTTCTGGGCTCTTTTGTTACCATTCGGATTATCCGTCTCTTTGATTTGTCATCAATTTTCCTCCTGCGGCCACGTCCAGGGAGGTTGGCTACAGTCCCATGGATCTTAAATTTCTGAATAATATGTGCAACTGTAGTCACAGGAACATCTAGCTGCTTGGAAATGGTCTTATAGCCTTTACCTTTAACATGCTTGTCTATAATTTTCTTTTGAATCTCCTGAGACAACTCTTTCCTTCGCTTCCTCTGGTCCATGTTGAGTGTGGTACATACCATGTCACCAAACAACACAGTGACTACCTGGAGCCCTATATATAGACCCACTGACTGATTACAAGATTGTAGACACCTGTGATGCTAATTAGTGGACACACCTTGAATTAACATGTCCCTTTGGTCACATTATTTTCAGTATTTTCTAGGGGTACCATCATTTTTGTCCAGGCCTGTTCCATGAGTTTATTTTTTTAAATAATTCTGTTAAAACATGGTTGAAAAGCAATGTCTGACTTTCATTGGTTAACATTCATATAATTTTTTTTTTATTATTACTTTTGTCAGATTAAAGTTATTTATGTGACCATTGTGAGTTTTTCTTTCATTGACCGAAGGGTACCAACAATTTTGTCCACGTGTGTATATGATTGTGAATCTTTCTCTCTCTTGCGCAAGCATGCGATTTTGTCTTAATCATGTTTATTAGCTTTTAAGTTTCTTATGAATATTAAAAGTCCCACTCAATGCAAATATGTTAATGTCACTGTAAATACTGACATGTATTTCCCTCTTTTAATAATACTATATGACTCCTTACACTGTTTTAAAGCAGATTGTAACATCTGTACCTCCACAGCTCAGGGGAATAAGATCAAGTTCCCCGGATTACTGAGTTGATGCTTTGTCCCCACCTAGTGTGTCTATGTATGTACTACCAGCACTTAAGCACTAAACACGAGCACCTGTGATTCCCTTGTGTGTCGAACTATTTATTCCAGTCGAACCCGTAGGGCCTCGCCTGTTCACTGTCGTGCACGTCTCAAGTCTTCACCCGGTTGTCAAGAATCTTCTAATATTTGTGTCTACTTTTCCCCTCTCACTCCCAGGACTGAACGGTGTCTGCAGGTGTGGGATACTTTGAGGAAAAGGAATCCTCCACCAGTCACATGGACGTTTCAATTGTCTGATTTCGTTGTTTTCTCCTCACGTGTGAGAGTTTTGTTTACCCACCTGCAGACCCAGAGACTTTTTTGTTGTAGAAAATTAATAAATATATACTTGGTTAAAATGCAATCTGCATCTGCGTCTGATTCATCTCTGGAAGACATGACACAGATGCAAATATGTTCATCTTTTCTGTGTGATTGATGTCTCCATACAGCTGTAAATGTGTGTTAATTACAATGGGATTACACAAATATTATCTTTCTTCATTTAGAGAGAAAAAAGTAGAGCAAGCTTTGCCAATCTTTTTTTTTTTTTTAATGAAAATGATATACAGTAGCAACCCAGAAAATATATACATGACTGGTTCTTGTCTCCACATGAGTTGGAGAACTGTAAGTAGCAAGCTAGGATCATAGCAGCATAGTTTTAATTTCCCTTTATGATGGTCATGTCATTACTGGTTTCATTATCATTTATTTAGGGCTCAGTTGAACATCGTTAAATTCTGGCTTAAAAAACGTCCAGTTATTGAGACGTCATGATATCGATAACGCAACGTTATTGTTCGTGTCAAAATGCGCTGTAGAGCCATTTTCATGTCCTTATGAAATTGTTTTAATTGTTAACGGCCCAATGAGGGGGTAGCTAAGCTTGAGAAATTAACGGAACTGGTAAATTTTCATAGACTTCAGAGCTGATTTTAAATCAGGAGGCGTCTGAAGAGGTCGGTGAGTAAATCAGCTCAGTGAAATGGAGGACTTAATCTCCTTGTCACTGATTGCCTTCTGGGCAACTGTCAATTCAGCAGTCTCCCCATGATTTTGGTTTTGTGCAGGGGCTCAGTAGTCTACCTGAGTAAAAAACTTTATTAATTTATCAGAGCTTTGTTGTTGTACATAGCTCTGTTGTAAACAAACTGTTATTGTTGCTGCAAACAACTGAAAGATAATGTTCAGTGATGGGACTATTTTTATTTACTCTTGGTTCTTTTTTGTGTTTACTTTTAATTTTTTAAATGTTACAGCATATTTCAAACTGGTAATGAATCCATGTGTTTACCTTTTACTTTTATCACAATTTGTTTCATGAAAGTGCTTGTGATGGCTAATGTGTGGCCAGTGCTCGCTTTGAGGGGGTGTGGGACTCTAGTGGGAACTCTCTATGTATGACCTATAAATAATGGTGTTTAGCTAATCAGGATTCAATATTGTAATGCACGGCTCACAAGCGCAAACAAGTTTTCATTTTTTGTGCTGATCGCATTTTCACAACGGACAAGAGAACAGCTCAAGCACAGCTTTTGACATATTTCAAAAAGTTGAGAACTGATACATATTCACAAATCCTCTCAGGAGAGTACTATGTTCTTTATATTAACACTGGGGTGTCTTTAGTATTAATATCATATTCTTTTTCAGAGGAGAACATACATAGAATGGAAACAGGTAACTGCATGAGAACGGATTAAATATTTTTCCAATAATGAAGAACTGTGAGTAGAGATCATACAGTATGTTTCTGTCAATACTGCATGTTATCCTGCGCTTGTAATGCTGAGACTTCACAAGGACTGACTGCGGCTATAAGGAGGCTGTAAGAAAATTGGTGATACTCCTCTACTTCAGTCTAATTAATACCTACACACGTGGACAAAATTGTTGGTACCCTTCGGTCAATGAAAGAAAAACTCACAATGGTCACAGAAATAACTTTAATCTGACAAAAGTAATAATTTAAAACAAATTCTATGAATGTTAACCAATGAAAGTCAGACATTGCTTTTCAACCATGCTTCAACAGAATTATTTTAAAAAATAAACTCATGGAACAGGCCTGGACACAAATGATGGTACCCTTAGAAAATACTGAAAATAATGTGACCAAAGGGACATGTTAATTCAAGGTGTGTCCACTAATTAGCATCACAGGTGTCTACAATCTTGTAATCAGTGAGTGGGCCTATATATAGGGCTCCAGGTAGTCACTGTGTGGTTTGGTGACATGGTATGTACCACACTCAACATGGACCAGAGGAAGCGAAGGAAAGAGTTGTCTCAGGAGATTCGAAAGAAAATTATAGACAAGCATGTTAAAGGTAAAGGCTATAAGACCATTTCCAAGCAGCTAGATGTTCCTGTGACTACAGTTGCACATATTATTCAGAAATTTAAGATCCATGGGACTGTAGCCAACCTCCCTGGACGTGGCCGCAGGAGGAAAATTGATGACAAATCAAAGAGACGGATAATCCGAATGGTAACAAAAGAGCCCAGAAAGACTTCTAAAGAGATCCAAGGTGAACTTCATGCTCAAGGAACATCAGTGTCAGATCGCACCATCCGTCGTTGTTTGAGCCAAAGTGGACTACATGGGAGACGACCAAGGAGGACACCATTGTTGAAAACAAATCATATAAAAGCCAGACTGGAATATGCCATACTACATGTTGACAAGCCACAAAACTTCTGGGAGAATGTCCTATGGACAGATGAGACAAAAATGGAACTTTTTGCCAAGGCAAATTTTGCTAATTATACTTGAAGCATATCAAGAAAAGAACACTGTCCCTACTGTGAAACATGGAGGAGGCTCTGTCATGTTCTGGGGCTGCTTTGCTGCATCTGGCACAGGGTGTCTTGAATCTGTGCAGGGTACAATGAAATCTCAAGACTATCAAGGGATTCTAGAGAGAAATGTGCTGGCCAGTGTCAGAAAGCTAGGTCTCAGTCGCAAGTCATGGGTCTTGCAACAGGACAATGACCCAAAACACACAGCTAAAAACACCCAAGAATGGCTAAGAGGAAAACATTGGACAATTCTAAAGTGGCCTTCTATGAGCCCTGACCTCAATCCTATTGAGCATCTTTGGAAGGAGCTGAAACATGCTGTCTGGAAAAGGCACGCTTCAAACCGGAAACAACTGTTTGTTCCTGTTCCAAAGAAACCACATCCTGCTTCCCTCAATGACTATAGACCTGTAGCCCTCACATCAGTGGTGATGAAGTGCTTTGAACGGCTGGTCAGAGACTTCATCATCTCTTCACTACCAGACACACTAGATCCACTTCAGTTTGCCTACCGTTCAAACCGTACTACAGATGACGCCATCGCTCATCTACTCCATACTGCTCTCACTCACCTGGACACTAGAAGGGGGAATTATGTGAAAATGCTTTTCATCGACTACAGCTCAGCATTTAACACCATAATTCCCTCTACACTCACCACCAAGCTGGAGCACCTGGGACTCAGCTCATCCTTGTGTCAGTGGATCTCCAATTTCCTAACGGGGAGACCACAGGCAGTAAGGATGGGTGGACATGTCTCAGCCTCCATCACCCTCAGCACTGGAGCCCCACAGGGTTGTGGAGACTTCAGACTGCCCTCCAAGGTGCTTAGGAACTTCTACTCCTGCACCATAGAGAGCATCCTGACGGGAAACATCACGACCTGGTTCGGGAACAGCACCATGCAGGACAGACGAACTCTTCAGAGGGTGGTGCGATCAGCTGAGCGCATCATCCACACCGAGCTCCCTGACCTGCACTCGATCTACAGCAAGCGGTGCTGGACCAAGGCCAGGAAGATCATGAAGGACCTCAGTCACCCCAGCAATGGACTGTTCTCTCTGTTGAGGTCAGGAAAGCGATTCCGCTCCCTGAAGGCCAATACAGAGAGACTGAGGAGGAGCTTCTTCCCGCAGGCGATACGGTCTCTTAATAACACACAGTACTGATCCATTTTGCACATCCACACATGCTTCTGCACTCACTCTGGACACTCTGGACATTCAGGACATTCGCTCACTTGTCCTCACTGCACACCTGCTCACTCATGGGTAGTATGCACATAAGTCACTTTAAATATGCACACAAGCCACTTTAACATTTCACTTTACTGCATATTTGCACACCCCTGGACATTCCGTCCCCATTTCAATATTTTTATTTTCCACTTGTACAATTACAATTTTTCATTGCAATATTTCCCATTTGTACACTTAATGTATAGTATAATTTATAGTCTTTACTTACTTACATTTTATATTTTATATTCTTACATTTTACATTTTATATTCTATATTTTATATTTTATTTAATTTTATTCTCTTAGGTCAGGGCAGTTGCCTAAGCATTTCACTGCATATCGTACTGTGTAGGATTGTGTATGTGACAAATAAAAATTTGAATTTGAATTTGAACTGGAGCAGCTTGCTCATGTGGAGTGGGCCAAAATACCTGCAGAGAGGTGCAGAAGTCTCATTGACAGTTACAGGAATCGTTTGATTGCAGTGATTGCCTCAAAAGGTTGTGCAACAAACTATTAAGTTAGGGGTACCATCATTTTTGTCCAGGCCTGTTCCATGAGTTCATTTTTTTTTATAATTCCGTTGAAGCATGGTTGAAAAGCAATGCCTGATTTTCATTGGTTAACATTCATAGAATTCTTATTTATTATTACTTTTATCAGATTAAAGTTATTTCTGTGACCATTGTGAGTTTTTCTTTCATTGACCGAAGGGTACCAACAATTTTGTCCACGTGTGTATGACAGATAATACATGCCTGCTGTAAGTGTATTGCAGTTGCACTGGTAATTATAAGACTGCAATATGATACAAGACAATGATAATTATATAAATAATACATATCACTACTTAACTTTACTTAATGACATTAAAATTACATAAATGTTAAATGTATGAATAGTATGCACAATTATGTTCAGATGGTTTTGAATTCAAAAGTCATTTTGATTAACCTAGAGTGAATGTACTGTAGACAAGCACTAGCTGGCTAATTGACTTAGATAATATTTTTGCTGAGCTAATAAAATAATTTTACTAGTAGACTCTGACAACAAAGCCATTTTTATTTTGATTTATTAATTAATTTATTTATTTATTTATTAGAAGTAGCCAGTCAGCATATTAAGGCAAGTGTTAATGTTATTTTGGTTACCTATTTTAGGTTTCTTATAAAATGCAGCACTTTTCTTGTTTAAATGTATTATTATGTTGTGAGGTTTTTACGACATATTGTAGCAGTGGACACGGCGACTGGCACTTAATTGCTTTCCTTAAGGTTGTGGTCATCCTTGTTGCTTGTGCAACTTATCCTAATACACTTTTGCCTCCAGTCAACTTTCCATGATTATGTGTAAAAACAGCTATTTATTTTAGTAACGACCTTCTGTGGCTTACCCAAGTTGTTGTTGATCGTTTTTATATACTATGTCTTATTTTATGTCCCTAATGTTTTTCATTTTTAAAATGTTGCAGCATGTTTCAAACTGGTAATGAATTCATGTGTTTACTTTGTACTAAAATACTATTACCAGCAATGATGCCCACTTAATGACAAGCGCCTCCCATTCAATTGTGGCATAGTTTCTGCCTATGTAAAGTTTCTACTTACATATGGGACTTTGTGTTCTTTAGCCTTGAACTTCTGGGAAAGAACGTCCCCAAGTCTGGTGTCCGAGACGTTGGTTTGGATGACTAAGGGGTGGTTTCAAGGTGTTGAATGCCTGCTTCTCCTGATTTTCAGCAAACCTTCTCTGGTAGTTCTTTTCTCAGGAGATTGGAAAGTGGTGCTGCCGCTGAGGAGAAAAAAGGCACGTTGGGGAGAGCAGCAGTATGCGATCACCCACTTTGAATTTGCGTGGCTAAGCCGGTCAGTCATAGGCACGCTTCTGCTTTTCCTGTGCCTCATGCAGGTGCTGTCATACAATAGGAAAGACTTTGTTAATATTGGATTTGTAGTTCTTGCACAAACTTAATGATCAACCTGAACGGTGATGGCTGCTCCTCTCAGGCAACATCGAACAGACCGGGTGGCCAGTGGCTGAAGAGCAGCTTAAAACACGTGAAACGTGTGGAGGTGTGTGGTGTTTCACGTACTGCAAATAGGACATGCAGAATTTGGTACACCAGATCTCTTGCGATTTTCTTCGATATGATGTTCTTCGATGTTTTCTCAGCGGAACGGCCTCAGGATAGTGCAACGCATAGCTTACAATCACAAGAATGTACTCATGACCTTTTGCAGATTTGGCCAGCGCCCCTACCAGATCTGTGCCAATTCTCTCAAAGGGTACATTTATAATCGGCAGTAGAATTGCACCAACCATGGCAGTTGCTTTGCAGAGGCTTTCCTCCAGCTCGCACACTGAATCTTCCATTACTTTGGCATGATGTCAGTTTGCTCAGGCCATAGCCCGGGCCAAAAGAAGAAGAGGCACAGGTAGCTCAGGGACTATGTCAGCTGTGAGTTTATATTTACCCCGGCGGTCTTATGCACTGTGGGTACTTCCCACCAATCATTGTGAAGACGGGTGATGCAGATAGGGAAGATGCATGACTGAGGGCCATCCGAGTGTTCTGATATCGAGTAGTCCGGAGAGTGGAGCCCTTTTAATCTTTACCCAGAGTGTGGGAGGCGGCATGGGATCTTCAGCGTACTTAAATCTGGCGAGAATTCCTTGCTCCGGCAACTTTTCCGGAATTCCATAGCAGCTTGATCACTTGAAAGCCAACTTGAAAGAACTCCGTTTTCAACAACACATAGCTTTTGGCTTCTTCAGGCAATGAAAAATAGTCACCGTGTGCCTCACCTGGTAGCACCAGAATCAATATGCCACTTCACCTTCCTGCTCTTCACAAACGTGTGCAAGTACACTTCGATGTCATCATTTGGAGTGAGTTTAATGAGCAGGTGTCGCGCATCACGGGGTAAATCAGGAAGGTGTCATGGAGGTGTCCCGCATTATGGCATAAATTAGCTGCTCTGTGTTGAAGGCATGAAAGCTCAGCTGCTGTCACCTGCAAACCTTGCGAAAGCTGTTCCAAATGTGCCTGTTGCTGGATGCACATTTTGAGCAGTTTTTCAAAGTGTACCTTGGGGGACCATGGTGGGTCCAGTTTGATTTCATGTCCCGCATTCTCCACCCATGTAACAGGTCTGGCATATGGACAGACCACATGGGAAGCAGGTGTCAACTTCTCAACAACAAAAGCATTGGTTTACCTAAAAAGTATGTAGTTCTTTGTGAGGTACGCTACATCCAGTGAATGCATAGGCTTTACAACCATCTCTGTGAAGGTTGCCATCATGTGGGTTGATCCTCAGCAGGCGCGGTATCAGCAGAGGCACACAGGCGTGTCCAGAAGAGGTGAGACCAGCGGTACTGAGCAGGAAGTGTGGTGTAAGCAGAGACAGCAGTGCGGGTGCACGGGTGGACAGCAGGCAGCTTTCTCATAGGTGAAAGTAATTTAGAAGCACTTGAGTCTAAGTGAACAGGAGATGTGTGGAAGTTAGAGCTTAGGGAAAAACTTCTCACTGGGAACAGGCGAGGGAGACTCTTAAAAGGCCGCGCGGACACCAAGTGATGATCACCATTCCAGACCCAGGTGAGTTTCATGGGCCCACCCACTTGTTAAGTGTGCACAGCTTACGCCGTTGCGCAGCGTGTGTGTGTTGAGAAGTGCCTGCACCCGCTGTGATAATGCTTTGTATCTTTACTAGGACACACTCACAATCCTAATAATTTTCTTAGAACTCTAAGATGGGAAGTTTTATGAATACGGTCCCTGATGTTTTTTATCAAGAGGTTTAATTGAGAAGATATTTTTACTGTGTTTATAATCATGATAAACATTAGTTACATTACATTTCATAATTACAATCTGGCTTGTGTTGTCCAGTTCCCCTGTCACTGTTACAGTGTTTAGTCATGTTATACAGTTGTTTATATACAAGGTAGAACAAAATATTCAAAATAAATGCATGTTTCTAATCCTTAGAGATATAGAAGGAGAGGCAATATACAGGTAAGGAGCAAAATATTTACTTACTGATTATTTAACTAAACAAATTAAAGAAATATCTACAAAACTATCAACAGAATCCAGCCTACAGAAAAATAATTAATAATGTTATAAACATTAGATTACTGTGATTTTGAAGCAACATTCAGTGAATAATAATATTGAATAATAATATTGAACAATCAATAAATTTTAGTTTCAATTCCAGTTGAACAGCTAGGACAGCACGGTGGCTTAGTGTCTAGTACTGTCGCCTTGTACCTCTGAGGTCGACGGGATTCTATTCCCGTCTGTGTTCATGGACTTTGTGTGGTCTCCCCATGATTGATGGGTTTCCTCCGTGTTCACCGGTTTCCTCCCACCATCCAAATACATGCAGGCTGATTGGCGTTTCCAAATGCCCATAGTTCATGCATGTGTGTGTGTTCTCTGTGATGGATTGGCACCCCATCCATGGTGTATCCTGCCTCGTGCCCTAAGTCTCCTGGGATATGGCCCCTAATAAGCAGGTATAGACGATGAGTGCATTAAACAGAATTAACAGAATTAATTAATTTGTATAATATTATATATACATTATAGCACAAATTTGCTAAACATATTCTAAACAATATTAATTTCAGGTCAGAGTTGCATCAGTTTGTTCAATGTGTTTCATAAAATAAGTAAAAGTAGATCAGTAAAAGCAGATTTATTATTGAGCATAGCTGTGACTTCCACTGTCGATTTTTTTTATTTTATGAAACAATGTCACCAAGTTTTTGTGTTCTCCAATTACGGTAATTTATCATTTTTGTCCTGAACACTTTCAACAAACTTGGTGGGGAAAAAGCACAGCACAAACTACTGGGGGAGCACTGATCATGTTGGTCTTATTATTATTATTATTATTATTATTATTATTATTATGTACATAGACTATTAATACTTGGGGGAACAGACGATAGGGTTTTGCCATGAACTGTGAGAATGAGAATTAGAGAATGAGAATGAGAAGTGCAATATGAGAATTCCACTTACCTGTTGCTCTGTGGTTTACATCCGGTGATCGTCTTGTGCTTATGCACTCCTGTGGTGCAGAGTGTAGGAGGCCCATCTTGCAGGCACATCAATGTCTTTCATGTCTTCTCTAATTACCTGTTAAGAAATGTCCCCACATTCTTCAGTAGTTTGCCATAACAATTTCCATATTTTGTTCTTGATTCAATACCATTAATCATGACTAATCAGTTGATGAGCAAGCAGTAAAAGTCATCTTATACGTTTGGGTTCTTGCGCAGTAGCAACAACTTGTATGGCTGGAAGAAAAGTGAATCTGGATCGGTTTTGGCTGCTGTCTGCAAATCTGACTCTGTCTCAAAGTCACACCAAAGGAGTGAAATGGCTCCTTTATATAGATGTGACAAAAAACTCAGGAACCGTCTAAAAATCTAAAAAATAATAACAGTCTATTAAATAGTTTCCTACAAATATGTATAATCTCTAAATCCCTGATTTCCCTTTTGTATACAGCTGCAGAGACAGAGGGTGGAAGATGGTAACTACCTTTGTGTTTTTCTAACTTTTTTTTTACTTGTTTTTAAGTGAAATTAGATGCATAATGTTTGTGATGAAGCATATATCTGGTATATGGTATCTGTGCACAACAATTTCTTATCTGTACTCAAATTATTATCATGTAGTTGAAGTGCACATCCTTAGATTTTAATAGCGGGTGTTTTCTTCGTTTTCTTGTCTCTCAGCCTCACAATGTGATCCTGAATTTCATTGGCAAGAATCTGATCCTCATGTTGACAAACAGTAAAATAACACTCCAAATGTGACTGAAAACCTGGAATAAAAACTATATGCTTAAATATATCTTAAGATATAACATTAATGAGAATACTTGTGTGCATATGTATTCTGACCTTAGGAAAGTGTTCCTGCAAAACTAATCTAACAATAAAGTCCAACAATGCATTTTTTCCAAAAGTGTCAATTTTACTGCCAGTTTGATTCAGTTCATGTATTTGTATCCACTGCTTGCACAATAATTACCAGATAGCTTTCATATGTGATTAGAAATAATATGATCCCAATGCAAGCAATTCACTCATAAACACTAAACATATTTTGAATTATATAACATTTATTGTAATTAGTTTACCGACTTATTAAGCCCCTGGTGTAAAACAATAAAGTGTATGAAAAACCTGGCTTGCGAACTGTAAGTGCAGTTCCCAACATCGCCACTAGATGGAAGATGTGCCAAACAATTCTAAATTGTTCCCAAGTCACAGCTCATTCACTCATTCATTCATTCATTCTCTATACCGTTTATGTTGTTCAAGGTCATGGGAAGCCTGGATGGGGTGTCATCACAAGCACACCCACTCAAACACTCAAAGACCTGAGGTCAGAATCGAACCCCAACCCTGGAACTGCAATGCCACAGTGCTTTTGTCTTGTCAATTAGAAAAAAGTGTAAAAGTGAACCTTGTCAAATCTCTTGCAATCACTGTTCCACATACAGTAATGTGTAACTTTTCACTGCTGAAACTGATGCATTTTTAATAATTTTTATCAATTCTTAGTCACCGGTTTAATCAGTAAATATTTACAGAGTGCAAGTATCCTAAGCAGAAGAATATTGTGACTCTACCTTGTTCATAAACAACTACATAAAAATTGGTCCTGACAGCATTGACATGTTCACTAAAATAAATGGTTGCTTGTCAGTGATAATCTAAGGATTTGGAGCAAGTTACAGGCATTTAATGCAATTCATTGTGTAGTGCTGTTTGCAATAACTGTTTTGAAAAATGCATTTCCAGTTTTGCAAATGTTAAGGATAATTCGAGAAATGTGCCAAAGCAACATAAAAAAATAATAATAAAAATAAACAAATAATAATAATAATAATAATAATAATAATAACCTAAGTTCACTGATACCCCCTTTGACCTCCAGAGAGGCCTTTCCGCGAACAAAGGGACCATGTGGCAGAGACACTGCTGCCGATCAACTCTAAAAGTATATACAGTGTGTATATATATATATATATATATATATATATATATATATATATATATATATATATATATATATATATATATATATACAGTATATATATAGTATATATATATATTTTTCCTTCTCTATATTTCCTTTGTGTTGTACAGTGGTGTAAAACAGTCTTCTCTTTTTCTTTTCTGTATCTCAGTGACATCATCTGTCACTTCCTGAAATCAAATCTTAAAGAAAAAACTCTCACATAATCAAAACAAGATCTTGGAAATAAATTATGCCACTCTGGGTGGAACTAAATGTTGTGACATTGCATAAGCTTATCAAAAACAATACAACAGCAAAAGTGTGCCAAGCAAATTCAAGCAATAAGTGATCCAAAACATATTAGTGTGTGACACACACACATATTTTTGGTCTGTCAGTATATATGTTCACTGCATTTATAGCAGTGAACAGGGATCTGTCTGGTCTGCTGTTACGCATCCCTTTATATTAAGCTGTGATGCATCATTTGTTCTGATACCTTTCTATAATAACCAGCCACCACTACTTACAAGGAGCATCACACAGGACCTGCTGTTTTGGTGAAGTGCTGACCTTATTGTCTAGTCTAGTCATTATAATTTAGTCTTGGTTAAAGTTAGGTGCTACAGTATGTATTATCTGTGTTTTATTTATAAATCAAATAACATTGTAATAAAAATAAATAAATAAGTAAATAAATAAACAATACATTTAAATAGAACTGATTTGTGATGTCCATTTTTAAAAGCGGACATTGTCACAATGTATGAATGTAATTAACTTAAAATGTGTGCATTTATATGTTTCTCAGGTCTTTGGTGCATAAAAACAAAAGTCTGCTTCCCTGCCTTTTTATTATTATTTCATATTTGAAACATGGAAAATCTAGCACTAGATGAACTTTAGACCTGATCTGGCATATCATTTATCAAGTCATGTACATACACAGTCCTGTAAGTGCTAAGCAATTAAGATATAATAATAGTCATTTAAAAACTGTTTAAAGGAATAGAGTTAAGCTAAATACATTGTGATTGATAAGGACTAACTCCACAGATTCATAAATTATATTATGGTTTATTATTTCTTTCATTTGATTTGGACCTTATTATTTGCCGATCAATATCTTGCAAACACTGTATTAAAACCTTTCTAATATATATTATTTCTATTTTTATTTTGTTTGTTTTGTCTAATGTCTTTATGCTGATATATTTTTAATCATGTGCTCAATATCTTATAGGTTATTTGAAAAAGGAATAAATAAAAATTCAACTATTGCAGCTTCAAATTCGGATCACTGGAGTGTGAAGCTACATGAGTCATGACAAAAATACTCCCTCATGTGTTAGCATGCTTCTTTAGAAAAAAGGTAGGTTCATTCTCAAATAAAACAAAAACAGGTTACACAGGTTACATAAATGAAAGTACACACACACACACGCACAAAGAGAGAGTACAGTATATTTTGGAGTAAAGAGGTTTTGTTAAGAAAATATAACATTAATATTAGTGAGTATCCCCCCCAGGAATTATGTATTTGTGTGTGTGTCTCCTGATTCTTTGCAGCTTTATGCAATCACAATCAGGTAAGAAATCTCTCTTTCTCTCTTTCTGTGCATGTGTGTGTTGTATCTACAGGAAGTGATTTATAAGCTTGAGTTCTAGTGCATTTCTTTGCATGTAGTTTTGTAAGTATAGTTGTTATAAAAGCTTATAAAAGCTGGCAGTGGTTTGTGACTCTACTTAACTGAATCCTCCTACAGTATGTCTCCTCTCTCAGCACTGAAATACTTGACTGAGCAATTGGGGAAAAGTGTTGCTATGCACAAAAGTGATGTGAGAAGTTGTGCAATTGTTCCACACTTCTGAGGAAATTCTTCTTTGTAAAAACAAATCTGAGAGCTTCTACTGTACCTGATTCAAGCCTGAATGTGAGAAAATCATGCAGAGGCAGGCCAAGAGCTTCCAGAAATTTTGACTCCAAACATAATAAGGAAGTGATTTCAATTATATTACCTGTGCTGTGGTTATTAATGCCAGATAGGCTGGTCCCAGGATTTTTCAAACTGATGATCGTTTGAGTGTTTTAAAGACAATTGCCTCTTTACACAAGAAGGTACAGTATGAAGAAGTGAATGGTAGTAAGGTTACTCCTTGTTGATGAGAGAATGTCAAAGGAAAATTGCCAGAATGCACGCATGAAAGTTCAGATGTACAGGTATTCCTAATAAGGTTGGTGGTAAGTGTATTTTGGTGCCCCTTCCTCAGATCCATGCCATAATACAATTCTATGTCTATGGCAGTGTTGGGGGACGTTACTTTTTAAAGTAACAAATTACGTTACAAAATTACTGTCCTCAAAAAGTAATCAGTTACATTACAGGGTTCCTTTCTGATAAAAGTAACTAGTAACTTTTCCATTGCAGAAAATGAAAACTCCTTTGTGCTTCCTCATGCATGTTGTTTTAGTCAAGACTTTATAATTATTCTACCATCATCACTCAGTGAAGTTTGACACATAATCTGCAAAACCCATCAAGCACAATGATGAAACTGCCTCTCATGAAGACCAACCCAGGAAGTCAAGACCAGAGGAAAAGTTCATTTAGAGTTACCAGCCTCAAAAATCACCAATTAACAGTACTTTGGATTAGAGCCATTATGGAGGCTTTATAGGTCATGAGTAGGAGATACATCTCAACATTAACTACTGTATATATACACCTAATTTTGCTTCCTTGAACCACTTTTGGTATGTCCTGACCACTGCAGCCTGGGAACATCCTACTAAAGCTGCAGTTGTGGAGTTGATTTGACCCAGCTGACTAGCCATTAAAATTTGGCCTTTCTCACTGTAGCTACATTGTCAATATCTCGTTACAAGGGAGGCTGGAAGTGGGTGGGATATATTAGGCAGCAAGTGAACTTTTTTCTGTTTCTTTCTGAAGTTGATATGTTGGAAACAGGAAAAATGGGCAAGCATAAGGATTTGAGTGACTTTGACCAAAGTCAGATTGTGATGTTTATATGACTGGGTAAAAACAACTCCACAACTCCAGCTCTGGTGGGGTGTTCCTGGTCTGCAAAGGTCAGGACCTTCCAAAAGTAATCCAAGGCACTGGCAACAGGGTCATAGGAGGCCAAAACATACTGATGCACATGGGGAGACTGGCCCATGTCCAGTAGAAGCATTAGTTTAGATGAAAAGGTTAATGCTGGTTGTGATAGAAAATAAAATATATATATTATTTATATAGGTACTATATACATATCATAGTTCCTAATGGTACTTGTAATTTATTTGTTTTCCTTACAACACAGAGAATTTAAGGGTGGTTGGTCCAGAATCTTCTCTTGTGGCTGTAGCTGGGGAAGACCTCATCCTGCCCTGTTTTATCAAACCCAACACCAGTGCTGTGGACATGACAGTGGAGTGGTTCAAACTAGATGTCGGCTTCTCCCCAGTGTATTTTTATAATGATCATGAAGACAGAAATGAAAATCAAGCTCAGACTTACAAAGGAAGAACATCATTGTTTAAAGATGAGCTGCAGAAAGGCAACGCCTCACTCAAACTATCTGCTGTCCGAGTCTCTGATGAAGGAGAATATAAGTGTCTCATTGAGGACAAATCATGGTCTGATGATGTTGTTGTTCGTGTCATTGTTGAGGGTAAGATTAATTTCTGCACTGAATCTTTTTACTTGGACAGTTATACTACACTAAGCTTTCTTTACGTAACATTAAAGGGCAGTTAATTAAATTAACATATTTAAGGGCAGTTGGTAAACGCCCTTGTCCAGAGCAACAAGCTCTTTGTCTTTAACAAGTATTTATCAATAAATGCATCCTTACTGACTAAGAGCATCAGTCAAAAAATTTAACCAAAAAACAAACTCTATAGAAAACCTTATATTTTTCATTGTATTTAATAAGGATGATAACGTATTGACTAACTATCCAGTAAAAGTCTTAACCCTTTTGTCTTACCTCTAATGGTTATATAGTTATATACTTACAGGTATATACTGTTATACAGTTATAATAATTGAGCTGCAAATGCATTTACCCCAAACACCATGGTATTTCGGGTATTATTTTGATGTCATTGGGCTTATTGTTGTTTTAATAATTCCAACACAAATTGCAAATACAGTACATCATCAAACAATGTTAGATCAATATTTACTTCCAGCATTTATTTTGTTTAATACCATTTTTATTAAATATTTTATTAATACCATTTTATTACCATTTTTATGCATTTTGTATAATATTCTTTGGAAGACAGGACATAATAGTTATAATGCATAACAGCTTCCCACATATACAGTAACAGGTTTATAATATCTGGTGTCTCTTGTAAATAAACCAATCAACCATCTCTTAATTTTAGCGTTATCTCTCTGTTTAAGTTTTTTACAAAAATGTTACCATGAAGTTCATCACGGCTTTCAAACACAGTATAACCTGTACTACCAATAGCATCAGCAAGAGTCAAAATAGAAGTTTTGATTTGGAAGAAAAACAAAAGGTGTTTAACAACATAGAAGTGAATAGAGGACAGTTATTGAAATATTGCTGAATATTTATGCATGTTCCACTTGTACATAGTAGCTACAGTGCAGAATTCCATTTAGCTTCGCTACATATCTACAGTGCTATACTATAGTATGGTGTTTGATTATTGTCCAAACTGCATTAGGTCTGCTTTCACAGAATGGATCTTGGACATTAAGTGGCAGGTACCTGTACATAGCTGACATGCTCATAGTGCCAATGATAGCTGTTGAAAGTTGTATTTGTAACATTGTGTTGGGGTCATTTGTTCAATGCTATCCCACTGTTTTATCAAAGTAATTCTCAGTATATACAACCCAAGACCAGTAACACTAACTACTTAGGTGTGCAGTTTTGACCATGTAAAGATAGAACAGACTACATCATTAAACTGGAAATGAGCAGGAAATAATATAATTTGATGGGAAGGTTTCATAAAGTTTTAGTTCTTTTGCTTAAAAGCGTATTACTAAAATGGTATTTTTGTTTAATAACTACAGTTCGGGGAAGCCACCCAGTGATCATGATGGAGAATTATGATAACTCAGGAGGGATTAATCTAGTGTGTGAGTCCAGAGGCTGGAATCCTGAACCTGATGTTTTGTGGCTGGACAGAGAAGGAGCTCCTCTAACTGCTGAAGAGACACAGATACACAGAGACACTGTGGGCTTCAGTGTGAAACGTCGCATCACTGTTCATGATTACAGCGACTCCAACAAATTCTACTGCAGATTTCAACAAATCCATCACATGATGGAGACAGAGGTCATCATTGATCGTAAGAGTCAAAAATAAACCCCTTTGACTCTTTGACTAATAATGAAATAGTTATATTTTGCATAAGTCCTATCTTGCTACATCAATATATTGCTCTACATAATGAGATGTTTTGTAGTTTGCATCTAATTCTAGTACTGTAATGTGGTTAAAGTATCTGCAATGTGGTAAATGTGATTTCATTTTAGGTAAAGTCTTTGATACTTGGAAGCTAGCTGTCGCTGTTTCAGCTCTAGCATGTCTTTTTACTCTTGGATGGATAGTAACTGCAGTTATTTCAGGAAAGAAAGGTAAAATTTATGATTATTTATTTTCCTTAATAACATTATATGCATAATTTATAATACAGTTTAAACCATAGTGTTAGTCCACAGGTCCCCAACCATGGAGTTGAAGAACCTCTTTGTCCATTTCACTTTTTTTTTTCCTTCTCTGAAACGCAAAGTTCAGCTCAGGCTGAACAGCTATAATTTAGATGATTAATTTGATCACATGTTGGCAGCAACAAAACACTAATATAGCTCTATGCAAATCTCTCTGTGTGTTGTTTTAATAAAATCTTTGTTTTAAATATTTATAAGTTATACAATATAAAGGCAACGGTTAAGAGATTTCCAAACAAAATTGTTCCAATAAATAATTAAATTTTACAGATGAAAAAATGCTGTTAGACCTTTAAAAGCAGAAAGAAGTGTGACAATCAAACTCTTCAAAAGATCTACTGACAGATCCGCTTATTTTCCTCATGAAATTGAAAGTGTATCTGAGGGTCCTGGTGTATTTTTAAAACTTAAAGGGTTATAACTACTTTGATTTTTTTTCTCTTTACCGCTCTTGACTTAAAAAATCACTATGAAAATATCTTTGCTTAACAACATTTATTTGAACAGTGTACTATATGTATGAGTTGGACAAGACCTTCTGGGCTAGGAGCATGTAGTAAGTAGTCCTCAGGTGCCCATGTGGCCCATCACATCTGGGTATTGTGACTGTGTGGCAATGGTAAATGCAAGGCTTGACGTTAAGCTTTCCCCACAGTTGCCTGCTTTCCCAAACTTCCTTTTCTTACATGGAAAATGTAACCTTAATGAAAAAGAAAAAACCTAAAGTAAAATCCACAATTGTTAAGATTTGAACAATTATTAGAATTTAACATATAAAATGTACAATTAACGGGTAATGATTATATAGCAGGGCCGATTTCAACTTAAACACTGTCCCTAGCAATCAGTCCATGCAAGCCAGCTATCATGTTACATTTTTTTAACATCCATTATTTGGAACAGCTATTTAGCAACAATGGCTGTTGTACAGCAAGTTGGTAATTGCATGATAGCAGATGGTATCATCATATATATGACACCATCAGAAGTTTTTGTCTTCTGCGTATCCTTCTAAATATGGCGGAATTAATAAACCAAATGTTTATCATTGTTTAAAATATTTAACCATTTTAGTAGTAGTAGTAGAAGTAATAATAATAATAATAATAATAATAATAATAATAATAATAATAATAATAGCCCAAGAGTTTCTGAATTTAAAAAAAAGAGTTTTCTAACCAGCTTGTCTGACACCAACAACTGATCCACAGTAAGAAATCACAGTAATTGCATATTCCACTGTTTGATATGAACAGTAAATGAAAATGTTATCTGCATCATTTTATAAAACGCTGTAAACAAAGAAAACAGGAGTTTAAATAAAAAGGATACAATAAAAAACAAATAACAAGGACTAAAAAAATCTTTTAAACAGCATCCTACAAACATCTGTAACATGATTTTTTTTTTTTTTTTTTTTTTAGTACTGGAGCGACGGAGGATGGAAGATGGTAAATAGCCTACACATGAGTTTGTAAACTTTTTGGACTTGAAATCTATTTAGGGCTGTGAGCAAAGAAATTAGAAAGGATTTATACATTATTTTAAAATTATTGTCATATTTTTTTTATTTTACTATATTTGTTTAGACTATGTCTAAAATATTGATTAATTACATGTTGCAGAGATGGGGAAATTTGTAGGTAAGAATTATTTTACCTTTTCTTATCTTACAGTAATTGCAGAGTTTCACTCTAGCATGCAAAACAGTAACTGCATTTAATTTCAATTTTGTATTTATTACTGTATACTGTGTATCTCTTTATAATCCACAAGAGGATGCAAAGTGCAGACATAATACTGATGGGTGACGGGTGGCAGTGCACAAATGAATGCTTTTTATACAACAATTATTTCTAGTCCACTAATTTGACTAGTCAAGTGGTGTTTCAGTTTTTCAGTATTTAGTATAACAGCACTGGGACATTTTACTCTGTCATTCTGATTGCACTGATTTACAAAGTTTTTGTTTCCTTCATAATTTCTTGTGTGTCAGATAGATTTCATTTTGTTTTTTCATGAAAATTTTACCAATTTTTCCATCACGCAAGTTTTTTGGCAAGTTCACTTTTGACAGCACTCATAAAGAAGGCATTTGAGTTATTCTTTGGGTGCACAATTGGTAATCAGGACAAAGTATGGGCACCTCATACTGTATATGTTGTGCATCTTGCATTACCAGTCTGCGCTTGAGCCTGAGCTTGGTTGACGTTCCCTCCGGTCCTCCAGCACTGCTTGCCTCGTCCCACCATCTCTCAGGGATCGAGGGCGGCATTCATCCAAACTCTTTTCTGTTCTGGCACCTAGGTGGTGGAACGAACTTCCTCCAGATGTTCATACAGCAGAGACTTTGACTATCTTTAAACGGCGACTCAAAAATTATCTATTTCTCCAGTACTTACAGGACTAACCCCCCCCCCCCCCCCCCCCCCAAAATAAAAAAATAAATAAAAATAACCTCTTCCCAGTTGTGTTAGACTAATCGCACTTAGTTATTGACCTAGTTAACCCAGTGTAAGTATCTATCCAGTAATGTAAACTTTAAAGCACTTTTTGTAAGTCGCTCTGGATAAGAGCATCTGCCAAATGCCTAAATGTTGAAGGGTGTATGTAGATCCATGCCATTTGCCATCCCAATAATATGCAGGGAGCAGAATAACCATGTAACTGTTACTTCTGCATGGCAAATGTCTCAGGATTTTCATTCAAGAACAAGGTTTGAGTACCCAAACTTTGCTTCTGCAATGAGACCACTGCTACACGACAAAAATCTTACTGTTACAAAACCAACAGAGGTGTGGACACGGGAGGATGTTAAGTCTTTATTTGTCACATATACATTACTGCAATGAAATTCTTTCTTCGCATATCCCAGTGTAACTGGGGCCAGAGCGCAGGGTCAGCCATGATACAGCACAATGTATCATGTTCACATTGCGTGAATTCCCCAAGACGTTGCCAACATGGAGAGTCCATATATGCTGGCAGATTATTGTTGGATACTACAACAATCACTCACAGTCACTACAAAAAAAATCTGTGGAAAAACATTTCTAGTTTTCTCCAGCACCCCTGGAGCAGATAGGGTTATGGTCCTTGCTCAAGGGCTCAATAGTGGCAACCTGGTAGAGCTGGGGCTCGAACCGCTGACCTTCCAATCAGTAACTCAGTGTCTTAGCCCTCTGAGCTACCTCAAGAGCAGGGAGCCTAAGTAGGTGGAAGATGTTGCAGCTGCTGACGATCCAGATTTCAAATCATTACCATTCAGTGATCCTCATTTAATTTCTCAGGTTGAGCTCCACAATCTTGTCAGAGATTTTAATTTATCAAAGAGCCAGGCACAGCTGCTTGGATCTGTTGTTGCAATGATAGAACATGTTCTCAATGCGTAAAAAAAGGTTTTTATCGGCGTCATGAAGATTTGCCTAAATGTTTCAGACAAGCTGGCAGTCTGACCTTTTACAGTGACATCAAAGGATTGCTTTCTGCTCTCGGATGTGACCATAATCCAACAGAATGGTGACTGTTTAATAACTCATCATTGTTAAGTTTGAAGTACGTTTTGCTGCACAAAATCTGTCTGACATGCCGTACACATGAAGGTAATAGATGAGAACATGCAGCTGCTGCTTAAACACACTCCGTACTCAAGGTACAGCTGGAATATATGTGGTGATCTGAAGGTGGTTGCATTTTAACTTGGTCTTCAGCTCAGATACAGCAAGTACTGTTGTTTTCCTTGCGAGTGGGACAGCCGAGCAAGACATTCACATTATGTGAATTCCCCAAGATGTTGCCAACATGGAGAGTCCGTGTATGCTGGCACATTATTGTTGGATACTTATATGTGAAGCATCAGGCAGTCACTACAAATGAAAATCTGTGGAAAAACATTTCTAGTTTTTGCTCTTGCTTATGCTGCAATATCGTAGCATAGGTCTGTGCGGCCGGGGCCGTTACAATGTTAATGCATAATTGCAGTTTTCTTCAAAACCCTATGAGATACAGAAATTATAAATGCATATTTGTATTCATTGTGTAAAAATCTGTTTCACCAAAAATTACAGAGAAAACTAAAAAATTCCATTAAATTTCCTGGCCAGTTTTTTCTGTGTATACACATACAATTTCATATTTAGCAACAGAAGCTGCTACTACATTTCCGCTGCCAATACAGTAGTCACTACTCTATAGCAGTTAATAGTTCATAAAACGTTAATAGTCAATAGTTCATATTATAAATGTAATATTACACTCACAGATTAAGTTGTTATGCTACTTTCTGCACAACAGTAATGTTGCTGGTGCAATATTGTTTAAGTCTTAAACAGTATCCAGCAAACAGTTTCTAAAAGGAATTATGTTTTCTTCTCAGAGCTGCAAAGAGAGAGTGTGAAAGAAGGTAATTATGAGTTTATAAAATCTTTTTGAATTTTTTATTATTATTTATAACTGTGAAAAATAATAAAAGAAATCTCAAACTGTAAATGGAAAAATTTATATTATATAACATTGAAAAATTGAGTTATTATGTGAAGAATTATTTTTAAATCACATTAATTGGAAAGAGGATTTGGAAATAGGAAAATTGTAAAATGTAAAAATGTCAAAGCTTATAAATATTATAGCTATAATATATTACTCACATTAATATTCCACCAATAAAGTCATTGTAAAAGAAGGTATTTTGAAAAAAAAAATAGATTTAATATAGTTGGTTCATAAATTTGTCTTCAAGTGAGTCAGGTCAATGGAAGAACTGGCACCAAACTCTCAAAACTCAACGCAGCTTTCAAATTCTGCCCCTGTGGCCTACAGCTCCCAACACACGCATTTAGGATCACTTGAGTAACCTTAACCGAACTCTGTTACATAATGACAACCAGAATACATAGGGCTTTAAAACCAGTATTTACTGTGAAATATACACTCTGTCACTCTCTACAGTTTGTTGACAAGCTGTGTTATATATAAAATTTAAATTGTGCTTAATTGTATGTTTTAGTGTTAGCAATATTGAAGAGCCGTGCAGGTAAGAATGATTTTATATAATATCTTCTGTATGTACACTATACTATAGTGTATCTTTATGTGTGTGAGAGAGAGGGGGTGATTAAAGGTGTGTGTGTGTGTGTGTGTGTGTGTGTGTGTGTGTGTGTGTGTGTGTGTGTGTGTGTGTGTGTGTGTGTGTGGTGAGGTTGTGTGGTTACAACATTTCTTTGTTTAACAACCATATTGTCACTTCATAAAAGCCTGTAACATTTAATAATGTAATAGTTTTTTCTGATGATACACAGTACATTGTAAATCATTTACATAAATGCATGTGATTTGGATGGAGAATATGCTGAAGAATTCAAGATGGTTCATGAAAAGAAAAGAAAAATGGCAACTTCTGCTATCGACTCTATAGCCATGCACTGTGTAGGCATATTGGTAACCATGTTACCATTATTATTTATATTATTATTATCATTATCATCAACAACATATAATAATAATAATAATAATAATAATAATAATAATATGTTTATGTATTCATTCATTTATTGATTTAGTTAGATGAAAAAGTGTCTGTGTTTCTCTCAGTGCATGTGAAACTGGACCCTGATACAGCTCATCCACGACTCAGAGTGTCTGAGAATGAAAAAGAAGTGACATGTGAAGACACACCACAGAATCTCCTTGATACTCCCGAGAGGTTTGATAAATGCCTTATTGTTGCGGGAAAGAGGAGTTTCTCAAAGGCAATTTATTATGAGGTGCAGGTAAGCAGGAAAACTCAGTGGATATTAGGAGTCATGAGAGAAGATATTAAGAGAAAAGGGGACATTACTATAACTCCTCAGAATGGATTCTGGACTGTGGAAATGAGGAAAGAGAATGAGTACAGGGCTGGTCGTGATAGTCGTCTCACCCTGATAGAGAGACCAGAGAAGGTGGGGGTGTTTGTCAATCATAAGAAGGGTATGGTCTCCTTTTATGATGTGGGGGCCAACTCTCATATCTACTCTTTCTCTGATCAGGCTTTCACTAAGAAGAAACTCTATCCATGCTTTAGTCCTGGTTTAAATGAAGGAGGAAAAAATTCAGCACCACTGATCATTGTTAATAGATAAATATCTGTTTTATATTCTACCCCATTTTTGAAACAGGCTATAATATCAATTTCACTAACCTACTCACTCTCTATAACACTTATCCTGTACAGGGTTGCAGGAAGCCTGGAGCCTACCCCATGGACTTGGGGCACACCCTGGAAAGGGTGCCAACCCATCTCTGGGCACACACACTATGTTTTGGCCACAAGGCTAACCACTACACCACTGTGCTGCCATAACATTTGCATTTAAACATACAATAGTTTCTGTAAAATATGATTTAAACAAAAAGGACATGTATATATACTTTACTAACACTTGTATCATTATCTCATGTCAGTATTTATGATCAGGTTAACGCTGTTAGTCCAGAAATACTATAACACATGGACGTTTGTCTGATTACTGGATTATTTAGTATTTGTGTGCTGTTTTCATCAGCAGTGTGTCAGAGCTTCACACACAACAACTGCACATTACATGAAAATAATATTTTAAAATGAAGTGATCTATTTCAGAGATGCATTACTATAATGTAAAATGGACCTCCATAGTAATAAAGATATGAGAGAATGTTAATAATTGTGATGCAAATATGTAAATATTTTTTTATTGAAATGTTTTGTACTTTGTGGTGTTCATGGTGTATTAAACCTTAAGTTCCTTATTATTACAGACTTGATGCATTTTATTATTTTTTTTTATAACTTTACAATAAACACTGTCACTGTCTCTGTAAACAAAAAGGACACTCGTGTAACTGGGTTTAAAGAACGGATAAAAGAAATGACTGAGACAATGCAGTATTCTCCATTGCAGATCACCTGCTTTTATTAGTTAACGGTGGTTTGTAAAGTGTTTGCTACTCTGGTTTTACATCACTATTCAGCCCAAGGACGCTGCGCCAAGGTGTCTCTAACCATTTCTTGTTGAAAACATTAATACATTAAATATAAAGGATTCTTGCTAGAGGCAGTGTTGACGTTTATTTAATTTTTTTTTTTGTCTCTTAGAATGGGGCTCAATATTTCAGACAATACAGGCATGGTAGTTAGAGTAGGATTGGGCTCACCTTCCTCATGGCTGACCACCCCACGCAGTACTCCATAAGCTGCACATGCTCCTCTGCTGTTAGTGCTGATCTCCAAGTATGCAAAAGTTGTGTAACTGTTTTGCTAAAAAAAAGTCATTTAAAGTCATTTCCTGTTAGTTCCACCAGCTGTCTCAGTATCACAGTCCTTGATGAGATCAATGTTCGTGTCAAGGCTGGGGTAGTCTTGTTTATGTCATGTCTAGTCTGACTCTCCCTTTCCACCTTAAGTCCATTAAAAACAGTGATTTGTTCAGGCCCCAACCTTCTACTTCTTGTGCAGTATTAGCTGTGCAACTGTTCTCCGTGGAAGGTTCTCTGTACCAGTCAGAAACTTTTGCACAAGCTGGAGATGAAATGCTGCAGTTCTTATAGATAGCTGAATGAGTCCTTGCCCAATTTCCTCCTTGGCTAGTGTTACATTAGTTATATAGCACTTTTAACAATAGTCATTGTCTCAAAGCAAAGCAAATTCACAAAATGAAAAGAAACATTTTGGAAGTGTGTATGAGTGAGAAATATGGGTTTAATTAGCCTAATTTGCATCTTTGGACTGTGGGAGGAAACCGGATCACCCGGAGGAAACCCACCAAGGACGGGGAGAACCTGCAAACTCCATGCACACAGAGACGGGAATTGAATTCAATACAATCAATATAATTTTCTTATAATTTTCTTAAACAAGTGCTAAGCAGGCTACTCTGCATCCTTTTTTACAAACCTCTCTTTTAACTTGGTCACCATTTTTTAGTCTTAACATTTCAGGCTTTTCAAATGCTTTACATTTAGGCATTTGGCAGATGCTCGTAGACAGAGCGACGTACTGTACAAAAGTGCTTTGAAGTTTCCGTCATTGGATAGGACACTTGGTCACTAGGTTACTAACCAAGTGCTATCAGTCAAACACAGTCGGGAAGGGGAGTTTTGTTTGTTTGTTTGTTTTGTGTGGGGGGGGGGAATTAGACCAAGTACTGAAGAAACAAACATGTCTTAAGTCGTTGTTTAAAGATTGCCAAAAACTCAGCTGGACGGACCTTTAGAGGAAGTTTATTCCTCCACCTAGGTGCCAGAACAGAAAAGAGAATAGATGCATGTCTTCATTGATCCCGGAGAGATGGTGGGACCAGACGAGTAGTGCTGGAGGATCAGAGGGAATGTGGTGCGGTGCGTGGTGTGATTAGAGCTAAGAGGTAAGTGGGTGTTGGGCTATTTTTATCGTTGTAGGCAAGCATCAGGGTTTTGAATTTGATGCGGGCAGCTACAGGAAGCCAGTGCAGGGAGCGGAGAAGTGGGGTGATGTGGGAGAACTTGGGAAGGTTGAAAACGAGACATGCAGCTGCATTCTGGATCAGTTGCAGAAGAGAATGATGGACAAAGGCAGACCTGCCAGCAGTGAGTTGCAGTAGTCCAGTCTTGGAATAACAAAGGACTGAACAATCACCTGAGTAGCCTGTGAAGAAAGCAATGGGTGGATTCGTCTGATGTTGTAAAGTAGAAATTGACAAGAGCAAGCCAGTAAGGTTACTGATGTGTGGGGAAAATGACAGGGATACCCCAAGATTGTGGGCAGTGGAAGGAGTGATCTGATTATTATCCAGGAATATCATAAGGTCTTGACTGGGGGATGAACAGAGCCTGAGTGACACACAAACAGTGTGCCTGTTTGTCGCCTGTTCCAGGTTCAGCTTTTCAGGACATGCAAGTGTCCTTTTCAAATGCTTTACATTTAGGCATTTGGCAGATGCTCTTAGACAGAGCGACGTACTGTACAAAAGTGCTTTGAAGTTTCTAAGTGTCCTGTCTCACCACATGCGTGATACCATCAACGTATCTGTTGTGATGAAAACAACAGAGTAGTCAAAACCGTCCACCCTGAATTTCATTACGAGGTCTAGCTCATCCACACCATTATTTAAAACCATATAAACTAGTCTACAAAATGGCACCAGATGATTGATAAGCGGTGATTTACAACCCACAGGGATTTTCTTAATTAGGGAGACTAGTTTTCTGTAGCGGGAGAGCTCTTTTGCAATTACTTTGTCTTTTGTAAACAGTGGAACATTAGACAGTATACTGTAGTTTTATTAGATGGAGAACTGAGAGGAAGCACAGGTGTAAGTAAATACTGAATTACAGTATAGCACCACTTTGAAAAGTCTCATTCACCTTGTTAACTGAATTTAGGAATATCACGATTGGGTTGTTCATACGTGAAGCGGACATGGTGTTATTATGTCTCACTATGTTTCTAACCGCAAAGCAACATTCTTCGAAACCTACGCTGCATACAATGCTAACTCCGTTTCGGCGTGTTAACTTTTCATACGCACAAGTGTCTAGAGTCGCTATGCTTTCCAGCACACTGTGCCAGTGTTGTGTCGAAGTTGGTTTCCTATCGAGATGGGATTCTAACCCAACCCTCATGAAAACAGTGCAGGGAGAGTGCATTCAGAACTAGGCTCGCCCGCAACAGGTTAGGCATGCCCCACTGAGCTTCTACAGAGTGTGGTAAAGGCCAAAATTTACATTGTTAGGTGTGGGAATCTCTTTACTTAGAAAATATAAGGAAAACTGTATCAGTATCAAAACCGCATGTGCCATAATAGAGATCCATCAGATACAGTCTCAAAACATTATTAATAAAAAGAAGAAGAAGAAGAAGAAGAAGAAGAAGAAGAATGCAAGATAATTAGCATTTAATGCATTGATATCAACTCACTAGGTTATAAAACCACAGCTATCTGAATAAACCCAAACTGCGTATAAAAGAAATCAGCACTGGTACTGGTCCATTTTTTTAAAATAAAAATTTAAATATCCTCTTAAAAAGTACCAAACAAAATGATTCCATTTGTAAAATAGCATTAATAAAGCATGGTTTCTGTATAAAGTAATTGAAAAAAAACAATACAACGCATGTTATGAGATGATTTTCTTTTTTAAGGCGCGTGAAATTATCCGTCTCTTCCATTCCAGGGATTAAAAACGATAATAATGTCAATTTTGGCTTTTACTGTGCTCTGTAGAAGCTCAGTGGGAACAGGGCAGGCTTTGAGGTGCAATCCGATCGGCCTGAAGTACATAGCGAAGTATACTTCACAGGGTCTACGATAACATCATATTAAAAGGACACAAAAATTAAAATTTTTATTTCATCAAGAAATCCTTAGTATTATTTAGGCTAGTAATCTGTACATTTTAATCAATGATTATTAATTAATAATGTATTTACAAGTTATGCACGTTTCAATAGTATGTGTAAAAGTCACCAGCGCAGAAGTCACTTCCTCCGTGCGTTCCCATGGTAACATAAGCACCTCGGATACCTGTCGCCGCTCCTATGGAAATCTCACACTACGCACAGTGGCGGTTTTAGGCATGGGCGAACTGGGCAGCTGCCCAGGGCGGCATTTTTTCACGACTCCAGGGGGGCGGCACTTGGGGGGGAAATGCACCGGCGTACCGCTAAACATTTTTTTATATATGACTTTGATGCGGCAGCGCCCCTGTGCACGTTTGCTGAAAAGGTGCAAAAGGTGCCCTGCACTGAAGCTGTGAGAAGTGGAGAGGAGACCGGAGGGGAGGGGAGGGGGCGCGGAGGAAAGTTCACCTCTCCCAAAATGAGGGGAAATCCATCCAGTGGTGGGCTAAACACCTTGACTTTCTTACAAACAGCGGTGCACATTTCATTTACAATATTATAAACACAGAGCTATAATTTATTTAATTTTGTTTTTTCAAAATTATGTGAAATGGCTAATAAAAATGGTAATAAAACGAATAAATGATTATGTGGAGGTGAACTGGTTTAGTCCTGACTTTTAGTTGTGAGTGACAGTAGGGGGGGGGGGATCAGTTGATTTAAAAAAAAAAAAAACAGCAATAGAGAGAAAAAGGACAACGCTGTCAGGTACCCAATTTAGAAAAATGAGAAAAGAAGAAGAAGAGAAATGAGCAGAAGATAAAGGTATGCAACAACGTTCTCTCTGTATGATTACTGTATCATGTCAATGAAGTTCTAATGATGATTAGTGTTATAACTTTAGGTTTGTTAGCCTTCTTGCTAGCCTAGTCTCGCCCAGGGAGTAAATCAGTGTAGAACCGCCACAGACTACGCACATTAAATATTTATTGAAATAAAAACTGATACCATTATAAAACATACTACTGAAACGTGTATAAAGTGTATAACTTGTGTGCATATATATATATATATATATATATATATATATATATATATATATATATATATATATATATATACAGGTTACTACAGTAGCTTATTATAACACTAAAGATTTCTTGATTAAATTTCATGGTGCTCTTTTAATACGATGTCGTTCTCGATAATAATGATAATAAACATATAAACCCAGCGAGACGCAATGACTGATGGGATTTTTTTCATTCCCTTTTCCGGTGAAGTGAAGACCTGTTGTTCACTCGTTCCCTACGCCGTTCGCAGTTCCCTTTGAACTGAATATTTTGACTCCCTGCGGTTTGGAATCACACTTAACAAGGCTGAACACCCTGTGTAGTGCACTTTGCAGGGTACTTCAGGCCGACTGGAACACACCTGTGGTCTGAATGCACGCGCCCTTTGCCGTTTTTACTGGGGTTGAGCTAAGAAAACTCATCTCGATGTGGGAACCAACATCAGTCATCGCCTCTCCGCAAGCCGAAACACACTCACTCACTCACACACAAGCACATAGCCACTCGTTTGCGCACTAACTCGCACCACAAAAGTAAATTTAGATAGCCAAAAGATGTAGTAAATCGCGAAGTGAAACAAAAAGAAATTTGTCAAGGTCGCTCTCGCGCTCAACAGCCACACTCACGTCGCACCGCGCATGCGCACAGAGAGAGCGCGCGAGAGAGAGACGCAATAGCTGGTGGAGTGTGAGCGTGGCGTTTTAGGAGGGTTTCAGTGGATCACAGCTCACAGTTCAGATGTATGAATCGTGAATTTTTTTTTCCTGACCTTAAAAAAAAAAGAAAGGAATGTAATTTCATATCCCTTTATTTCTTATAGAACTTTTATCACTGGTTAAAAACCTGTTTTAAATTAACCTTGTGCTAAACTAAAACAACATTCAAGATGTTCAATAACTTAATAAAATCTTCAAAGAAAACATTCAGTATGCAATCATTAAAAAGCTGGCTCATTGACCATACTCCTTTAAACAATAGAAAGAGTGAGCACAGTTCAATGAGTGTAAATACAGATTGTGCATGAGCTAGAAAGAATGAGAAAATAAAATATTTTAAAAGCAGTTTTGCTACAATCATGACATTTTTATAGAGTTCACTTCTTAATACTACTTTTTAAAAATAAATAATAAACTACTTTTGAATTAAACTTGTCCTGGACAATCTGTCTGATTAATGTTAATATCAAGCCCTGGGGATGTGCTTGTTTATTTTGTGGGTCCTTACGCAACATGCAGGACCCTATGCAACATATATAGTGAGTGTATGGAAAGGTCAGATGGAAATACTAAAAATGTGCTCAGGTGGTGAGATCTGTTTGGGGTCCTGTGCCTGCTGTTGACGTTACACAATATGGTATCTAAGACAACGCATCTTGGACAAACTATATTGTTTTTCGTTACACAATATGGTATCTATGGAAACCCCACATTTGCATTTAGATATGCATGATAGCTAGATGTCCATCAGCAGTGTTTTGCGTTAGAGTACTTATTACTTTTTTGATTTAACGAGTAATCTAACACGTTAGGTTCGCCATTTAAGTACTCAGTTATCTAGTTATATTTTTAAAAATGTAATCCGTGAGCCAGACATCAGTGATTCCATTATTGTGTGTGTGAAAGTCGTCCTACAAGCCCCGCCCCCGATAACCTGCTCCCCTCTGTTATTCCTGCTGTTATACCCCTATCTCACCTATGCCGTCCGACGTTCCGCGAAATTCTGCAAGGTCTGCGAGGACCGACTCACGGAAAGGTGGAAACGTAATTACAGCGCCAAAACTCTTATGGCCCCCGCGTAGGTGAGATAGGGGTATTAGTAGTTAATAGATTATGGGCCAAACTTCACTGAGTGATGATGGTAGAATAATTATAAAGGTCTCAATTAAAACAACATGCATGAGGTATCACAAAGGAGTTTTCATTTTCTGCAGTGGAAAGGTTCTCTAACTACTTTTATCAGAAACTAATGATGTAATATAACTGATTACTTTTTATTGACAGTAATTTTGTAATGTAATTAGTTACTTTAAAAAGTAACATCCCCCAACACTGTCCATCAGTAGATACTGTATATTTGCTTTAATTTCACACTTGCTTTGGCAGGATACTTCTTTTTCCAATGAACATAAAGCACTTTGGGCACAAGAAGGGGTACACCATGGACAGGGTGCCAATCCATCGCAGGGAACACACACACAGCCAGCCAGGTGACTTAAAAACAGTGTGACTTATAATGCAGAAACTACAGTAGGCTCATGCAGGCACAATCAGTCAGATATTATGCCCTGGTGGTGAGTTGACCGGGGTGTACCCCTGCTCTCCTAACTTGTATAACTAGAGATATAATGTGAGCTAAAGTATTTTATTAAGCTAAGGGCAGTTGCTAATGTTTTTTATAACACTACTCATAATTTTGCTTCACCCAGCTTCCAAAACATTAGGTAAATTACATTATACATCTGAGCAGTTGAGGGAAACTTGGAAGGGAAAAAAGTGGTAACTTATGAGAAGAACTGTTCAATTCTGTTTCCTGTGTAATGCACTGCATAGTGTCTATGAGAGTCAATGCCTCCACCACTGAGCATGAAACCCTGACATGGAATGCCAAGACCCCAAACAAATAAATAAAAAGCAAGGCAGAAACATGAGAAGGTTTTTTCTGTTTTGGGGAGCAGGAATTTAATATAGCATGAAGGTGATGAGGGCATACAGGTACAGTACATGCAATGTTTCAGAAAAGAGCAGAAAATGCAGTGAGTAGTCTATGTATCACAAAAGCTTTAAGCTATACATTTACCATTCCATCAAATCCACACATCTTGCAGAAAAATAATAAGCCTACAAACAAGATAATACTGCACAGTGAGAGCCATTAGAAAAAATCTCAAATAAAATAAAAATACTATGGCCATCAGACAAACATAGTCATAAATATTACTACCAATACTTTAATTTATCACTCACTCACTCATCGTCTATACCGCTTTAACCTTTATTTATTCACTCACTCACTCATCATCTATAACGCTTAATCCTGTATTCAGGGTCACGGGGGGGGCCTGGAGCCTATCCCAGGAGACTTAGGGCACATGGCAGGGTACACCCTGGACCGGGTGCCAATCCATCGCAGGGCACACACACATACACACACTCACACACACTCTCACACATTACAGGCAATTTGGGAACGCCAGTTAGCCTAACCTACATGTGTTTGGACTGTGGGAGGAAACCCACATGCAAACTCCATAGACACAGAGACAGGAACCGAGCCTGGCCGGGGATCGAAAACGGACCCTGGAGGTGCAAGGCGACAGTGCTAACCACTACACCACCGTGCCGCCACCATTATTTATTTACCCGCTTTATTTATTTAGGGTCTTTTATCCTGTATTCAGGGTCGCGGAGGGCATGGAGTCTATCCCAGGAGACTTAGGGCATGAGGCGGGGTACAACTTGCGAACGCCAGTTAGCCTAATCTGCAGATTTTTGAACTGCGGGAGGAAACCCACCAAGCACATGGAGAACATGCTAACTCCATGCACACAGAGACAAGAATCGAATTTGGCCAGGAATTGAACTTCAGACCCTGGAGGTGTAAGGCAACAGTGCGAACCACTACGCCACCTTACTTTAATTTATCATATTTCAAACTCTGTTCACATTTCTATTCTCTATTATTATTATTGTTTTTGTTGCTTTAGAAACTGCAGTTAACGAAATGCAAACCATTAGGGTCCCATTTCACAAGGACTCAATCTGACTAATAAAATAAATCAGCAACTAGTCACACAGACTTGTGTGTAATGTAGAAAACCAATGTCATGTCTCTGTAACAAGGAGGCGGACGCAGATGCAGGGAGAACAAGATAAGACAAGTGTTTATTCTTTTCTTGAATATTGCAGACTTAAGTCCACGTAACAAAATAACACACCATAAATAAAACAAAAAACAAAACCAGAATAACTCCCCAGCTGGGTCTGCAGGCGGTTTGGATACGTTGTACCCAAAAGAAAACAAAGGATAGAAAAAATACCCGTTTACTGGAAACGGAAACAGAGCGAGGGCTGAGAACCTCTCAGCCTTGACCTTGGTCCTTGGTTACTGAACAGACCACCTGCCCTGCAGACACTGCTCAGTCCTGGGGAGAAATAGACACATACAAATAACATGGGCGACACCGAGCATAAGCAATGTGCACAGCGGTGAGCGAACAGTGTGCTACGGGTTCGACTGGTTTAAATAGTGAGACACATTAGGGAGACACAGGTGATTTTAATTTAGTGCTAACGTGAAACATATACACACGTAGACACACTAGGGGGAGACAAGGAGGCGACTCAGTAATCCGGAGAACCAGATCTTATTCCCCTGGACTGAGGTGGCACAGGTGGCACAGGTGTAACAACCAAACTGAAAATCACCAACGTTAATGAAAAAAAGTAAAAAATAAAAAAAAAAGCTTGAATGTCACTGAAGCCAAATGTTTATTATAAAGATTAATTCACACTGTGCTATAGTGATGTTTTTCTCTAAAGAATAATTCCAGACTTTGAAATTCAGGCTAATGCAGAAAAATTTATTTCCTGAAAGACGGCATCTTCTTTTTTTTAAAGGCGTGTTTAATCTTGCATTTAAGAAACAAGTTACACAGGTTACACAAATGAAAGGACGGCAAACCGAAACCTGCAGACTTACAGACAAAGGAACTTTATTTTCTTATTGAGAAAATCTAAACAAAATGAGTAAGTATTTTTAAGCAACTTGCATGTTAAACTATGCATCTAGTTAAATTCGTTGTTATCTTGTGAAACAGCCTAAGAACAATAATGATGAACTGTTTTTCAGGTATGTTTTTGAGTGTGACTCTTCTGATTCTCTACAGTGCTATGGAATCTAAATCAGGTATTAAAACACTTACTATGTGTGTGTGTGTTCTATTTTTGTTTTATTTTATTTTATTCAAATTCCAGACTTGCTTTTCAGCATGATGTATTTATGTTCTGTAAGTTAAGCTGATAAGATCTGCTTTCTGCTGTTCATGGATGTAAAATGTAATGTGTGACTCCCTGAAACATAACCCTGGTGTTTGGCTCAACATGGAACGTGTTGTTATGGTCAGCAGATGATGTGAAATGTTTGGCAAACATATAATGCTTTAAATAGTACAAATGTAACATTTTTTTTCTTTCTACTATAATGCACTTATATTTCAATTCAATATATCTAGATACATATTATTTAGTTTGCATTGTATACATTACACGCACAGACCTCTGACCTTCTGATAAGCAAACCCAGAGCCTTAACCCTCTGAGATACCACTACCCTCCAGGGATTCTAGGACTGTTTTGCATAGTATGTATACAGATCTGTGCAAAAGGGGTGTCTTAAGTCACCCCTCCTTTCTAAATGTTTTGCTTCTAAAGAGACTTTCTTGTTTTTCTAATGTAGTCTTGAGGAATAGTTCTCCAGGCTTCCAGAAGGACTTTTTTTTGTCTAATTTTTGGGAAGCTTTTGTTTCTCATTTTCAGTTCAGTCCCTGTACCTGACCAGTTTCATAAGAATGATTAGTTTACTGGTGATGCTGAATACTGAGTGGTTGGAACAGACAAGAGAAGAAATGAGGTTGCTTCTGAGGTTGTTACATAAACAGACAATTTTGCAAATTGTATCTTTAGACACTTTAACACATTTGTTCACATTTCGTTAACTTAATGTACATCATTTTATTTAATTGAACTTAGTATGAAGAAGTGAGAGTGGCTCAAGTCTTTTACACAATACTATGTATAGCCTGGAGGGCAGGGTCAAGTCTCCATTACTGATGATGGTGCCATTGTGGGCCTTTGAGCAAAAAAAAAAATCTGAATGGTGGTAACATTTGTGCAATCAGTTTTCTCTTTCCAAGTTAACAGTTTTTAACTGTGTGGTTGCCGGGCTACTTCACATGATTAAAAATGTAACACGTTTTACATTCAGAAATGCTCTTTGTCATACTTCGCTTATTTGAGTTATTGTTGCCTTCTATCAGCTCGAACTATTCTCCTCTAACCTCTGGCATCAACAAGACATTTTTGCTAAGAGAGCTGCCGCTCACTGGATATTTACCGTTCTCTATAAACCCTACAGATTGTGCATAAAATTATCAGTAGTTAAACAGTTTCGGAAATACTCAGATTGGCCTATCTGGCACTAACAATCAAGTCACTTCTGATGCTTGATTTGAACTCCAGCAGATCTTCTTGACCATGCCTGCATGCATTGAGTTGTTGAGTCATGTGTTCGGCTAATTAGATATTTATGTTATCAAGCAGTACCTAATGAAGTGTTCATGGAATGTACGTATACAGTCATGACAAAATCTTTTGAAAATGTTCATGTGCATTTTTATTTTGTATTACTCAGAAATTGTGTGTACTCTTTATCTAATCATTATCCTAGACAACCACAATATTCCTAAACTAATAACAAATAAATAGAAAAATTTTTCAAGTCCTTATCAAGTATATTAAATAATCATGATAAATCTGCTTTTCTTAAGAAAAGCAATCATTTGTGAACTATATCTTCTAACACTTTATATAAACCTTCCAAAGACCTTAGAAGATGCATTATACACATACACAAAGGTGGAAAATTCATAAATCCTGGATAAGACTAAATGTCTACAAATAGAAGAAATCCAGGGCAGTTGCTATAAGCACAAGGGCAATCCTGAAAAAAAGGTGAACAATAAACCAGAAACATTCTGGCACATCTCAAGTCTGGATGCTCCACAATGGTTCTGACATGAGTTGTAGGCTAACTCGTGTTTCCAAGTACTGTAGTCCACAGTATCCGATTTTGTGTGTATGCGTGCGTGCGTGCGTGCGTGTGTGTGTACTCTGACTAGTGCCCTAAGTTTTTTTTTATCTTCATTTATTTATTTATTTATTTATTTATTTATATGCAGCCGTATATTAGTTGTTTGGTTATAAAGGGATATTGATATGAACAATTAATGATAGTAAATATGTTTGGTTATGTATTTTTTGTCCCAATCTTAAAACGTCTTCACTGTTTAAACTTAAAAAAGAGCAAGCAGTTCATCATTTCTTCAATACATCAATTTTCTAAATTTATAGTTCCAAAATCCAAATCACAGAATGTGACGTTTTGGGTGTAACCGTAAAACAAGATCTTTTAAAAGTAAAAAAAAAAAAAAAAAAAAACTTTAATAGCTATTCAGTTTGCGACACTAATAGATAGAAGTGAAAGTCCAAGTGGGAACTGATAAAATAATTGATATTATAGTTTGCTAATCATATTAAATTTCACAATGTTTATTACTTTTGTATTTAATGCAATATACATACAGTAGACATACCTTGCTGTTGTTTCAGCAGGGAAAGTACAGTACTTTTACATTTATACTTTAAGTATTTTACAAGCAAGAACTTTTTTACTTTTATCTTGGTATGAATTCAATTGGGTACATTAATTGTACATTTCATTTTACATAAGTAAATTATCTGAGTACTTCCTTAACTACTGACACACGATTTGATGTAGTCAGACCTATTCACAGTTTTACCTCTTTGTGTCTTGCTACCGCCTTTTTAGTTTTTTCATCAACATTTAGAAGTACATTTTTAAAGATTTCTGATTTCCAATTTACTTTATAAATGTCTGTGCTTTACTATAAAACTTAGATCAGGTTTTTTCCCCCACTATTTATTCTTCATAGTGGTTAGCACTGTCGACTTGCACCTCCAGGGTGACCCAAAAGAATCTCTTGAGAGACATAAAAATAACAGTACAGATACACACCCCAAGCAGTCTGATCAAGGTTGAAATGATGAATGGGAGAACATCAACAAGTCTAGGTGTGTTGAATTTGTAGCATCACATCCAACTTCACATCATCACCAACATCACAGCATCACATCAAATGTTATTTCTCCCAAGGTGTTTAACAAAGTAAAGTATTCGAATTGCATAAATCTGAGTAAAAATAATAATAATAATAATTAAAAAAATAATAATAATACATTTGAAAACCTGTTAATTCCTTATTTTATTAATCTGATTTTTTAAAATCTGAGATTGTTTTCAGTGTTTGAGATAAAACCCTTATTTCCAGCTATCAGTAAACATACAACACAAGGAGCAATATTTTAAATAAATCATTGTGTGTAAACAATAAGCAGTTTAAATATAAGAAATCAGAAAATTAATTATATAAATGTATTTGCATTTTATATTAGATATTAAATGAACTGACAAAGCCATGTATTATTTATAGAAAACAAAAAAAATACTATATTGCACATATGCGAATATAACATAATAGAACCCAAATTCTGTTTTTTAAATTTAAATAAAATGAAAACTAAAAGACTTCCAAATCACATTAGCCAATATTTTATTCACAACAGAACATAGAGACCATAACAAATGTTTAAACTGAAATAGTTTATACGTTTATCCAATAAATATGCTAATTAAATAAAAAAGGTCTCAAAAAAGATTGGGGCGTTGGGACGGGGGCAACAAAGGGCTAAAAAAGCAAGAAGTCTGTAACATAATTATCTTAAAAGGAATGTCTTAGAGAGGCAGAGTTTCTCAGAAGTAAAAATGGCCAGAGGCTCTCCAACCTGTGAGAGAGTACGTAAAAAGAAAATCAACACGCCTCAATATCAAATTACAAAGGCTTTGCACAATCTCAATTTTCAGTGCATAACAACATCAAAAGATTTAGACAAACTGGAGAAATCTCTGTGTGTAAGGAAGAAGGACAAAGACCTTTGTTGGATGCCCTCAGATGACACTGCACTCATCGGTATGATTACTGTAGGTCATTGAAATAACTAAATGGCCCAGTAATACTTCCAGAAACCAGTAAACACACTCAGCCATGCCATCTGTAGATTACAACTAAAGCTCTACTGTGCAAAAAGAAAGACATATGTGAACACGGTCCAGAAGCACCATCATGTCCTGTGGGTCAAGGCTCGTTTAAAATGTACTGTTTCAAAATGGAAAAGTGTTCTATTGTCAGACAAGTTCAAATTTCACATTCTTGTTGGAAATCATGGACGCCATGGCTAATATACAGGAACAACAGCTTGATAATGTCAGTATATGAGGCATTTACTTTCCAAATTCTGCACTTTCTAAAGAGTGTTTAATGAGACGAGTTGATTAGGACCAGATGCCAGAAATGTTGCACTTTCTTTCTCAAATAGGAAATGCAACATCGACAAAATCATCATTTACCCTTAACTAAATGTCATTATTTCTATGTACATTTAAAATTGCTTTATATTTGAAAGCATTCGTTTTTAATGAATATTAACAGGCCCAGTTAACCTCTCATGCCACATACAGACAGAAAAAACAGCTAAAAATAGTTACACTGAAATAAATTGGAACAAAATTATGAGGAGTCAAAATTATAATCTATAATTGTTAATTTCCGTGTTTTAAAGACAATTTATGTATTTACCCACAGTATTTTTTTGTTTTACTTTTGTACACCTTTACAGTAAATAAAAAATACCTTCTTCAGTTGTTCACTGTTTGTGTATTTGGAACAAAGTTGTCGACACTGTATATATTGCATTGTGTATCCAACTGAACATCATTGGGGATTCAGCCACTTTAACAGAATGACTCCTATAAGAAGCTGATGGGAACAATACCTCATGGCCAAAAGTTTGTGGACATGTTAACACCATTGTAGTCTTCATTAGTAAAAGAAGCAAACAAATGAAATGTAAAACAGGACCTTATGTTCACATTCTAAATTTATATTTATAGGATAAAGTGCAAAGAAATAAAGTCTGTCTTGTTACAAATTGAGAATTGAGAATTTGTGTTTTTCCCACAATACAGAGAGTTTGAAGGTGTTTGGTCCTGATACTCCTGTTGTTGGTGTAGCTGGTAAAGACCTGGTTCTGCCCTGTTTTATCAAAACCAGTGCTGTTGACATGACAGTGCGGTGGTTCAGACTGGATGAAGAAGAGTCACTAGTACATCTCTATGAGGATCATGAAGACAGAAATGAAGATCAGGTTCAGCAGTACAGAGGACGGACATCACTGTTCCAAAATGAGCTACAGAAAGGCAACACTTCACTCAAACTCTCAGCTCTCCGAGTCTCTGATGGAGGAGAATATAGGTGTCTTGTTCAAGACAAATCCTGGTCTGATGACATCAGTGTTTATATCGATGTTGAGGGTAAGCTTCTTTTCTGCACTAAAGGGTAAAACAGTCATTGTTATGCTATTTTATGGTATTTTTTGTCATTGAATAAAGGTTTGTATATACATTTTCAATTCAGTTCCATTTTATTTTTATAGTGCTTTTAACAGTGTCAGAAAGCAACTTTACAAAATCAAAATTCTGGACATAAATTTATAATAATAATAATAATAATAAGAAGAAGAAGTAGAAACAATGTATGGCTTGGTCAATTTGTCCAAAATTAGCAAACCAAAGGGTACAGTGGCAGGAAAGCATTCCCTCAGATGACATAAGGAAAAAAGCTTAGTTTTGTTTACATACATGGTGTGAGTACTCAGGGCGTGCATGCTTGATCATACAGTGTGAGCAGAGAGGTTGCAGATACACAGTGTTCTGGGAAGGTCGATTAAAATGTTTCGTGTGAGTTGTCATGCCAGATCAATAAATTAAGAGAAAAATAAAAAATAAAATAAGTGAAAATGTGTAAAACTTCTCTCTCTCTCTCTCTGATTGCATGCTGGGAGTGAGTGAGCGTGGTGAGAGGTAGCAGGAGAGCATGCTTAAGTGAATTTTCTATATTTTTCCTTTTTAATTGCTAATGTTGTAAACATTTTTTGACTTAGGGATTAGTTGTATCATGGTGTGTAGTGTATATACTATATAGGGGTTGCTGTAGGGAGCAGTGTGTGTTAGTTTGTGCTCTGAGAAGGCAGCTTGAAGTGAGCCTAATCTAGGCGAGGGTGTCAGTGGACAGTACAGATCTGGTGCTAAAAGCAATGAGACCAGTGTGGAGAGACAAAAATGGCACAGACAATCAGACACAAAATGTACATACTGCAGAAACATTTACTAAGGACAGTGAAATGTCTAATATGCCAGAAAGCACTGGGTGTTAACTCAACCAATCCAGTACCTTTCTTTTCAAAAGAAAAATAGAAAACATTAATACAGTGGTACCTCTACATACATATTTAATTCATTTCAGTGGTGAGTTCTTAAGTTCAAATTTCGTGAAATGCATTTTCCCATAGGAAATAATGTAAATGCACATAATTCATTCCAGCCCCCTCAAAAATATTAATAATATTACCAATTTCCAACACTATGATTGTATTTTTGCATATAAAAACAATCTAAACATTTAGATAGAACATGTAAATAAAGAAAAATATGAAATAGATAGACATTAAACCTCACTTAATCTTACATAAAGTAGGAGGGATGCTCCCCACCACCCCCACAGACACACACAATCACACAGTATACAGGACTTGGGCCTATACATCCATGCACATACACAGCACAATATTTTGTACATTATATATAGTTGTAAATAGTCATATTTTGTGCACCACAGTGTCTGTTTTGTATATATTGAGTGTTGTTTGTTTGTCTTCCACGGTTTTGGGTTTTGTTAACACCAACAAACGAGATAAAAGTCCCATGATTATGTAGTCTTGGGTAATTACTAAATATGAGCATTACAAACATTCTTGGGACCCATGGTGCTATGTCTTCAATGAATCTTGCACAAAATGCAACAAAGTATGTACACATGACCGGCTGGATTGCTTGTATGCTGAAACTGTTTTGCATGGCGAAGCAAAATCCAGCCAAAATTTAACAAGGGTTCACTGTAGTAAAGTGCAAATAAAAGAAAAGAAAAAATCAACTTGACAAAAATAAAGTATCTGTAGAAACAAACTCTGAGTGTGAAAACACTGAATGGGAGGATATTGAGTCTGACTTCAGTCTACAATCAGATAAGAGAAAAAAAATTAAGACAATTAAACTACCTCACTTACTTTTTCTAATTGTCACTGCATTATACTTCTTGGAGAAATCTTCAAGGAGTCTGACGAGCTCTTGGATGAACCCTGGCCTATAAATTAACTATGTATATGCTGCACAACCTGGAAGGCTCCTGGGAATGAAAGATTAACCGTATAAAACTTTCTGGCACATTTTTGCTGATGATTTTTTTTTAGAATTTTTAAATAAAAGTTTTACTGATGGAGTTATACCACTGTCCTGTCGCAGAGCAGTCATCACCTTACTGCCAAAATTAAGAAAACCTTCAGAATATCAAAAACTGGCGTCCTGCATCCCTGCTGTGCACAAACTACAACTGTTTTTACAAACCCTTAGCTAACAGGCTGAAAAAGCTGATGGACCAGGTCATACACCAGGACTAAATCTACCCAGAAGGTCAATTATAGACAATGTCTACCTCATTTGAGAAGTTTTGCAATCTCTAGCTCATTGTCCTTAGATACTGGTCTTATTTCCCTAGACCAGAAAAACGCTATCGATCGTGTTGAACCCCAGTATCGTTGGAGAGTCATGGAGAGTCTTGTGATCAGCACTGGTCAGATTTCTAGGAATAGAGCTATGTGCCAGGACATATTAAGTGAGCTGAAGCTCAACCGTGCACTGTGCGCCCCATTTAAAATGGGCAGAGGAATCAGACAACGATATTATCAGAAATATTGTATGCTCTTTCCCTTAAGCTGATGTTACACAAAATACGCAACACCACAGCTATATTTACCGTACCCATGAAAAATAAAAGTTTTCTTTTATCTGCCTATGCTGATGATGTAATTGTCTTTGCAAATAATCAGACCGAGCTAAAAATGTTAAAATCCACTACAGAAAACTTTTGACTGATGTCTGCTGCTACTGTAGCTTTAACCGGAAGAAACCTGAGGCCTTAGCAGTAAGTGACTGGAACAATGGTCTTCCTGCTTTACCACAAGGTATAACCTGGAAGAGGGATGGCCTAAAATACTTAGAAGTGTTTTTAGCAACAAACGGTTCACTAACAAAAACTGGGACAGTATGGCAGAGAAAGTGGAGTGGAGGATAGCCAAGTGGAAATGGCTGCTTCCACAAGTTTCATACAGAGGCAGAGTGTTAATTTCAAACAACCTTGCTACCTCTGCTTTGTGGCATTGCATGGAACCTCTTACCCAACTGTTGTTATACTTACAAAGAAAGTGTGTTTTTTTTTTTTTTAAACCTCTAGACGTTAGGTTCCCCAAAGCATTTTATTTTTGCATAAAGAGGAGGGAGGCAGGCTCTGATCCATCTGGTGAGCAGAACAGCAAGTATGAGACTACAGTTTGCTCAAAAATACTGGAAGAAGAAGGGCTGAAAGAAGTGGTGTGGCCATAGATACAGTAGCCAGCTACATTTTAAAAAGCATGAGCAATCTAAGACTGGATGCAACAGTGTTTTTAACTGACCTTGTATTCCTAAATCACCAAGGTAACCTAAGGTAACAGTCTACCTCATGGACACAGGTCAAACCTACAGACTCTTTACTTAAAAAAAAAAAAAAATATATATATATATATATATAGGTCAGGAGGTCAGTGTGTAGTGGCGCTGTAACATCAGGTTCAAACCGTGGCTATAGTTCAGGTTTTACAAAATAATGCGAAATGATTGCAAGTTTTTCGAGCAGCAATGGTGTTATAAAGGCATTATTTGCACTGTAGAGGATGAAGAACTACACTTAGCATATGATTGAATGTGACAAATAAATATGCAGAAAAAATAATTTCAGGAAGGGGCAAATACTTATTCACGGCACTGTATCTACACAAACTATTTTCTGTCAGTTGATTTTTATGTCGCTCCATTATTTTTTTTTTTTATTATGAATAGCATCTAAATTATTTATTAGATGAAAATTAAAAGGTTATGGTTTATAAGGATCATTTTGATGTTATGCTGAAATGCCATAAGCTCTCCTCGACCATTCATCAGTGTCTAACACCGTTAACCATGAGTTCCAATTATTTATCTTCATCTTGAAATTCTCTACTGAGCATTGCAATGGGCGGCACGGTGGTGTAGTGGTTAGCACTGTCGCCTTGCACCGCCATGGTCCGGGTTCGATCCCCGGCCAGGCTCGATTCCCGTCTCTGTGTGCATGTTCTCCCTGTGTTCGGTGGGTTTCCTCCTGGTCCTCTGGTTTCCTCCCACAGTCCAAAGGCATGTAGGTTAGGCTAATTGGCGTTCCCAAATTGCCCGTAGTGTGTGAATGAGTGAGTGTATGTGTGTGCCCTGCGATGGATTGGCACCCTGTCATGTGCCCTAAGTCTCCTGGGATAGGCTCCAGGCCTAACGTGACCCTGAATACAGGATTAAGCGGTATAGATGATGAGTGAGTGAGAGCATTGCAATGGTTGGCATCATAGCTGGGGAACTGGTCATATGAGGTGATATGTTGGGGATCCACCTCAGGCTGATTCTCCCCTGCAGTTCACATGGCTCAGTGCTTGGCCCTCTTCTCTTTGCTGCTTTTTTCAGGTAGCTTTTTTTTTACCTTGTTTTGTTTTTATAGTATCACACTTAATTGTCATTTTTGCCAAATAAAGCCAGAACAGTTCACAAATGCTTAATTTGACTTAAATATATTTAAAACAATATTTTTTTCTTTATTGATTCTAGCTTTGGGAAGCCACCCAGTGATCATGATGGAGAGTTATGATAACTCAGGAGGGATTAATCTAATGTGTGAGTCCAAAGGCTGGAATCCACAACCTGAGGTTTTCTGGCTGAATAGAGAAGGAGACACACTAACTGCTGAAGACACACAGATACACAGAGAGACTGAGGGCTTCAGTGTGAAACGCCGCATTGCTGTATATGATTATAGTGACTCCAACAGATTTTACTGCAGATTTCAACAAATTCATTTGCACGAAGATCACATGAAGGAAGCAGAGGTTATCATTAGTCGTAAGTTAATGATAACAAAACTCAGATTTAGATGATAACATTTTACAGTGATCATTATAGATAAGGTAATTTAATGAAACATGACCTGAATAAAGTGTAAAGTTTAAAGTGTAGTGTTTAAAGTGTAAGTAATGTGATAAATTTACTTTAATTTTAGGTAAAATTTTTCATGCTTGGAAGTGGGTTGTCGGCATTTCAGTTTCAGCATGTCTTATTGCTGTTGGATGGATAGTAACTGGAGTTATTTTACACAAGAAAGGTAAAAAATTTTGGTTAACTACATCACAAAATTTACTTAAAGCTAAAATATAATGCAGTTCATACCGTTGATGCCGTTTAATCCACAGTTTAGCTGAGTAACTGGACAGGTGTGTTATGAGCATGAAAAAAAAATACCTATCACTGATTGCTGGTTGCTTATCACATGCCCTCATATTACAAGTGATGAAGGTCCTTGGAGTCTGGGATATCAGACTTAGAGACTGTATAGAGCAATATGAGCGCATGTGATAAGCAACCAGCAATACTGTGTGTATATATATATATATATATATATAGATAGATAGATAGATAGATAGATAGATAGATAGATAGAGAGTAGTGTATTTAAGATTCAAGTGTCTAAATTTTTTTTCTCTCTTTTCAGAGGAGCAGAGAAAGAAAATGGAATGCGGTAATTATGTCCAAGTTCAGAATTGAGTTGAGTTTAGAAAGAGGCTTCTTACATTTTTACAACAACATAAAAGTCTAATACACAGTGTGTAACGACGCGGGTCGCGCGAGGGGCAGAGCCGTGCTTAAACTGTTCAGAACGGGCAGATCCGCAAGTTGTTACCACGCGGAGTTCTGAACAGGCAAAAGCACGGCCATTTATACACACGGTTGCTAGGCAACGCCGCCGTCAGGCAATCAGCCTGAACGAGCCGCACCTGAGGGCGTGTTTATTTAAGGGTCCTGATACCGGCGCACTTCGTGCGATCATTTAGGTAGCACCGGTGAAGGTATCAGGGCCAAAGAAAAGAAAAGAAAAGGAAAGGAAGAAATAAAATAAAAGACAGACAGCTGTTTAGGGACAGAGGCAAAGCCCCAGCCTCTGCCTGTTTAAGACGCCGGCGAGAGAGTGCGAGAGAGATAGAGAGAGCGGCATGCAGCAGTTCAGCGTGCACGCTCAGTAGTTTGTTAGTGCACGAAGCACAAACTCTCTCTCTCTCTCCCAAAGTCCTCGGTAGGGTGAACGCCCCGAGAGGACAAGTTTTGTTTTATTTCCAGAGCCCCGTCCGTTCTCGCGTAGACGGCGGAGCTCTGTTTATTTTGTGTTTTCACTTTTTCATTTATTTCCTTATTAAGTTCCTTAACTAATAATCCCACGCTATCTCCAAACGGGAAGGTCTTCCCGTGTATATCACAAGCACTCTCACTAACTCCTATTTCATTGACCCACTCTAACGCCCAGCATAAGGGCTCTTATAATTAAAAACATCGCGTGGTGCGGCTCTCCATACCGCACCACGTAACAGAATGATCGCACCACCAGAAGAGCCCGCGGGCTTGGAGCGGGTGCAGGAAATAGTTGAGGGTCAAGCGAGAGTGCTTGATAAACATGGGGAAGCCTTAACAGCATTAATTTCTGAGATGCGTGGGATTAATAAGCGCCTCGAGCAAGTTTTTGGGCAGCTCGAGGCGCGCGCCACTTCCGGGTTTCCATCTGACCGCGAGTCGATTCCGGAGTCGACTCGCGCCCCCGGATCAGTGTCTCAACTACCCCATCTGGTGGCCGAAACTCGACTACCACCTCCACCGCCGTATGCGGGAGAGCCAGAGAGGTGCAATGCCTTCATACTGCAGTGCTCACTGATATTCGAGCTGCAGCCTTCGCAGTTTCCAACTGAAAGGGCGAAGGTTGCATTTATGGTGTCTCTGCTCACAGGCAGAGCGCTAGGGTGGGCAACTGCAGTGTGGCAGCACCACCTCTCTGAGCATGCCGCCCTAAGTGCGTTCGTTGACGCACTTAGGGCTACTTTCCATCATCCGCATGCGGCGAGCAGTGTAGTGTCACCCCTCCTTTCTATTCATCAAGAGGGGCGATCAGTAGCTGACTACACGGTCGAGTTTCGTACCCGGGCTGCCAGTTCGGGGTGGAATGACGCAGCCCTTATGGCTGCGTATACACACGGGCTCTCAGAGCGGCTAAAGGATGAGCTAGCCTTACGTGATCCTCCACAGGATTTGGAGGAGTTTTATAGGCTAGCCATCCGGGTGGATAACCGCCTCCGTGAGCGTCAGGTCGGACGTTCCGGCAGCTCCAGGCGGGGAACATCTCCTCCACCCCAAAAAAGCCGCTCCCCGCGCCTAGCCAGTGGCTCCCCCAGCTATAGGCGCGAAGTCTCACCTCTGCCCATGGAGACAGAGTCTGAGGCTTCAGATCCCGCCCCTGATTTTGAGCCTGAAGATCTAGAGCTGGAAAACATGGGAGAGCCCATGCAGATAGGCATCGCCATGGTTGCCCCTCAGCTTAGCAGCCCACGGGGCTCCCAGAGGGCAAGCGATGCCTGTGGCGACGTACGCCACAGACGGGGTCACCCCAAGAGGGGTGGGTCAGGTGTGACCCAAAAGTCAGGACCCCGTCATGCAGGGCTCTTCCTTCCAGCCACGCTCTCAGGGCGCGGGATCCGGAGAGCCCGAACAGAGGCGTTCATAGATACGGGGGCCATGGGAAATTTTATTGACGGGAGGTTAGCTGCAGCACTGGGTATTCCAGTTTGCCCGCTCCCTTCCGCCATCCCGCTGGTCTCCCTGGCCGGCCAGCCAATTAAGTCAGGGTGTGTGACACACAGGACGGTCCCAGTGCTACTACGGCTCGGACGTCATTCTGAGCAGATCTCATTTCTGGTAACCCGGGTGCCAGAACAGAGAGTAGTGCTGGGGTTTCCCTGGTTACATCGTCACAACCCTCGCATAGACTGGCCGACCCGTTCCATCTCGAACTGGGGATGTCAGTGCACCCTAAGCTGCCTTAAGGGTGGCCAAATCCCAGTTCCAGCGCCTCCTACCCCAGTACCCCTTTCTACTGCCCCTCAGGGCTACTGGGATGTTAAACCCCGTCGTAGGCCCATACCAACCCGTGCTACACCACGCACCTTATTCCCCCCCATACACCCATCCGGGGTGACCGAGCGGCGGACCGCCAGGCTTAGTGTTAAGAGCCTGGGTGATCGAGTGCTCCGCGCTTGGCGTACACAGGACCCTGAACCTACTAAAGAGCTTCGTAGGATCCAGGTTGACTCTCGGACGTTGGGAGCCGTCCGTAGAGGGGGGGGGTACTGTAACGACGCAGGTCGCGCGAGGGGCAGAGCCGTGCTTAAACTGTTCAGAACGGGCAGATCCGCAAGTTGTTACCACGCGGAGTTCTGAACAGGCAAAAGCACGGCCATTTATACACACGGTTGCTAGGCAACGCCGCCGTCAGGCAATCAGCCTGAACGAGCCGCACCTGAGGGCGTGTTTATTTAAGGGTCCTGATACCGGCGCACTTCGTGCGATCATTTAGGTAGCACCGGTGAAGGTATCAGGGCCAAAGAAAAGAAAAGAAAAGAAAAGGAAAGGAAGAAATAAAATAAAAGACAGACAGCTGTTTAGGGACAGAGGCAAAGCCCCAGCCTCTGCCTGTTTAAGACGCCGGCGAGAGAGTGCGAGAGAGATGGAGAGAGCGGCATGCAGCAGTTCAGCGTGCACGCTCAGTAGTTTGTTAGTGCACGAAGCACAAACTCTCTCTCTCTCCCAAAGTCCTCGGTAGGGTGAACGCCCCGAGAGGACAAGTTTTGTTTTATTTCCAGAGCCCCGTCCGTTCTCGCGTAGACGGCGGAGGTCTGTTTATTTTGTGTTTTCACTTTTTCATTTATTTCCTTATTAAGTTCCTTAACTAATAATCCCACGCTATCTCCAAACGGGAAGGTCTTCCCGTGTATATCACAAGCACTCTCACTAACTCCTATTTCATTGACCCACTCTAACGCCCAGCATAAGGGCTCTTATAATTAAAAACATTGCGTGGTGCGGCTCTCCATACCGCACCACGTAACACTTTCTTCCTTTTTTTATATAAAACTGCTCAAGAAAAAATATATAATTGCAGAACTATTATGTATTTTTATATTGTCTTCAAAATTCTATTGATCCCAATAAATATTTTTGTATTTTACTATTAGATTTATTTAATGTCTACTTCTGATCTAGGATTGGATAATAATACTATTATTATAAAACATTATAAATAAAAGTAAATATGTCTATGTTAACATTTGGCTGTATCTTGCTAATAAAATATTGATTATGTTTTACAGTGTTAAAAGAGAAGAAGTTCTTCGCTGGTAAGAATAATTTGTACCTTTTTATTTTGATTACAGTTACATCAGGCGACTTTGAAGACACAAACTGAAAACAAAAATAAATGCGGCCTCTGCTAAACTGAGCACAGAAACTATTTAAATCCACTTGAGAAAATGTCAAGCTGCAAATTTACATAAATTAATAATACAGTCATGGTACTTATGCAAGTTGGAAAGTTAAATATTTATAGTGTATAATATTATTGACCTTATGCAGGTCACCTTACACCGAAGTTCTGCTGTTAATAAAATATGTATTTTATTGACATTTTAAATTATAAACATTGTTTTCTTCAACATATATTTTTAAACAACCTTTAGAGAGAAAATGCACAGAATGTATTAAAAACAGTGCTCTACACATATTAATCTCTTTTCAGGGCTACAGAGACAGAGTGTGGAAGACGGTAATTAAACCTGAGTTTTTAAACTTTTATGTCATTTTTCTTAGTGAAGAACTGTAAAAGAAATGTGATTTATATTTAGAAAGATAAGCAGGGCCCCCGAGTGGCGCAGTGGTAAAGTGCTCGCCCTATCATCCAGAGATTGCTTGTTCGCTCCCCGGGTGACGCTGTAATCTCTCGCAGCCGGGGGCCTAGAGAGAGTTGATTGACTGACCTCTCTCAGTCGGGTGGTATGGGAGGCACTTCGCTCCCATCAGTGAGCTCACACAAGCGGAAGGAGCAGATAGCGCTGTCCTCCAAGTGTGTTACACCGCCCCAACGGTGTGTGAGCTTGAGGTTCGAAGGAAACATGTGATAGTGAAATTTTATTTAAATTTAATTTTTAATTTTACCCAGACTGTCAGATTAACACTGTACAGTGTTTGTATACATCCGGGTTGGACTCAAATAAACTCTGAAAGTATTAAATTAACCATGGGGATTTACAATATCACTGCAAAAAGATGAGGTAGTTTAGAAAGCATTCTAATTCCTTTACTAGCTTTGTACATTTGGTCTATAGGTAAATATTAGTTAAGTATTAGTCATTGTATTGTATTTCATTACAACACAATTGGATTGGATAAAGTAGTATAAAATTCTATTTAATTCTGTATTTTACAGAGTTTGCAGGGATGAAGGACTTTGCAGGTAAGAATGATTTCCCTATTTATTTTTTTTTATTAGCGATAAATCAGTTAATATTTACCCTAAACACACAAAAAACAGCATCTGTATTTAACAACAGAAAAGAGACTCTTCTGCATTTATATTCTTTGTTAGTGTATGACTGTGGTGTGCTAGTATGTGGTAGTGGTGTTGTAGGGTGTGACTGTGGTGTATTAGCATGTGATGGTGGTGTGTTAATGTGTAACTGTGGTGTGTTAATGTGTTACTGTGGTGTGATAATGATGTGCTCGTGTGTGATAGGGTTGTGTTTTTTATGTGACAGCCTTGTGTTGGTGTGTAATAGTGGTGTGTTAATGTGTGATGATGTGATATTTATGTGTTAGTGTGTGATGGTGGTGTATTAGTATGTGATAGTTGTGTTGTCAGGGGTTGCGCAGTCTTTAAGACATTGAACTATTGATCAGAACGTCCCAGGTTCAAACCCTAGCACCACCGGGCTGCCACTGTTGAGCCCTTGAGCAAGACCCAAAACCTTCAACTGTTCAGATGTATAATGAGATAAAAATGTAAGTCTCTCTGAATAAGGTAATCTGCCAAATGCTGTAAATGTAATGTAAATAATGGTGGTGTGATAGTCATGTTGATGAACAGTTACTCAAGACCAGGTGGTTGAGGTCACTGGTGTCTTTGCTCTAATCTTGGTACTGTAGAGCATGAGTGTTTGTGTGTGGGTATGTACTGATAGATGTTTCCAGAATTTACAGTGGGTATGGAAAGGAATCACCCCCATTACAATAGTCACATTTTATTATTGCTGCTTTGCAGCCTGAAATAAAGACAGACACCATTTTTGTTTCATCCAGTTGTATTTACTCAGTGCAACTTTTACCATCCAAGTAAAAGAGATAACACTAACAAGGATCTAACACATGACTGTGTTTCACCAGTCAGACATAGAAAAAATAATCACATGACTCCGTTTAACCAATCAGCCATAACAACAATAATCAGACGTAATCACATGACCAAAACAAACTGGCTGTATAGTGGGAAAAAAACTCCAACGTGGTAGACAGCAAAGGAAACATGTTATGGTTATTTCAGCTTTATTAAATGTAGCAATGTTAACATATATAATTAGCATATAAGCTAGAGACTAAAAAACACAGGTTTCTTACATCTGTTCTGCTGAACACAGTTTATGGTAAAGTGAGACCGCTTGTACACATGTTCTAATCTTATGTTCTATCTGCTGAGACATTTCCAGGGCAACTGAATATACAGTATATCTTACACAGAAAATTGTCGACACCGTTCAAACATACAAATGTTACCTACAGTAGGTGTTTGTTTCAAAAGCTTTATACAGTGGAACCTTGGATTACGAGCATAATTCGTTCCGGAAGTGGGCTCGTATTCCAAAACACTCTTAAACCAAATCATCATTTCCCATAAGAAATAATGAAAACTCAAATTATTCGTTCCACAGCCCCCAAAAATAAATACATAAAAATAATTAATACAATCTATAAAATGAAAATAAAACAAATTAATCTGCACTTTACCTTTAAAAAAAAGTACAAATAAATCCTGACAGATAAGTGTTTCCATTGGTGCGCGCACGCGCCATGTGTGTGTGTGTGTGTGTGTGTGTGGAATTAGCCCCTTCCCTCACCTTGTTTTACACAGTAACATTCCTCCTCCCTCTCCCCACCTTGCTTTTTCACAACAGTTTCACAACAAACACACGCACACACACACACACACACACACACACACACACACACAACGGAAACACCGTTTTAACAGGAAAAAAAGAAATCTGTCCGAGACTGACATGAGCGTATATTAACAGACACACTTTTTAAGTTTTACAACAAGCGCATAAACACAGCGGAAACACCGGTTTAACGGAAAAAAAGCAAGACTGGCATGAGCGCATACTAAAGGAATCACTTAAGTTTCACGACAAACGGACACACACACACAAACACGGAAACACCGTTTTAACAGGGGAAAAAAATGAAATCTCTCTGACCAGGCGTGAGCGCATACTAAGGGAATCACTGCTGTAAAGTAAAAAAAAACAAAAAACAAATGAACCAGCACCTTACCTTTGAAAAGAATCGCGACAGAGCAGAGTTTGTGTCTTTGTGAAGCCGGGAGGGGTGAAAAGGGGAGAGAGAGTCTGTGCGTGTGTGTGTGTGTGTGTGTTTCAGTGTCAAATTGCGCACGCACGAGCAGAGCTTCTGTGTTTGCGAAGCCGTGGGGGGAGGGTGGGAGGGGTAAGGTGGAGGGTGGGGGGAAGGTGAGAGAGTGACGCTCGGTGTCAAAATTAGAGTCGCATGTGTGAAGCATGATACTCGGCGCTCGTAAACTAATACTTGCTCGGTTTCTGAATAAAAAATTATTTAAAATCTTTGCTCGGTTTGCGGAACACTCGTAAACCACGTTACTCGCAATCCGAGGTTCCACTGTATTATGAAAAAAGAGATATTAGGAAAGTTGTGGTTCTTATTCCTTAATTTGCTATTTTGTAAAAATATTTAGGTTTATTCATTTATTCTATTTTATTTATTTCGTTTATTATATTATTTGAAAATGTCAAAATTTGTACTTGATTAGAAAATATTTATTATATAGAAATAGATATAATAGGGAGACGAATACCCCCAAAACAGGATATTACCACCATAGTGCTTTACTGTAGGCATGGTGTTATTTGGATGGTGAGTTGTATTGAATTTCTGCCAGACATATTTTAGTCTCATCTGACCAGCTGCGTTTTTGCAAAGATCAGTTGTGACTGCATGTGGCCTTTCTTGAGGAGTGGCTTTTTCTTGAAACTCTTCCATACAAGCCAAATTCGTGGAGAATTTGTGATAATGTTGTCACATGCACACAGTGAACACTCTTTTCCATTTACCCAGTCTGGAGTGATGTCCTGATCCAGGGAGGGTCTGTGTTGTACCAAATACCTTCCACTCTTAATTATAGACGTCACTGTGCTTTTAGGCAGTGATAAAACTTTTTAACTTTTTTTCTTACCCATCTCCTGGCTTGTGCCTCTGCATGACTTTATCCTCAAAATTTTTTTACAGTGCCTTGACACCCATAATTGATTGTTTGCTTCAGTTGCATTACCAGGGACTGAAAGTGCTCCAGTGATTCATGCTGAGCTAATCAAAATGACCACAGCTAATCACAGTACAAAGTCAAATGGCTTTGTTTGCCATTGAGAAGGTGATTGATTTCACCAGATTGAGTTTATTTATTAATTTTTTTTATTTTATTTTAAGTCATTTTTAAGAGGGGTGATCCCTTTCCAAATCAACGATTCAGTCTGCAGTGCATGCGTTGTTTCTATGCACCTTTGAAATACTTTTACAGAACTCTGTATGCAGGGTCTCGATTGGATGTTTGTCTCATTTGTCGAGTTGCTAGTGGGTAAACAATCCCTACAGTATACTTCACTGCTGTACAGGGCAATGGGTTCAGTCACTGACTCAAATAATAAATTAGATGGATGTCTTGAGGAGTTCCAGTATGGTCTTAAAGTTTTCTCCAGCACTGGATCCGCCCTCTTAAACGTTTTTAAGGATCTCATAATAATTTCTCGCTCAGGGAATTTCGCCATTCTTCTGCTTTTGAATCTCAGAGCTGCATTTGACACTGTGGATCATTTCACTCTCATATATCCTCTGCAGTACAGTGTGGGCATTACCGGTTCTGCCCTGCACTGATTCAGATCACACCTAACAGACTAATTTTTTCTAATGGTATCAGCACTTCACACATGTGGGGCCTCACAAGGGTCTGTTTCTTGGGACTATTATTTTTACTTACTGCCATTGAGATCCATTATTAGGCAATACAGAATATCTACACCAAGGGGACATGACAATAACAGTCAACAACACAGTCAAATTAACCATACAGCGGCTGAAGGAGAAAAAGGTGAAGGTCCTTGTGTGGTCTAGTCAGAGCCCAGAATCCTGTGGAAATTCTGTGGAGTTACCTGAAGACTGCAGTCCATCAGCATTTAGCATCCAGTTAGAATTAACTTGAACAAGGAAGAGTGGGCAAACATTACTCAGTGTTTTTTTTTTTTTTTTTAGAGAAGTATCCGAACAGACTCAAGATTATAATTCAAACAAAAAGCAGTTCCACAAAGTATTTAAACAGATTTTTATCATTTTCCAAATCAAGTTATCCCAGTTAATTTATTTTCAGAACTGTTGCTATTTTTTGTTTGTTTGTTTAATTTGTATGCAGCAATATGCATTGAGTAAATAAATAAATAAAGCAGGACTGGTTGTGTGTGAACACTGAGCAGGAGAGAGCAGCTTGGCTTGTTACGGTTGTGTTCCGTCTGTGCTTTTTGTAAGGACGGTTGTGATCATATCCTGGTGTGTGAGCTGTAGCTTGTAGCTGTAGTGTTGTTGCTGTAGTGCTACTGTGTGTGTAGGTGTGTGTCTGTCAGTGCTGTGTCTTTTAGTGTCCTGGTAAACTCCTCGACGCTGTGGTTATTCAGGTGCACATGGTCATCCAGGTGATTAGGTGTGATGCTGGTGTGGTGAGTGAGGTGTACATTAGGGATGAGATCACATCCTCTGGTGATATCAGTGTTTACTCTCTGTATGGTGTTCAGGTGAAAGTCTTTGTGTGGTTGGAGGCTGGATATTATTTTAGAGCTGGGAAACGTCTCTACAGCTCTGCACTCCACGCCTCCAACTCGTTCCTGCTCTGCTCATGTCTGTGAGAGTTCAGAGGTGGTCTGTGAGAAACTGGACATGAGCTGTGTGATGTCAGTGTGAAGGTTGTGATGTCGTTCTAAAAGTCTCTGTAATTGTGTCTCTGTTGTGCAGCTCCTTTTTGAGGATGAAGATTTCTGTTTCTATTTATAGTCATTTGCTTAAGCATTTTAAAGAACCACATATTAACATTTACATCATGGTTTATTCTTTGTTTGATTCAGTTTTGGCTGTAAGAATTTATTTAAGAAGAACAGTTTGATCCTCTTCCTTCTATCCTTGGAGGAGACGTCCTTAATGAAATCGCTTTAAGGCCGCTTTAACTTCTGTAGTTAAATATTGTACATTAATTATTATTTGTTTGTGCATTTAAACACCTTGTTCTTCATGCACTTCACTATTATTATTACGTTTATTACTATTGTATAATTTTTATTATTTATATTCATCGGTTCAAGGTTGTCAAAAATACTGCTTATTCTTAAAATACAGGACTTTAAAGTCTCTCTCTCTCTCTCTCATGTAAAATCCCATGTAACTGAATTGGCTTTATTAGTAAAAGCCCTGGTTATTTTGCAGTGATTGTTTCTGGCAGGAGTGTAACTGTCCTGGTCTTTCACTGCCATCTAGTGGACAAATAATATAACATTTGTAAATGTAGATTTATAGCATTCTGCAGACTCTCTTATCCTGAGTGATCATGTATTTATTTTTAAAAACTCGTGCACTGATAAATGTTGTTATACACACAGTGAATGATTATTTGATCATTTAAAAAATATTTGAATATTTAAGAGAGAAATGAAATCTAATACTGAAGTGACATCAGGTGAGACAGTACACACACCTGCCCACATCACACATTTCACTTCATCTACACTGTAAGTAAAGAACTACAGACTGTAATTATATACACTGTGTCCTGCTGATTACTGACTAAAGCTGATTATTTAACGTTAAAAAGCCCTGACTGATATTATACTGACTAATATTATTAACATAAAGGAGATTAAAACAATTCTGTTAGAATATTATGTGCAGAGGAGAAGACACTGTAATGAGAGTTTAACTTTACTTTTTTTATATGAGATTTTGTTCTGTATTTTATCCCAGTTGTCTCTTGAATATATGAGTGTCTGTGTTTTGGAGTAAAAATGAGCTGAATATTTATATATGGATATTTATTTGAAGTGTTAGAGCCATTTATAATATTAAAAATTAAGACCTGTATAGTCAAATATAAGACTAAACCAGATGCAGAATTTATATATTTATTTATTTTAAATTAACGCCCTGGAAATTGTAAAAGGCTTCATATAGTTTCAGTCTTTACAGATTCAGCTTGAATGATCAGATTTACAGAAGTCTGTGTTCAGGTTTTAAACTCGGGCGGATTTAATTTAATTATTATTATTATTATTATTATAGACAAAGAGACTCGAGCGTGTTGTACCGTTTTATGTCTCCTGTTAATAAATGCACCCCCCCCCCTCCTCTCTCTCTCTCTCTCTCTCACACACACACACACACACACACACACACACGCGCGCGCACAGTTGCGGAAGTTAAGTGTAATATTTCTGGTCTTTGACTCGTACAGACTTTTCTACAAATCCTAATGAATCTGATCCACTGATGATGATTTATGATTTTTACCTGAAACTCTCATCTCACTCTGTGTGTCTCTCAGTGGATGTGACTCTGGATCCTGAAACAGCTCATCCTGATCTCATCCTGTCTGCTGATGGAAAAGAAGTGACGTGTGGAGACGAGAGACAGAATCTCCCTGATACACCACAGAGGTTTAATCCGTGTGTTAATGTTTTGGGAAAGCAGAGTTTCTCCTCAGGGAGATTTTATTATGAGGTGCAGGTCAGCGGGACAACTGAGTGGGATTTAGGAGTCGTGAGAGAGAAGATTAACAGGAAGGGGAGGATTACACTGAGACCTCAATATGGATTCTGGACTGTGTGGCTGAGGAATGAGAATGAATATAAAGCTGGTGCTGGTCCCTCTGTCCCCCTCACACTGAGAGAGAAGGTGGAGAAGGTGGGGGTGTTTGTGGATTATGAGGAGGGTCTGGTCTCCTTTTATGATGTGAACTCCAGATCTCATATCTACTCTTTCACTGGTCAGTCTTTCACTGAGAAACTCTATCCATTCTTCAGTCCTGAATTTAATGCTGGAGGTAAAAATGCAGCTCCACTGATCATCTCTCCTGTATGTAACACTGAGTGAATCATTTATTTATTTGTTTTAACCTCACACATTTAATCATCTGGTAAATGTCAGAATGACCAGTATTTCTGGTTAATTTAAGAAATACATGTTTACTTTTTTATTGTTTATTATTTTATTTGTGTTTGTGATTTGCATAAACGAATAACTTTAATCTTTTTTTAAATTAAAAATGAAACCTTAAAGTTAATGTCTGAGTTTATGTAAGAATCTAAATCAGTAGTGTGTGTGTGTGTGTGTGTGTGTGTGTGTGTGTGTGTGTGTGTGTGTGTGTGTGAGAGAGAGGTTTTGAGGTTTTAAACTCACTTTATTATCACAAATTAAGGAATGAACTGTTTTACAATTTTATTTTATATATATATATATATATATACAGTATACACACACACTTATACATACATATACACACATACTTACGTGTACACACACAAACATATCAATCACTCATATTATATATACACATACACACACACACACACACACACACACACACACACACACACACACACACACACACACACACACACACACATTCACTCGCACACACTCTCCACCATTCGAAAAAAAAACATTTTCCTCAGTGTTTAGTTTTGGTCCTTTGGTTTACAGTCTCCTGTTCAGCGTTCGTGTTTATTTAGTTTCTGTCCATATTCTCTTCATCCTGAATGACTGTGTGAGATTTTGGTTCTTTTTTTGTGCTGCTTTTGCCTTTTTCAATAAAGTTTTCACTAAATGTCTTTTTTTTAAGTCTGGCATCTGTAATTTGGTTAAATCTTCTAAAAGCTGGTTTGCTTGCTCTTGAATATCTTCTGGTGTGTGTGTGTGTGTGTGTGTGTCTGCTGCTGCACTCAGGGTTTGGCTGCAGGTTTTACGCTTGGTGATGAGTTCTGTGGGGGACGTGTCCTGTCTTCGGTTTGCTCTCTTTTGGTGTCGGTGGTGGTGTGCTGGTCTCTGGTTGCTGTGTTTCGGTCCATATGTTGGGGGCGAGGTTACCGTCAGAGTTGTGTACTGTACAGGCATCAGGTTTTTCATTCAAACTGTTTACAGTGATGTCAGTTTTGGTTTCAACGTCGGATTTGGTGTGTGTCTCCGTGGTGCCGGTGTGTACAGGACTGACCTCCAACTGCTGTCCTTGCGCCGCTGTTTCTCAGCCGTGTCGCCGCGCGAGCTCCCCAGCTGCACGGCTCCTTGCGGACAGCTCTGCCTTTTGTGTCCCACGTCCCCGCACTCGAAGCACCTCAGCAGCTCCGTGGTGGTGAAGACGGTGTAGTCGCTGTCCCCCTCTTTACATTTAAAGTTTATGTTTAGTGTCTGGTCTTGGTTGTTTAAAACCATAAGCACTTGCCTGTGGAAAGACAGGATGTGCCGCATGTTGGAGCTCTTACACCCGAGCGGGATCGCTCTCATGGGGCAGACGAACTTCCCGAAACGGGCCAGCTCCAGACAGAGGGGTGACTTTAACCGCGGCTCCTCTCACACTTATTCCACTCCGCGTCAGTGCGCTCGCGAGGTCGACCCTGTTCACGAACACCATCACGGCCTTGTTCATCCGGGAGGCAGAGTAGATGTTCTCACACCCGATCTGATCCCCCACCGCACACAAAACGTCCTCAATCGGCACGCCGTCTTCCGGGACGCATCTGACGCCATGCCGGAGAGACAAAGTCTCCACACCGGCCTCAGAGGCCATGGTGCCCCGCCTGCTCTCTCTCTCTCACTATAAACTTTATATGTAGATTTTTTAAGTAAAAACATTCACTAATTAAAGAAAGTATAAATAAATAAATAAATAAATAGTCTTTCGAGAAGTTGGCAGGACGCCAAACAGCCTTCCGCACCCCACTCAGACCCAGCGCATGCGCACAGAGAGTGAGAGAGACGGGGGGCATTTAGTAACCGGAGACATAAAACGCTACAAAACACTGCAGGCTAGATTTGCTTTGCTTAGCACTGGGTAACCCGTATATTGGGGTGGACCCATGTGCCTGTTATTTTATGAGTAGTGTAATGCAGGTACAGAGCTGTTAATAAGGTTTGTAGTTTATTGATGTTTATTTTCTCTTTAATTTGATCTCAGTTTTTAGTGAATGTTCTTAGCTGGATGATTGGATGTGTAAATATATTTATAATAGTTTTTACATAATCCTGTGTGAAATTATCTCTTGAATGTGAATGTACTTAATTCTGATCTACAGTCTTGTTCCTGCTGATTTTCTTGTTATGTGAATAAAACTCTGTGTCTCTGGAGCAGCTGGTTTATTGTGACACTCAGTGTTCATGTTGGTTTAAATGAGACTCTTATTCACTGCTACTGGTTTGTGTTTGATCTCACTGGAACTCGATTCATGTGTGTGTGTGTGTGTGTGTGTGTGTGTGAGAGAATGAGAGAGAGATTATTTTCTCTCCTGTCTCTCTCTCTATTTCAGGTCTCAGCTCTCAGGGAACAAAACACTCATTTATACTAGGTACACATGGAATTGAACAATCTAAAAACTACACCTACGTAGGACTGACAATGAGCTCCACAGGAAACTTCAACCTCGCAGTGAATGAACTGAGAGACAAAGCATGCACTGCCTTCTATGCCATTAAAAGACAAACATTTGTGGAAATTCTAAATAGAATTTGGCTCAAAATATTTGAATCAGCTCAGACACCAGCAATTCGATAAATTGGACAAACCCCGAATCGAGACCCTGCATGCAGAGTCTGTGCACCTTTAGAATCAGCTTGCAGAAAACATCCCAAATAATGCATGCACGGCAGAATTAGGCAGATATCCTGATAAAAATACGAAAAGGGCAATTCTGGAAACACCTAAAAGAGAGCGCGTCACACTCACACCATTATAAAGCTCTGAAGTACCAAGAGTTGAGCAGAGACACCATCAGTCCCCTCATCCAATTAGTCCTGAGTCACTGTCCCACTACACTCACTGACGGTCACTCACTAACACACCGCCATCACACACTAACATAATAAAAACTCAGGACGCACTCAACTATCATTAGAGATGTTTCTTGTTAATTTTCCAGATGGAGAAGTGCTTCCGTTAGGGTGTGTGAAAGACGTCCCTCACAGCAGTCCTCCCCCAAATAAGAGAGGAGGGAAGGGTTACTGTGTAAAGCACTATTCGGACGGGACTAGTTTTACTGGGGGATGTTTGAGTTTGAATTTTTTTCATCCGACGTCTGTCATTTCATGTATGCATTCGGACGGGACTAACATCTCCGTGTTTATTACGGAGGTGGGCGTGTCTGTGTTTTACATGTGGGCGTTGCACAAGACCACGTGTTGAGGATGATGATTTCTACTGGAGCATAGAAAGCAGAAACTCGAATACCAGCGCGCTAGAGATTGTACGGTAGTTCACGTTGACCAAGGCACACAAGAAAATGCGTTTCGGAAAAAAAACATTTCGGCAAACACAGACATTCGCATTCGGATGGGATTAGATTTCTCAGAGGACCGCCGATGTTTGCTGAAAAACAGTAGGTAATTTGATCTGGAATTTTTACAGAGGTCGTGTGAGAAAAAGACAGACATGGCAGATTCGGACGGGATAAAAATCACAAAGTACCTCTGTGAAACAGAAATTTCTCTAATGTCCCCCAGTAAAACCAGCCCCGTCCGAATAGTGCTCAAGGCGATAGGAGGGAGAGGGGAGAGAGTCATTCCTCCTCTCCACTTACTTTAACTTCACACACAGGCACACACATACACAGTGCATGCACACACACACACAGCACGTGCGTACACAAACACTTATCTGTTGGGATTTATTTTTACTTTTTATGGTAAAGTGCAGGTTAATTAGGGCCCAAGCACTGAGTGCGCAGGGCCCTATTGTTTTCGTTAGGATTATTAGGGCCCAAGCACTGAGTGCGCAGGGCCCTCTTGTTTTTCTACGGATTATTAGGGCCCAAGCACTGAGTGCGCAGGGCCCTCTTGTTTTCCTAAGGATTATTAGGGCCCAAGCACTGTAGTGCGCAGGGCCCTATTGTTCTTCTAAGGATTATTTATTAGGGCCCAAGCACTGAGTGCGCAGGGCCCTATTGTTCTTCTAAGGATTATTAGGGCCCAAGCACTGAGTGCGCAGGGCCCTATTGTTCTTCTAAGGATTATTAGGGCCCAAGCACTGAGTGCGCAGGGCCCTATTGTTTTCGTTAGGATTATTATTATTTTTTTTTTTTTTTTTTTTTTTTTTTTCTTTTTATTATTTTTCTTTCAATCATCCGGGCACTTTCGGGCCTCTTAACATACTCAAAAACTCACCAAAATTTGCACACAGATTGGAATCTGCGGCCAACAGGTCCTCAGTGGGGCTCGGCCCGGGGCGTCGCACACGCCCCACACAGCGCCCCCTACAGAGTCTTGCCTTATAGCTCAGACACACTTGCACATATACTTATAAAACTCGGTGAACATTTAGATCTCATCAAACTGAACAAGTTTCGCGCTGCATGTCATCAGGACTAATCAACAGGAAGTGAGTTATTTTGAGTTGTTTGCAAAACGCACCCAATGGAATTTGAAATACTCCTCCTAGGAACTTTTTACAATTCGCACCAAACCAGCTAAATATGATCTAAACAAGTTGCCGATGCAAAATTGCAGAGATCTTTTTGATACCTCGAACGGTTCGGCCGTGGCGACGCTTTAAAATTATGGCGAATAAAATGAAACAGGAAGTGGCTAATAACTTCTGTGTACATTAAGTTAGGCACATGAAAGTTTACTGGTATGTTAAGAGTAGGAAGCTGATCACATCATATGACAATCATGAGTCTATGTCATAGCGCCACCAAGTGGCAGCAGGAAGTGTGTCACTTTTGGAAATCAGTAATATTTTGTCCTTTACTTTCACCTGATTTGGTTCAAAATCAGTCAGAATAATGAAAAGACATGGGTCATTTGAAAACATGGAGGATTTTTTTTCTAATTTGAATCGTGTTGCTATGGTGACGATTTAACTCAAGAAAAAATCGAAGACAACTATTCTTCTCATATCTTACGAGTGGAAAGACCTACGGGTCCCAAATTGTATGGGTGTAGACTCTAACTGATTGTGAGGAATCCCTGAGAGCCTGGAGCCCGGGCGTGGCACAGGGCCTGTACAGCGCCCCCTGGAACTTTGTAAAGTTTCAGCTGCATAACTCATATCCACTTTCACATATATGAATGAGACCCAGTATAAATTTAGATCTCATTGAGATGAACAACTTGCATACCCCATGTCATGGAATCCGCTGAACAGGAAGTCGGTTATTTGGCGTTGTTTGAAAAACGCACCCATTGGAATGTGATCTACTACTCTTACAGGATTAATAGGTTTTTGACCAAACAGGGTCTAATATAATCTCAAGAGATTGAGGATCTAATATTGTGAAGGGCTGGTTGATATCTTAAACGGGTCGGCCGTGGCGAGCCCTTAAACCTATGGCGAATAACAGGAAACAGGAAGTGGCTAATAACTTCTGTATAAATTGAGTGACGTTCATCAAACCTCAGCAGTAGGTTAAGAGAAGAGTCCTGCTCACAGTGACATGGGTCCCGTGAGTCTCAGTCATAGCGCCACCAACTGGCAGCAGAAAGTGTCTACTTTTAGAAATTAAATTCTTTTGTGACTAATTTTCAGCAAATTGGCTTCAACATCAGGCACAATAATTGGAAGACACGGCTGATGTCACACTGTAAAGGATTTTTTGATACGTTGAATAGTGTTGATATGGCAACATATCATTTGGAGCAAACATAAGATACTTATATCCACCAAGTGGAAAGTCCTAATGTGCCCAAACATTTTATGTAGAAAGAACAACTGCTTCTGAGTAGATTTCTTGAGTTTCATGTTTTTGTGATGCTCACACAGCTCCCAACAATTTTTACAGTATATTTATCAGCCTTGGTCTGAATTTTCTGTACTGACTCCTGCAGTAATAAAATATGTCCAGTAGATGGCAGTAGTAGGCAGGTATTCTGCAGTCAGGTCTTTCCCCTTCTCCTTTATTATGGCTTCATGTTTATTATTTAAACATATGCAGAAATCATAAAAAATAAACAATACAAACATTTAAATTGCCCACTGTGCAACATTCAGTCTGGTGGACAAGCGCGGCGATATACACACCAGACCACACATTCTACACATCGGTCATGTACACATCCCGACAAATACACAATATGAACACACTAACTATCCTACATGCACACACACACATCACAAGCACACGTCACTAATGGTACCTGACTAAATAAAAATCAATATATCATGAAAAAGGAAAAAGATCCTTAAACAAGAGGCTCCTGCGCACCTATAGTGTGTGGGTGAGTTTTTAATTGCAAATCAGTTTTGATATCTCAAATGTCTCAGCCGTACTAATGTCTTAAACTTACACAACGAAAAATGATTAATAACACACACATCACTAATGTCAACACACTACATTAAAAAAGAAAAGAAAAGAATGATCCTTAGGAAAACAAGAGGGTCCTGCACATCTATAGCACACATCTCTCACGACACACACACACTCACACACACACACACTCACTCATTATATTCAGTGACACGGACAGTGACATCACATTCAGGAACATCCTTAAACTTACACTGAAAAATTATTAATAACACACATCACTAATGTTCACACACAGACTCACACACCATACACACAAACACACACACACACTCCATATATATATATATATATATATATATATATATATATATATATATATATATATATATATATATATATATATAAATAAATATTTTTTTTTTTCTGTAATACAATTTATACATAGACCTTAATTCTATCATACAAGTTTCTATAGATCTGTATATATGTTTATATTGCACTGCTAACTTGCACTTCTGGTTAGATGCTAACTGCATTTCGTTGCCTTGTGACTGCGTGCAATGACAATAAAGTTGAATCTAATCTAATCTAATCTAATATACACAAACACGCACAAACACAAGCACATTTACTCGTCACACACAGACTGACACATCTACATCTCACACACCTCTGTCCCTCACTCTCACACACACTAAACCTCCCACACACACACACACACACACACACACACACACACACACACACACACACACACACACACACACAAATCACATCACATCACATCACATCACTGTCACACACATCTCTCCCTCACTCTCACACACACATCACATCACATCACACATTTTGATCTCTCAAACGGGTCAGCAGTGATAATGTCTTAAACTTACACCGAACAATTATTAATCACACACAAATCACTAATATTTGAACACACCATACACACAAACATGCACAAACACAAGCACACATCACTAATGTTAACACACTAAATAAACACACACAAAGACACAAACACATCTCACACACACGCACACACATGCATGCACAAACACAAACAAATACACTCATACATCACACAAATGAGCACCTACATACACACACACATTATAACATCACAAATTATAACACTCACACACTCACATCTCTGTCTCACGCAGAAACACACACATCCACTAACAAGTCACATGTCTTGGACATACTAACACACACATCACTAATGTTAACACACAGATTCACACACCACACACACACAAACACACAAAAACACATTTACTCATCAGAGACAGACTGACACATTAACTAGTCACACACACACACACACAAATATTTAGGGCCCAAACTGATATTAGCCCAGTATGATGTGTGACGTTCTGTGTGCAAGTTCTGCGGTGCAACCGGGTTCCAATGACTTTTTTGAGGTTTTGACACACTCGAATAACACGCAGGTTGTGCGGTGCGCCCGGGGTGGGGACCGCGCCCGTTGCTTGGGCCCGTCATCGTTGCTTGCAACTTTAATTAGGGCCCAAGCACTGAGTGCGCAGGGCCCTCTTGTTTTCCTAAGGATTATTATTTTTTTTTTTTTTATTTTTATTATTTTTCTTTCAATCATCCGGGCACTTTCGGGCCTCTTAAAATACTCAAAAACTCACCAAAATTTGCACACAGATTGGAATCTGCGGCCAACAGGTCCTCAGTGCGGCTCGGCCCGGGGCGTCGCACACGCCCCGCACAGCGCCCCCTACAGAGTCTTGCCTTATAGCTCAGACACACTTGCACATATACTTATAAAACTCGGTGAACATTTAGATCTCATCAAACTGAACAAGTTTCGCGCTGCATGTCATCAGGTCTAATCAACAGGAAGTGAGTTATTTTGAGTTGTTTGCAAAACGCACCCAATGGAATGTGATAAACTCCTCCTAGGAAATTTTTACAATTCGCACCAAACCAGCTACATATGATCTAAACAAGTTGCCGATGCAAAATTGCAGAGATCTTTTTGATACCTCGAACGGTTCGGCCGTGGCGACGCTTTAAAATTATGGCGAATAAAATGAAACAGGAAGTGGCTAATAACTTCTGTGTACATTAAGTTAGGCACATGAAACTTTACAGGCATGTTAAGAGTAGGAAGCTGATCACATCATATGACAATCATGAGTCTATGTCATAGCGCCACCACGTGGCAGCAGGAAGTGTGTCACTTTTGGAAATCATTAATATTTTGTCCTTTACTTTCACCTGATTTGGTTCAAAATCAGTCAGAATAATGAAAAGACATGGGTCATTTGAAATCATGATGGATTTTTTTCTAATTTGAATCGTGTTGCTATGGTGACGATTTAACTCAAGAAAAAATCGAAGAAAATTATTCTTCTCATATCTTACGATTGGAAAGATCTACGGGTCCCAAATTGTATGGGTGTAGACTCTCACTGATTTTGAGGAAGCCCTGAGAGCCTGGAGCCCGGGCGTGCCACAGGGCCTGTACAGCGCCCCCTGGAACTTTGTAAAGTTTAAGCTGCATAACTCATATCCACTTTCACATATATGAATGAGACCCAGTATAAATTTAGATCTCATTGAGCTGAACAACTTCCATACCCCATGTCATGGAATCCGCTGAACAGGAAGTCGGTTATTTTGCGTTGTTTGAAAAACGCACCCATTGGAATGTGATCTACTACTCTTACAGGATTAATAGGTTTTTGACCAAACAGGGTCTAATATAATCTCAAGACATTGAGGATCTAATATTGTGAACGGCTGGATGATATCTTAAACGGGTCGGCCGTGGCGAGCCCTTAAACCTACGGCGAATAACAGGAAACAGGAAGTGGCTAATAACTTCTGTATAAATTGTGTGACGTTCATCAAACCTCAGCAGTAGGTTAAGAGAAGAGCCCTGCTCACAGTGACATGGGTCCCATGAGTCTCAGTCATAGCGCCACCAACTGGCAACAGAAAGTGTCTACTTTTAGAAATTAAATTCTTTTGGGGCTAATTTTCAGCTAATTGGTTTCAAAATCAGGCACAATAATTGGAAGACATGGCTGATGTCACCCTGTAAAGGACTTTTTGCTATGTTAAATAGTGTTGCTATGGCAAGGTAAAATTTTAAGGAAAACTAGGATACTCATATCCAACTAGTGGAAAGTCCTAATGTCTCCAAACATTTTACATAGAAGGTACAACTGGTTCTGAGTAAATTTCTTGAGTTTCACGATTTTGTTATGCTCATACGCCTCCCAACAATATTTTATGTTTATTAACTCATTGTTTTAAAAAAGTGTATAAACTAACTCCTGCAGTACTAAACTATGGCCACTAGATGGAGGTATCACACCACACATCCCACACACACGGAGACGCACAGAGACACACGTGACCTCCCCCTCCCTCACAGATTTGAGTTTTGGTGAAGCGGACTGACACAAACGCTGCCGCTGAATAGTTGTTTATGGACTGT
>CM059205.1:27977204-27984704 GCA_030347435.1 Clarias fuscus
CTTTTTGATACGTTGAATAGTGTTGCTATGGCAACATATCATTTGGAGCAAACATAAGATACTTATATCCACCAAGTGGAAAGTCCTAATGTGCCCAAACATTTTATGTAGAAAGAACAACTGCTTCTGAGTAGATTCCTTGAGTTTCATGTTTTTGTGATGCTCATACAGCTCCCAACATTTTTTTTACAGTATATTTATCATCCTTGTCCTGAACTTTCTGTACTGACTCCTGCAGTAATAAAATATGTCCAGTAGATGGCAGTAGTAGGCAGGTATTCTGCAGTCAGGTCTTTCCCCTTCTTTTTTACTATGGCTTCATGTTTACAATTTAAATATATGCAGAAATCATAAAAAATAAACAATACAAACATTTAAATTGCCAACTGTACAACATTGAGTCTGGTGAACAAGCACGGCGATATACACACCAGACCACACATTCTAAACACACACACACACACACACACACACACACACACACACACACACACTCTACACATCGGTCATGTACACATCCCGACAAATACACAATATGAACACACTAACTATCCTACATGCACACACACACACACACACACATCACAAGCACACGTCACTAATGTGACCTGACTAAATAAAAATCAATATATCATGAAAAAGGAAAAAGATCCTTAGGAAAACAAGAGGCTCCTGCGCATCTATAGCACACATCTCTCACGACAGACACACACTCACACTCATCATATTCAGTGACACGGACAGTGACATCACATTCAGGAACATCCTTAAACTTACACCGAAACATTATTAATAACACGCATCACTAATGTTAACACAGACTCACACAACATACACACAAACAACCACACACACACACACACACACACACACACACTCCATATACACAAACACAAGCACATTTACTCGTCACACACAGACTGACACATCTACATCTCACACACCTCTGTCCCTCACTCTCACACACACTAAACCTCCCACACACTAAACTTCCCACACACACATGCACACACACACACGCACACACACACACACACACACACACACACACAAATCACATCACATCACATCACTGTCACACACCTCTCTCCCTCACTCTCACACACACATCACACATGTTGATATCTCAAACGGGTCAGCCGTGATAATGTCTTAAACTTACACCGAACAATTATTAATCACACACAAATCACTAATATTTGAACACACCATACACACAAACATACACAAGCACACATCACTAATGTTAACACACTAATTAAACACACACACACACACACACACACACACACACATCTCACACACACGCACACACATGCATGCACACACAAACAAATACACTCGTACATCACACAAATGAGCACCTACATACTCACACATTATAACATCACAAATTATAACACTCACACACTCACATCTCTGTCTCACGCAGAAACACACACATCCACTAACAAGTCACATGTCTTGGACATACTAACACACACATCACTAATGTTAACACACAGATTCACACACCACACACACACAAACACACAAAAACACATTTACTCATCAGAGACAGACTGACACATTAACTAGTCACACACACACACACAAATATTTAGGGCCCAAACTGATATTAGCCCAGTATGATGTGTGACGTTCTGTGTGCAAGTTCTGCGGTGCAACCGGGTGCCAATGACTTTTTTGAGGTTTTGACACACTCGAATAACACGCAGGTTGTGCGGTGCGCCCGGGGTGGGGACCGCGCCCGTTGCTTGGGCCCGTCATCGTTGCTTGCAACTTTAATTAGGGCCCAAGCACTGAGTGCGCAGGGCCCTCTTGTTTTCCTAAGGATTATTATTTTTTTTTTTTTTATTTTTATTATTTTTCTTTCAATCATCCAGGCACTTTCGGGCCTCTTAAAATACTCAAAAACTCACCAAAATTTGCACACAGATTGGAATCTGCGGCCAACAGGTCCTCAGTGCGGCTCGGCCCGGGGCGTCGCACACGCCCCGCACAGCGCCCCCTACAGAGTCTTGCCTTATAGCTCAGACACACTTGCACGTATACTTATAAAACTCGGTGAACATTTAGATCTCATCAAACTGAACAAGTTTCGCGCTGCATGTCATCAGGTCTAATCAACAGGAAGTGAGTTATTTTGAGTTGTTTGCAAAACGCACCCAATGGAATGTGATAAACTCCTCCTAGGAAATTTTTACAATTCGCACCAAACCAGGCAAATATGATCTAAACAAGTTGCCGATGCAAAATTGCAGAGATCTTTTTGATACCTCGAACGGTTCGGCCGTGGCGACGCTTTAAAATTATGGCGAATAAAATGAAACAGGAAGTGGCTAATAACTTCTGTGTACATTAAGTTAGGCACATGAAACTTTACAGATATGTTAAGAGTAGGAAGCTGATTACATCATATGACAATCATGAGTCTATGTCATAGCGCCACCAAGTGGCAGCAGGAAGTGTGTCACTTTTGGAAATCATTAATATTTTGTACTTTACTTTCACCTGATTTGGTTCAAAATCAGTCAGAATAATGAAAAGACATGGGTCATTTGAAATCATGAAGGATTTTTTTCTAATTTGAATCGTGTTGCTATGGTGACGATTTAACTCAAGAAAAAATCGAAGAAAATTATTCTTCTCATATCTTACGATTGGAAAGATCTACGGGTCCCAAATTTTATGGCTGTAGACTCTCACTGATTTTGAGGAAGCCCTGAGAGCCTGGAGCCCGGGCGTGCCACAGGGCCTGTACAGCGCCCCCTGGAACTTTGTAAAGTTTAAGCTGCATAACTCATATCCACTTTCACATATATGAATGAGACCCAGTATAAATTTAGATCTCATTGAGCTGAACAACTTCCATACCCCATGTCATGGAATCCGCTGAACAGGAAGTCGGTTATTTGGCGTTGTTTGAAAAACGCACCCATTGGAATGTGATCTACTACTCTTACAGGATTAATAGGTTTTTGACCAAACAGGGTCTAATATAATCTCAAGACATTGAGGATCTAAGATTGTGAAGGGCTGGTTGATATCTTAAACAAGTCGGCCGTGGCGAGCCCTTAAACCTACGGCGAATAACAGGAAACAGGAAGTGGCTAATAACTTCTGTATAAATTGTGTGACGTTCATCAAACCTCAGCAGTAGGTTAAGAGAAGAGCCCTGCTCACAGTGACATGGGTCCCATGAGTCTCAGTCATAGCGCCACCAACTGGCAACAGAAAGTGTCTACTTTTAGAAATTAAATTCTTTTGGGGCTAATTTTCAGCTAATTGGTTTCAAAATCAGGCACAATAATTGGAAGACATGGCTGATGTCACCCTGTAAAGGACTTTTTGCTATGTTAAATAGTGTTGCTATGGCAAGGTAAAATTTTAAGGAAAACTAGGATACTCATATCCAACTAGTGGAAAGTCCTAATGTCTCCAAACATTTTACATAGAAGGTACAACTGGTTCTGAGTAAATTTCTTGAGTTTCACGATTTTGTTATGCTCATACGCCTCCCAACAATATTTTATGTTTATTAACTCATTGTTTTTAAAAAGTGTATAAACTAACTCCTGCAGTACTAAACTATGGCCACTAGATGGAGGTATCACACCACACATCCCACACACACGGAGAGGCACACAGACACACGTGACCTCCCCCTCCCTCACAGATTTGAGTTTTGGTGAAGCGGACTGACACAAACGCTGCCGCTGAATAGTTGTTTATGGACTGTTTAATTGTTTACAAATCGCCCTTTGGACCAAGTTTTGTGCGTGAATGCAACAGTAAGTGTGAAGTCTTTAACTATATTAACAATGGACATTTTATCTGTTCCGGTAACAAGTTATTATGCCCGCGAGGTCGCGATATATATATATATATATATATATATTTACATGTGTGTGTGTGTGTGTGTATTCTTAGTAAGTATGCCTAGAATCAATATGTTATTGTGACTGTCACTATTATCTTTTGCTGTTGTTATTTCGTGTTATAAACACACACACATTTGAAACACGGCCCGTAGCTTTAAGGGCCACGGCGAATAACAGGAAACAGGAAGTGGCTAATAACTTCTGTCTAAATTGTGTGACGTTCATCAAACCTCAGCAGTAGGTTAAGAGAAGAGTCCTGCTCACAGTGACATGGGTCCCGTGAGTCTCAGTCATAGCGCCACCAACTGGCAGCAGAAAGTGTCTACTTTCAGAAATTAAATTCTTTTGTGGCTAATTTTCAGCAAATTGGCTTCAAAATCAGGCACAATAATTGGAAGACACGGCTGATGTCACACTGTAAAGGACTTTTTGATACGTTGAATAGTGTTGCTATGGCAACATATCATTTTGAGCAAATATAAGATACTTATATCCACCAAGTGGAAAGTCCTAATGTGCCCAAACATTTTATGTAGAAAGAACAACTGGTTCTGAGTAGATTCCTTCAGTTTCATGTTTTTGTGATGCTCACACAGCTCCCAACATTTTTTACAGTATATTCATCAGCCTTGGTCTGAACTGTCTCCACTGACTCCTGCAGTAATAAAATATGTCCAGTAGATGGCAGTAGTAGGCAGGTATTCTGCAGTCAGGTCTTTCCCCTTCTCCTTTACTATGGCTTCATGTTTAAATTTAAACATATGCAGAAATCATAAAAAATAAACAACACAAACATTTAATTTGCCCACTGTGCAACATTGAGTCTGCTGGACAAGTGCGGCGATATACACACCAGACCACACATTCTAAACACACACACACACACACACACACACACACATACACCCCTTACAAACACACACACACTACACATCGGTCATGTACACATCCCAACAAATACACAATATGAACACACTAACTATCCTACATGCACACACACAGACACACATCACAAGCACACGTCACTAATGTTACCTGAGTAAATAAAAATCAATATATCATGAAAAAGGAAAAAGATCCTTAGGAAAACAAGAGGCTCCTGCGCATCTATAGCACACATCTCTCACGACAGACACACACTCACACTCATCATATTCAGTGACACGGACAGTGACATCACATTCAGGAACATCCTTAAACTTACACCGAAACATTATTAATAACACACATCACTAATGTTAACACAGACTCACACACCATACACACAAACAACCACACACACACACACACACACACACACACACTCCATATACACAAACACAAGCACATTTACTCGTCACACACAGACTGACACATCTACATCTCACACACCTCTGTCCCTCACTCTCACACACACTAAACCTCCCACACACTAAACCTCCCACACACACATGCACACACACACACGCACACACACACACACACACACACAAATCACATCACATCACATCACTGTCACACACCTCTCTCCCTCACTCTCACACACACATCACACATTTTGATATCTCAAACGGGTCAGCCGTGATAATGTCTTAAACTTACACCGAACAATTATTAATCACACACAAATCACTAATATTTGAACACACCATACACACAAACATACACAAGCACACATCACTAATGTTAACACACTAAATAAACACACACACACACACACACACACACAAACACATCTCACACACACGCACACACATGCATGCACACACAAACAAATACACTCGTACATCACACAAATGAGCACCTACATACTCACACATTATAACATCACAAATTATAACACTCACACACTCACATCTCTGTCTCACGCAGAAACACACACATCCACTAACAAGTCACATGTCTTGGACATACTAACACACACATCACTAATGTTAACACACAGATTCACACACCACACACACACAAACACACAAAAACACATTTACTCATCAGAGACAGACTGACACATTAACTAGTCACACACACACACACACACACACACACACACACACACACACACACACACACACACAAATATTTAGGGCCCAAACTGATATTAGCCCAGTATGATGTGTGACGTTCTGTGTGCAAGTTCTGCGGTGCAACCGGGTGCCAATGACTTTTTTGAGGTTTTGACACACTCGAATAACACGCAGGTTGTGCGGTGCGCCCGGGGTGGGGACCGCGCCCGTTGCTTGGGCCCGTCATCGTTGCTTGCAACTTTAATTATTTTTCTTTTTTTTTTTTTTATTATTATTTTTCTTTCAATCATCTGGGCACTTTCGGGCCTCTTAACATACTCAAAAACTCACCAAAATTTGCACACAGACTGGAATCTGCGGCCAACAGGTCCTCAGTGGGGCTCGGCCCGGGGCGTCGCACACGCCCCGCACAGCGCCCCCTACAGAGTCTTGCCTTATAGCTCAGACACACTTGCACGTATACTTATAAAACTCGGTGAACATTTAGATCTCATCAAACTGAACAAGTTTCGCGCTGCATGTCATCAGGTCTAATCAACAGGAAGTGAGTTATTTTGAGTTGTTTGCAAAACGCACCCAATGGAATGTGATAAACTCCTCCTAGGAAATTTTTACAATTCGCACCAAACCAGCTAAATATGATCTAAACAAGTTGCCGATGCAAAATTGCAGAGATCTTTTTGATACCTCGAACGGTTCGGCCGTGGCGACGCTTTAAAATTATGGCGAATAAAATGAAACAGGAAGTGGCTAATAACTTCTGTGTACATTAAGTTAGACACATGAAAGTTTACAGGTATGTTAAGAGTAGGAAGCTGATCACATCATATGACAATCATGAGTCTATGTCATAGCGCCACCAAGTGGCAGCAGGAAGTGTGTCACTTTTAGAAATCAGTAATATTTTGTCCTTTACTTTCACCTGATTTGGTTCAAAATCAGTCAGAATAATGAAAAGACATGGGTCATTTGAAATCATGAAGGATTTTTTTCTAATTTGAATCGCGTTGCTATGGTGACGATTTAACTCAAGAAAAAATCGAAGAAAATTATTCTTCTCATATCTTACAAGTGGAAAGACCTACGGTTCCAAAATTGTATGGGTGTAGACTCTCACTGATTGTGAGGAAGCCCTGAGAGCCTGGAGCCCGGGCGTGCCACAGGGCCTGTACAGCGCCCCCTGGAACTTTGTAAAGTTTAAGCTGCATAACTCATATCCACTTTCACATATATGAATGAGACCCAGTATAAATTTAGATCTCATTGAGGTGAACAACTTGCATACCCCATGTCATGGAATCCGCTGAACAGGAAGTCGGTTATTTTGCGTTGTTTGAAAAACGCACCCATTGGAATGTGATATACTACTCTTACAGGATTCATATGTTTTTGACCAAACAGGGTCTAATATAATCTCAAGACATTGAGGATATAATATTGTGAAGGGCTGGTTGATATCTTAAACGGGTCGGCCGTGGCGAGCCCTTAAACCTACGGCGAATAACAGGAAACAGGAAGTGGCTAATAACTTCTGTATAAATTGTGTGACGTTCATCAAACCTCAGCAGTAGGTTAAGAGAAGAATCCTGCTCAAAGTGACATGGGTCCCGTGA
>CM059205.1:27989704-28001005 GCA_030347435.1 Clarias fuscus
GCCGTGCTAATGTCTTAAACTTACACAACGAAAAATGATTAATAACACACACATCACTAATGTCAACACACTAGATTAAAAAAAAAGGAATAATCCTTAGGAAAACATGAGGGTCCTGCGCATCTATAGCACACATCTCTCACGACACACACACACTCATACACACTCACACACACACACTCATCATATTCAGTGACACGGACAGTGACATCACATTCAGGAACATTCTTAAACTTACACCGAAACATTACTTATAACACACTTCACTAATGTTAACAGACAGACTCACACACCATACACACAAACATCCATACACACACACACACACACACACTCCATATACACAAACACAAGCACATTCACTCGTCACACACAGACTGACACATCTACATCTCACACACCTCTGTCCCTCACTCTCACACACACTAAACCTCCCTGACACACACGCACGCACGCACGCACGCACACACACACACACACACACACACTATATTCAGTGACACAGACAGTGACATCACATTCAGGAACATCCTTAAACTTACACCGAAAAAATTATTAATAACACACATCACTAATGTTAACACACAGACTCATACACCATACACACAAACATCCACAAACACACACACACACACACACACACACACACACACACACACACACACACACACCATATACACAAACTCGCACATACACAAGCACATTTACTCGTCACACACAGACTGACACATCTACATGTCACACACCCCTCTCCCTCACTCTCACACACACACTAAACCTCACACATCACATCACATCACTCCCTCACTCTCACACACACATCACACATAAACACACACACACACAACACATCACATCACTGTCACACACCTCTCTCCCTAACTCTCACACACATCACACATTTTGATATCTCAAACGAGTCAGCCGTGATAATGTCTTAAACTTACACCCAACAATTAGTAATAACACACACATCACTAATATTAACACACAGATGCAGACACCATAGACACAAACATGCACAAACACAAGCACACATCACTAATGTTAACACACTAAATAAACACACACACAAACACAAAGATATCTCACACACATGCATGCACACACAAACAAATAAACTCATACATCACACACATGCACACCTACATACACACACATTATAACATCACAAATTATAACACTCACACACTCGCATCTCTGTCTCACACACCCTCACGCAGAAACACACACACCCACTAACAAGTCACATGTCTTAGACATACTAACACACATCACTAATGTTAACACACAGACTCACACACCACACACACACACAAACACGCACAAACGCATTTACTCATCAGACACAGAGTGACACATTCACTTGTCTCTCACACACACTCACACACACACACACACACACACACACACACACACACACACACACACACACACACACACATATTTAGGGCCCAAACTGATATTAGCCCAGTATGATGTGTGACGTTCGGTGTGCAAGTTCCGCGGTGCAACCGGGTGCCAATGACTTTTTCGAGGTTTTGACACACTCGAATAACACGCAGGTTGTGCGGTGCGCCCGGGGTGGGGACCGCGCCCGTTGCTTGGGCCCGTCATCGTTGCTTGCAACTTTAATTAGGGCCCAAGCACTGTAGTGCGCAGGGCCCTATTGTTTTCGTTAGGATTATTAGGGCCCAAGCACTGAGTGCGCAGGGCCCTCTTGTTTTCCTAAGGATTATTATTTTTTTTTTTTTTATTAGGGCCCAAGCACTGAGTGCGCAGGGCCCTCTTGTTTTCGTTAGGATTATTATTTAGGGCCCAAGCACTGAGTGCGCAGGGCCCTATTGTTTTCGTTAGGATTATTAGGGCCCAAGCACTGAGTGCGCAGGGCCCTATTGTTTTCGTTAGGATTATTATTTTTTGTTTTTATTTATTTTTTTTTTTTTATTATTTTTTTTCCACACTTTTGGTACTTTTGGGGTCCTTAACATACTCAAAAACTCATCAAAATTTGCATCCAGATTGGAATCCGCGGCCATCAGGTCCTCAGTGGGGCTCGGCCCGGGGAGTCGCACACGCCCGTCACAGCGCCCCCTAGAAAATCGTGCCTCATAGCTCAGAGACACTTGCACGCACACTCAGAAAACTCCGTGTACATTTAGATCTCATCAAGCTGAACAAGTTTTGCAATGCATGTCATCAGGGCTAATCAACAGGAAGTGAGTTATTTTGAGGTCTTTGCAAAACGCACCCAATGGAATTTGAAATACTCCTCCTAGGAAATTTACAGAATTTCCACCAAACCAGGCAAATATGATCTAAACAAGTTGCCGATGCAAAATTGCAGAGATCTTTTTGATACCTCGAACGGTTCGGCCGTGGCGACGCTTTAAAATTATGGTGAATAAAATGAAACAGGAAGTGGCTAATAACTTCTGTGTACATTACGTTATGCATATGAAACTTTACAGGTGTGTTAAGAGTAGGAAGATGATCACATCAAATGACAATCATGAGTCTATGTCATAGCGCCACCAACTGGCAGCAGGAAGTGTGTCACTTTTGGAAATCACTAATATTTTGGCCTTTACTTTCACCTGATTTGGTTCAAAATCAGTCAGAATAATGAAAAGACATGGATGATTTGAGACCATGAAGGATTTTTTTATAATTTGAATCGTCTTGTTATGGCGACGATTTATCTAGAGAAAAACCCTAAAATGAAGTGCAAAAAAATAAATCTTCTCATATCGTACGAGTGGAAAGACCTACGGTTCCAAACTTTTACGGCTATACACTGAAACTGATTATGAGTAAGGCCTGAGAGCCTGGAGACCGGGCGTGGCTCAGGGCCTGGACAGCGCCCCCTGGAACTTTGTAAAAAATTTAGCTGCATAATTCATATCCACTTTCACATATATGCATGAGACCCAGTAGAAATTTAGATCTCATTGAGATGAACAACTTGCATATCCCATACTGAAATCCGCTGAACAGGAAGTCAGTTATTTGGCGTTGATTGAAAAACGCACCCATTGGAATGTGATATACTACTCTTACAGGATTCATAGGTTTTTGACCAAACAGGGTCTAATATAATCTCAAGACATTGAGGATCTAATATTGTGAAGGGCTGGTTGATATCTCAAACGGGTCGGCCGTGGCGAGCCCTTAAACCTACGGCGAATAACAGGAAACAGGAAGTGGCTAATAACTTCTGTATAAATTGAGTGACATTCATCAAACCTCAGCAGTAGGTTAAGAGAAGAGTCCTGCTCACAGTGACATGGGTCCCGTGAGTCTCAGTCATAGCGCCACCAACTGGCAGCAGAAAGTGTCTACTTTCAGAAATTAAATTCTTTTGTGGCTAATTTTCAGCAAATTGGCTTCAAAATCAGGCACAATAATTGGAAGACACGGCTGATGTGACACTGTAAAGGACTTTTTGATACGTTGAATAGTATTGCTATGGCAACATATCATTTTGAGCAAATATAAGATACTTATATCCACCAAGTGGAAAATCATAATGTGCCCAAACATTTTAGGTAGAAAGAACAACTGCTTCTGAGTAGATTTCTTGAGTTTCATGTTTTTGTGATGCTCACACAGCTCCCAACAATTTTTACAGTATATTTATCAGCTTTGGCCTGAACTGTCTCCACTCAGTCCTGCAGTAATAAATAATGTCCAGTAGATGGCAGTAATAGGCAGGTATTCTGCAGTCAGGTCTTTCCCCTTCTCCTTTACTATGGCTTCATGTTTACAATTTAAACATATGCAGAAATGATCAAAAATATACAATAGAAACATTTAAATTGCCCACTGTACAACATACACACACACACACACACACACACACACACACACACACACATTATGTGTGACATCACATTCAGGAACATCCTTAACCTTACACCGATAATTTATTTATAACACACATCACCAATATTAACACACAGACTCACACACCATACACACACACACACACACACACACACACACACACACACACACCATATACACAAACTCGCACAAACACAAGCACATTTACTCGTCACACACATACTGACACATCTACATGTCACACACCTCTCTCCCTCACTCTCACACACACACACACACACACACACACACACACACACACACACACACACACACACACACACACACACTCATTATATTCAGTGACACAGACAGTGACATCACATTCAGGAACATCCTTAAACTTACACCGATAAATTATTTATCACACACATCACTAATGTTCACACACAGACTCACACACCATACACAAAAACATCTACAAACAAACACACACACACACACCATATACACAAACTCACACAAGCACATTTACTCGTCACACACAGACTGACACATCTACATGTCACACACCTCTCTCCCTCACTCTCTCTCTCTCTCTCTCTCTCTCACACACACACACACACACACACACACACACACACACACACACACAGGACAAGCCAAAGACTGATCCAGCATCAGCATCAAATAAATCCCATTGCGTGTCATACTCAAACTTGACCTCACATCACATCACTGTCACACACCTCTCTCCCTCACTCTCACACACACATCACACATTTTGATATCTCAAACGGGTCAGCCGTGATAATGTCTTAAACTTACACCCAACAATTATTAATAACACACACATCACTAATATTAACACACAGATGCAGACACCATACACACAAACATGCACAAACACAAGCACACATCTCTAATGTTAACACACTAAATAAACACACACACAAACACAAAGATATCTCACACACATGCATGCACACACACAAACAAGTACACTCGTACATCACACACATGCACACCTACATACACACACATTATAACATCACAAATTGTAACACTCACACACTCACATCTCTGTCTCACACACCCTCACGCAGAAACACACACACCCATTAACAAGTCACATATCTTAAACATACTAACACACACTACTGTTAACACAGACTTACACACCACACACACACACTCATTATATTCAGTGACACAGACAGTGACATCACATTCAGGAACATCCTTAAACTTACACCGATAAATTATTCATAACACACATCACCAATATTAACACACAGACTCACACACCATACACACACACACACACACACACCATATACACAAACTCACACAAGCACATTTACTCGTCACACACAGACTGACACATCTACATGTCACACACCTCTCTCCCTGACTCTCTCTCACACACACACACACACACACACACACACACACATCACATCACATCACTGTCACACACCTCTCTCCCTCACTCTCACACACACATCACACATTTTGATATCTCAAACGGGTCAGCCGTGATAATGTCTTAAACTTACACCCAACAATTATTAATAACACACATCACTAATATTAACACACAGATGCAGACACCATACTCACAAACATGCACAAACACAAGCACACATCACTAATGTTAACACACTAAATAAACACACACACAGAAACACACACACACACACACACACACACACACACAAAAAAACACCTCTCACACACACGCACACACATGCATGCACACACAAACAAATACACTCGTACAATACACAAATGAGCACCTACATAAACACACATTATAACATCACAAATTATAACACTCACACACTCACATCTCTGTCTCACACACCCTCACGCAGAAACGCACACATCCACTAACAAGTCACATGTCTTGGACATACTAACACAAACATCACTAATGTTAACACACAGATTCACACACCACACACACACAAACACACAAAAACACATTTACTCATCAGAGACAGACTGACACATTAACTAGTCACACACACACACACACACACACACACACACACACAAATATTTAGGGCCCAAACTGATATTAGCCCAGTATGATGTGTGACGTTCTGTGTGCAAGTTCTGCGGTGCAACCGGGTGCCAATGACTTTTTTGAGGTTTTGACACACTCGAATAACACGCAGGTTGTGCGGTGCGCCCGGGGTGGGGACCGCGCCCGTTGCTTGGGCCCGTCATCGTTGCTTGCAACTTTAATTATATTTTTTTTTTTTTTTCTTTTTATTATTTTTCTTTCAATCATCCGGGCACTTTCGGGCCTCTTAACATACTCAAAAACTCACCAAAATTTGCACACAGATTGGAATCTGCGGCCAACAGGTCCTCAGTGGGGCTCGGCCCGGGGCGTCGCACACGCCCCGCACAGCGCCCCCTACAGAGTCTTGCCTTATAGCTCAGACACACTTGCACGTATACTTATAAAACTCGGTGTACATTTAGATCTCATCAAACTAAACAAGTTTCGCGCTGCATGTCATCAGGTCTAATCAACAGGAAGTGAGTTATTTTGAGTTGTTTGCAAAACGCACCCAATGGAATGTGATAAACTCCTCCTAGGAAATTTTTCCAATTCGCACCAAACCAGCTAAATATGATCTAAACAAGTTGCCGATGCAAAATTGCAGAGATCTTTTTGATACCTCGAACGGTTCGGCCGTGGCGACGCTTTAAAATTATGGCGAATAAAATGAAACAGGAAGTGGCTAATAACTTCTGTGTACATTAAGTTATGCACATGAAACTTCACAGGTATGTTAAGAGTAGGAAGATGATCACATCATATGACAACCATGAGTCTATGTCATAGCGCCACCAAGTGGCAGCAGGAAGTGTGTCACTTTTGGAAATCAGTAATATTTTGTCCTTTACTTTCACCTGATTTGGTTCAAAATCAGTCAGAATAATGAAAAGACATGGGTCATTTGAAATCATGGAGGATTTTTTTTCTAATTTGAATCGTGTTGCTATGGTGACGATTTAACTCAAGAAAAAATCGAAGACAACTATTTTTCTCATATCTTACGAGTGGAAAGACCTACGGGTCCCAAATTGTATGGGTGTAGACTCTCACTGATTGTGAGGAAGCCCTGAGAGCCTGGAGCCCGGGCGTGGCACAGGGCCTGTACAGCGCCCCCTGGAACTTTGTAAAGTTTCAGCTGCATAACTCATATCCACTTTCACATATATGAATGAGACCCAGTATAAATTTAGATCTCATTGAGATGAACAACTTGCATACCCCATGTCATGGAATCCGCTGAACAGGAAGTCAGTTATTTGGCGTTGTTTGAAAAACGCACCCATTGGAATGTGATCTACTACTCTTACAGGATTAATAGGTTTTTGACCAAACAGGGTCTAATACCATCTCAAGACATTGAGGATGTAATATTGTGAAGGGCTGGTTGATATCTTAAACGGGTCGGCCGTGGCGAGCCCTTAAACCTACGGCGAATAACAGGAAACAGGAAGTGGCTAATAACTTCTGTATAAATTGAGTGACGTTCATCAAACCTCAGCAGTAGGTTAAGAGAAGAAACCTGCTCACAGTGACATGGGTCCCGTGAGTCTCAGTCATAGCGCCACCAACTGGCAGCAGAAAGTGTCTACTTTTAGAAATTAAATTCTTTTGTGACTAATTTTCAGCAAATTGGCTTCAAAATCAGGCACAATAATTGGAAGACACGGCTGATGTCACACTGTAAAGGACTTTTTGATACGTTGAATAGTGTTGATATGGCAACATATAATTTTGAGCAAATATAAGATACTTATATCCACCAAGTGGAAAGTCCTAATGTGCCCAAACATTTTAGGTAGAAGGAACAACTGCTTCTGAGTAGATTTCTTGAGTTTCATGTTTTTGTGATGCTCATACAGCTCCCAACAATTTTTACAGTATATTTATCAGCCTTGGTCTGAACTGTGTCCACTGACTCCTGCAGTAATAAAATATGTCCAGTAGATGGCAGTAGTAGGCAGTTATTCTGCAGTCAGGTCTTTCCCCTTTTCCTTTACTATGCCTTCATGTTTACTATTTCAACATATGCAGAAATTATAAAAAATAAACAATACAAACATTTAAATTGCCCACTGTACAACATACACACACACATTATATGTGACATCACATTCAGGAACATCCTTAAACTTACACCGATAAATTATTTATCACACACATCACTAATGTTCACACACAGACTCACACACCATACACACAAACATCTACAAACAAACACACACACACACACCATATACACAAACTCACACAAGCACATTTACTCGTCACACACAGACTGACACATCTACATGTCACACACCTCTCTCCCTCACTCTCTCTCTCTCTCTCTCACACACACACACACACACACACACACACACACACACACACACACACACACACACACACACACACACACACACACACAGGACAAGCCAAAGACTGATCCAGCATCAGCATCAAATAAAACCCATTGCGTGTCATACTCAAACTTGACCTCACATCACATCACTGTCACACACCTCTCTCCCTCACTCTCACACACACATCACACATTTTGATATCTCAAACGGGTCAGCCGTGATAATGTCTTAAACTTACACCCAACAATTATTAATAACACACACATCACTAATATTAACACACAAATGCAGACACCATACACACAAACATGCACAAACACAAGCACACATCACTAATGTTAACACACTAAATAAACACACACACAAACACAAAGATATCTCACACACATGCATTCACACACACAAACAAGTACACTCGTACATCACACACATGCACACACATTATAACATCACAAATTGTAACACTCACACACTCACATCTCTGTCTCACACACCCTCACGCAGAAACACACACACCCATTAACAAGTCACATATCTTAAACATACTAACACACACTACTGTTAACACAGACTTACACACCACACACACACACTCATTATATTCAGTGACACAGACAGTGACATCACATTCAGGAACATCCTTAAACTTACACCGATAAATTATTCATAACACACATCACCAATATTAACACACAGACTCACACACCATACACACACACACACACACACACACACACACACACACACACACACACACACCATATACACAAACTCACACAAGCACATTTACTCGTCACACACAGACTGACACATCTACATGTCACACACCTCTCTCCCTGACTCTCTCTCACACACACACACACACACACACACACATCACATCACATCACTGTCACACACCTCTCTCCCTCACTCTCACACACACATCACACATTTTGATATCTCAAACGGGTCAGCCGTGATAATGTCTTAAACTTACACCCAACAATTATTAATCACACACAAATCACTAATATTTGAACACACCATACACACAAACATGCACAAACACAAGCACACATCCCTAATGTTAACACACTAAATAAACACACACACAGAAACACACACACACACACACACACACACACACAAAAAAACACCTCTCACACACACGCACACACATGCATGCACACACAAACAAATACACTCGTACAATACACAAATGAGCACCTACATACTCACACATTATAACATCACAAATTATAACACTCACACACTCACATCTCTGTCTCACACACCCTCACGCAGAAACACACACATCCACTAACAAGTCACATGTCTTAGACATACTAACACACCCATCACTAATGTTAACACACAGACTCACACACCACACACACACAAACACGCAAAAACACATTTACTCATCAGAGACAGACTGACACATTAACTAGTCACACACACACACACACACACACACACACACACACACACACACACACACATATTTAGGGCCCAAACTGATATTAGCCCAGTATGATGTGTGACGTTCGGTGTGCAAGTTCCGCGGTGCAACCGGGTGCCAATGACTTTTTCGAGGTTTTGACACACTCGAATAACACGCAGGTTGTGCGGTGCGCCCGAGGTGGGGACCGCGCTTGTTGCTTGGGCCCGTCATCGTTGCTTGCAACTTTAATTTTTTTTTTTTTTTTTTTTTTCTTTTTTTTATTATTTTTCTTTCAATCATCCGGGCACTTTCGGGCCTCTTAACATACTCAAAAACTCCCCAAAATTTGCACACAGATTGGAATCTGCGGCCAACAGGTCCTCAGTGGGGCTCGGCCCGGGGCGTCGCACACGCCCCGCGCAGCGCCCCCTACAGTGTCTTGCCTTATAGCTCAGACACACTTGCACGTATACTTATAAAACTCGGTGAACATTTAGATCTCATCAAACTGAACAAGTTTCGCGCTGCATGTCATCAGGTCTAATCAACAGGAAGTGAGTTATTTTGAGTTGTTTGCAAAACGCACCCAATGGAATGTGATAAACTCCTCCTAGGAAATTTTTACAATTCGCACCAAACCAGCTAAATATGATCTAAACAAGTTGCCGATGCAAAATTGCAGAGATCTTTTTGATACCTCGAACGGTTCGGCCGTGGCGACGCTTTAAAATTATGGCGAATAAAATGAAACAGGAAGTGGCTAATAACTTCTGTGTACATTAAGTTAGGCACATGAAACTTTACAGGTATGTTAAGAGTAGGAAGCTGATCACATCATATGACAATCATGAGTCTATGTCATAGCGCCACCAAGTGGCAGCAGGAAGTGTGTCACTTTTGGAAATCAGTAATATTTTGTCCTTTACTTTCACCTGATTTGGTTCAAAATCAGTCAGAATAATGAAAAGACATGGCTCATTTGAAATCATGAAGGATTTTTTTCTAATTTGAATCGTGTTGCTACGGTGACGATTTAACTCAAGAAAAAATCGAAGAAAATTATTCTTCTCATATCTTGCGAGTGGAAAGACCTACGGTTCCAAAATTGTATGGGTGTAGACTCTCACTGATTGTGAGGAAGCCCTGAGAGCCTGGAGCCCGGGCGTGCCACAGGGCCTGTACAGCGCCCCCTGGAACTTTGTAAAGTTTAAGCTGCATAACTCATATCCACTTTCACATATATGAATGAGACCCAGTATAAATTTAGATCTCATTGAGGTGAACAACTTGCATACCCCATGTCATGGAATCCGCTGAACAGGAAGTCGGTTATTTGGCGTTGTTTGAAAAACGCACCCATTGGAATGTGATATACTACTCTTACAGGATTCATATGTTTTTGACCAAACAGGGTCTAATATAATCTCAAGACATTGAGGATCTAATATTGTGAAGGGCTGGTTGATATCTTAAACGGGTCGGCCGTGGCGAGCCCTTAAAAATACGGCGAATAACAGGAAACAGGAAGTGGCTAATAACTTCTGTATAAATTGAGTGACGTTCATCAAACCTCAGCAGTAGGTTAAGAGAAGAGTCCTGCTCACAGTGACATGGGTCCCGTGAGTCTCAGT
>CM059205.1:28001505-28073465 GCA_030347435.1 Clarias fuscus
AGTAATAAAATATGTCCAGTAGATGGCAGTAGTAGGCAGGTATTCTGCAATCAGGTCTTTCCCCTTCTCCTTTACTATGGCTTCATGTTTACAATTTAAATATATGCAGAAATCATAAAAAATAAACAATACAAACATTTAAATTGCCAACTGTACAACATTGAGTCTGGTGGACAAGCGCGGCGATATACACACCAGACGACACATTCTAAACACACACACACACACACACACACACACACACTCTACACATCGGTCATGTACACATCCCGACAAATACACAATATAAACACACTAACTATCCTACATGCACACACACACACACACACACACACACACACACACACACACACACACACACACACACATCACAAGCACACGTCACTAATGTGACCTGACTAAATAAAAATCAATATATCATGAAAAAGGAAAAAGATCCTTAGGAAAACAAGAGGCTCCTGCGCATCTATAGCACACATCTCTCACGACAGACACACACTCACACTCATCATATTCAGTGACACGGACAGTGACATCACATTCAGGAACATCCTTAAACTTACACCGAAACATTATTAATAACACACATCACTAATGTTAACACAGACTCACACACCATACACACAAACAACCACACACACACACACACACACACACACACACACACACTCCATATACACAAACACAAGCACATTTACTCGTCACACACAGACTGACACATCTACATCTCACACACCTCTGTCCCTCACTCTCACACACACTAAACCTCCCACACACTAAACCTCCCACACACACATGCACACACGCACACACACACACACACACACACACAAATCACATCACATCACATCACTGTCACACACCTCTCTCCCTCACTCTCACACACACACACACACAAACACATCTCACACACACGCACACACATGCATGCACACACAAACAAATACACTCGTACATCACACAAATGAGCACCTACATACTCACACATTATAACATCACAAATTATAACACTCACACACTCACATCTCTGTCTCACGCAGAAACACACACATCCACTAACAAGTCACATGTCTTGGACATACTAACACACACATCACTAATGTTAACACACAGATTCACACACCACACACACACAAACACACAAAAACACATTTACTCATCAGAGACAGACTGACACATTAACTAGTCACACACACACACACACACACACACACACACACAAATATTTAGGGCCCAAACTGATATTAGCCCAGTATGATGTGTGACGTTCTGTGTGCAAGTTCTGCGGTGCAACCGGGTGCCAATGACTTTTTTGAGGTTTTGACACACTCGAATAACACGCAGGTTGTGCGGTGCGCCCGGGGTGGGGGACCGCGCCCGTTGCTTGGGCCCGTCATCGTTGCTTGCAACTTTAATTTTTTTTTTTTTTCTTTTTTTTATTATTTTTCTTTCAATCATCCGGGCACTTTCGGGCCTCTTAACATACTCAAAAACTCCCCAAAATTTGCACACAGATTGGAATCTGCGGCCAACAGGTCCTCAGTGGGGCTCGGCCCGGGGCGTCGCACACGCCCCGCGCAGCGCCCCCTACAGTGTCTTGCCTTATAGCTCAGACACACTTGCACGTATACTTATAAAACTCGGTGAACATTTAGATCTCATCAAACTGAACAAGTTTCGCGCTGCATGTCATCAGGTCTAATCAACAGGAAGTGAGTTATTTTGAGTTGTTTGCAAAACGCACCCAATGGAATGTGATAAACTCCTCCTAGGAAATTTTTACAATTCGCACCAAACCAGCTAAATATGATCTAAACAAGTTGCCGATGCAAAATTGCAGAGATCTTTTTGATACCTCGAACGGTTCGGCCGTGGCGACGCTTTAAAATTATGGCGAATAAAATGAAACAGGAAGTGGCTAATAACTTCTGTGTACATTAAGTTATGCACATGAAACTTTACAGGTATGTTAAGAGTAGGAAGCTGATCACATCATATGACAACCATGAGTCTATGTCATAGCGCCACCAAGTGGCAGCAGGAAGTGTGTCACTTTTGGAAATCAGTAATATTTTGTCCTTTACTTTCACCTGATTTGGTTCAAAATCAGTCAGAATAATGAAAAGACATGGGTCATTTGAAATCATGAAGGATTTTTTTCTAATTTGAATCGTGTTGCTACGGTGACGATTTAACTCAAGAAAAAATCGAAGAAAATTATTCTTCTCATATCTTGCGAGTGGAAAGACCTACGGTTCCAAAATTGTATGGGTGTAGACTCTCACTGATTGTGAGGAAGCCCTGAGAGCCTGGAGCCCGGGCGTGCCACAGGGCCTGTACAGCGCCCCCTGGAACTTTGTAAAGTTTAAGCTGCATAACTCATATCCACTTTCACATATATGAATGAGACCCAGTATAAATTTAGATCTCATTGAGGTGAACAACTTGCATACCCCATGTCATGGAATCCGCTGAACAGGAAGTCGGTTATTTGGCGTTGTTTGAAAAACGCACCCATTGGAATGTGATATACTACTCTTACAGGATTCATATGTTTTTGACCAAACAGGGTCTAATATAATCTCAAGACATTGAGGATCTAATATTGTGAAGGGCTGGTTGATATCTTAAACGGGTCGGCCGTGGCGAGCCCTTAAAAATACGGCGAATAACAGGAAACAGGAAGTGGCTAATAACTTCTGTATAAATTGAGTGACGTTCATCAAACCTCAGCAGTAGGTTAAGAGAAGAAACCTGCTCACAGTGACATGGGTCCCGTGAGTCTCAGTCATAGCGCCACCAACTGGCAGCAGAAAGTGTCTACTTTTAGAAATTAAATTCTTTTGTGACTAATTTTCAGCAAATTCGCTTCAAAATCAGGCACAATAATTGGAAGACATGGCTGATGTCACACTGTAAAGGACTTTTTGATACGTTGAATAGTGTTGATATGGCAACATATAATTTTGAGCAAATATAAGATACTTATATCCACCAAGTGGAAAGTCCTAATGTGCCCAAACATTTTAGGTAGAAGGAACAACTGCTTCTGAGTAGATTTCTTGAGTTTCATGTTTTTGTGATGCTCATACAGCTCCCAACAATTTTTACAGTATATTTATCAGCCTGGGTCTGAACTGTGTCCACTGACTCCTGCAGTAATAAAATATGTCCAGTAGATGGCAGTAGTAGGCAGTTATTCTGCAGTCAGGTCTTTCCCCTTTTCCTTTACTATGCCTTCATGTTTACTATTTCAACATATGCAGAAATTATAAAAAATAAACAATACAAACATTTAAATTGCCCACTGTACAACATACACACACACATTATATGTGACATCACATTCAGGAACATCCTTAAACTTACACCGATAAATTATTTATCACACACATCACTAATGTTCACACACAGACTCACACACCATACACACAAACATCTACAAACAAACACACACACACACACCATATACACAAACTCACACAAGCACATTTACTCGTCACACACAGACTGACACATCTACATGTCACACACCTCTCTCCCTCACTCTCTCTCTCTCTCTCTCTCTCACACACACACACACACACACACACACACACACACAGGACAAGCCAAAGACTGATCCAGCATCAGCATCAAATAAAACCCATTGCGTGTCATACTCAAACTTGACCTCACATCACATCACTGTCACACACCTCTCTCCCTCACTCTCACACACACATCACACATTTTGATATCTCAAACGTATCAGCCGTGATAATGTCTTAAACTTACACCCAACAATTATTAATCACACACAAATCACTAATATTTGAACAGACCATACACACAAACATGCACAAACACAAGCACACATCACTAATGTTAACACACTAAATAAACACACACACAGAAACACACACACACACACACACACAAAAAAACACCTCTCACACACACGCACACACATGCATGCACACACAAACAAATACACTCGTACAATACACAAATGAGCACCTACATACTCACACATTATAACATCACAAATTATAACACTCACACACTCACATCTCTGTCTCACACACCCTCACGCAGAAACACACACACCCATTAACAAGTCACATATCTTAAACATACTAACACACACTACTGTTAACACAGACGTACACACCACACACACACACACTCATTATATTCAGTGACACAGACAGTGACATCACATTCAGGAACATCCTTAAACTTACACCGATAAATTATTCATAACACACATCACCAATATTAACACACAGACTCACACACCATACACACACACACACACACACACACACACACACCATATACACAAACTCACACAAGCACATTTACTCGTCACACACAGACTGACACATCTACATGTCACACACCTCTCTCCCTGACTCTCTCTCACACACACACACACACACACACACATCACATCACATCACTGTCACACACCTCTCTCCCTCACTCTCACACACACATCACACATTTTGATATCTCAAACGGGTCAGCCGTGATAATGTCTTAAACTTACACCCAACAATTATTAATAACACACACATCACTAATATTTGAACACACCATACACACAAACATGCACAAACACAAGCACACATCCCTAATGTTAACACACTAAATAAACACACACACAGAAACACACACACACACACACACACACACACACACACACACAAAAACACCTCTCACACACACGCACACACATGCATGCACACACAAACAAATACACTCGTACAATACACAAATGAGCACCTACATACTCACACATTATAACATCACAAATTATAACACTCACACACTCACATCTCTGTCTCACACACCCTCACGCAGAAACACACACATCCACTAACAAGTCACATGTCTTAGACATACTAACACACACATCACTAATGTTAACACACAGACTCACACACCACACACACACAAACACGCAAAAACACATTTACTCATCAGAGACAGACTGACACATTAACTAGTCACACACACACACACACACACACACACACACACACACACACACACATATTTAGGGCCCAAACTGATATTAGCCCAGTATGATGTGTGACGTTCGGTGTGCAAGTTCTGCGGTGCAACCGGGTGCCAATGACTTTTTCGAGGTTTTGACACACTCGAATAGCACGCAGGTTGTGCGGTGCGCCCGGGGTGGGGACCGCGCCCGTTGCTTGGGCCCGTCATCGTTGCTTGCAACTTTAATTTTTTTTATTATTTTTCTTTCAATCATCCGGGTACTTTTGGCCCTCTTAACATACTCAAAAACTCACCAAAATTTGCACACAGATTGGAATCTGCGGCCAACAGGTCCTCAGTGGGGCTCGGCCCGGGGCGTCGCACACGCCCCGCACAGCGCCCCCTACAGAGTCTTGCCTTATAGCTCAGACACACTTGCACGTATACTTATAAAACTCGGTGAACATTTAGATCTCATCAAACTGAACAAGTTTCGCGCTGCATGTCATCAGGTCTAATCAACAGGAAGTGAGTTATTTTGAGTTGTTTGCAAAACGCACCCAATGGAATGTGATAAACTCCTCCTAGGAAATTTTTCCAATTTGCACCAAACCTGCTAAATATGATCTAAACAATTTGCCGATGCAAAATTGCAGAGATCTTTTTGATACCTCGAACGGTTCGGCCGTGGCGACGCTTTAAAATTATGGCGAATAAAATGAAACAGGAAGTGGCTAATAACTTCTGTGTACATTAAGTTATGCACATGAAACTTTACAGGTATGTTAAGAGTAGGAAGCTGATCACATCATATGACAACCATGAGTCTATGTCATAGCGCCACCAAGTGGCAGCAGGAAGTGTGTCACTTTTGGAAATCAGTAATATTTTGTCCTTTACTTTCACCTGATTTGGTTCAAAATCAGTCAGAATAATGAAAAGAGATGGGTCATTTGAAATCATGAAGGATTTTTTTCTAATTTGAATCGTGTTGCTACGGTGACGATTTAACTCAAGAAAAAATCGAAGAAAATTATTCTTCTCATATCTTACGAGTGGAAAGACCTACGGTTCCAAAATTGTATGGGTGTAGACTCTCACTGATTGTGAGGAAGCCCTGAGAGCCTGGAGCCCGGGCGTGCCACAGGTCCTGTACAGCGCCCCCTGGAACTTTGTAAAGTTTAAGCTGCATAACTCATATCCACTTTCACATATATGAATGAGACCCAGTATAAATTTAGATCTCATTGAGGTGAACATCTTGCATACCCCATGTCATGGAATCCGCTGAACAGGAAGTCGGTTATTTTGCGTTGTTTGAAAAACGCACCCATTGGAATGTGATATACTACTCTTACAGGATTCATATGTTTTTGACCAAACAGGGTCTAATATAATCTCAAGACATTGAGGATCTAATATTGTGAACGGCTGGTTGATATCTTAAACGGGTCGGCCGTGGCGAGCCCTTAAAAATACGGCGAATAACAGGAAACAGGAAGTGGCTAATAACTTCTGTATAAATTGAGTGACATTCATCAAACCTCAGCAGTAGGTTAAGAGAAGAGTCCTGCTCACAGTGACATGGGTCCCGTGAGTCTCAGTCATAGCGCCACCAACTGGCAGCAGAAAGTGTCTACTTTCAGAAATTAAATTCTTTTGTGGCTAATTTTCAGCAAATTGGCTTCAAAATCAGGCACAATAATTGGAAGACACGGCTGATGTCACACTGTAAAGGACTTTTTCATACGTTGAATAGTGTTGATATGGCAACATATCATTTGGAGCAAACATAAGATACTTATATCCACCAAGTGGAAAGTCCTAATGTGCCCAAACATTTTATGTAGAAAGAACAACTGCTTCTGAGTAGATTTCTTGAGTTTCATGTTTTTGTGACGCTCATACAGCTCCCAACATTTTTTTACACTATATTTATCATCCTTGTCCTGAACTGTCTGTACTGACTCCTGCAGTAATAAAATATGTCCAGTAGATGGCAGTAGTAGGCAGGTATTCTGCAATCAGGTCTTTCCCCTTCTCCTTTACTATGGCTTCATGTTTACAATTTAAATATATACAGAAATCATAAAAAATAAACAATACAAACATTTAAATTGCCCACTGTGCAACATTCAGTCTAGGGGACAAGCGCGGCGATATACACACCAGACCACACATTCTAAACACACACACACACACACACACACACATACACACCCCATACAAACACACACACTCTACACATCGGTCATGTACACATCCCGACAAATACACAATATGAACACAGTAACTATCCTACATGCACACACACACACACACACATCACAAGCACACGTCACTAATGTTACCTGACTAAATAAAAATCAATATATCATGAAAAAGGAAAAAGATCCTTAGGAAAACAAGAGGCTCCTGCGCACCTATAGTGTGTGGGTGAGTTTGTCATTGCAAATCAGTTTTGATATCTCAAATGTCTCAGCCGTGCTAATGTCTTAAACTTACACCGACAAATGATTAATAACACACACATCACTAATGTCAACACACTAGATTAAAAAAAAGGAATAATCCTTAGAAAAAACAAAAGGGTCCTGCGCATCTATAGCACACATCTCTCACGACACACACACACTCACACACAGACACACTCATCATATTCAGTGACACGGACAGTGACATCACATTCAGGAACATCCTTAAACTTACACCGAAACATTATTTATAACACACACATCACTAATGTTAACACACAGACTCACACACCATACACACAAACATCCACAAACACACACACACACACACACACACCATATACACAAACTCGCACAAACACAAGCACATTTACTAGTCACACACAGACTGACACATCTACATGTCGCACACCTCTGTCCCTCACTCTCACACACACACACACACACACACACACACACACACACACACACACCACATCACATCACTGTCACACACCTCTCTCCCTCACTCTCACACACACATCACACATTTTGATATCTCAAACGGATCAGCCGTGATAATGTCTTAAACTTACACCCAACAATTATTAATAACACACACATCACTAATATTAACACACAGATGCAGACACCACACACACACACACACACATGCACAAACACAAGCACACATCACTAATGTTAACACACTAAATAAACACTCACAAAGATATCTCACACACATGCATGCACACACACAAACAAGTACACTCATACATCACACACATGCACACCTACACCCACACATACACAATATGAACACACTAACCATCTTACATGCACACACACACATATCACAAGCACACGTCACTAATGTTACCAGACTAAATAAAAGTCAATATATCATGAAAAAGGAAAAAGATCCTTAGGAAGACAAGAGGCTCCTGCGCACCTATAGTGTGTGGGTGAGTTTTTAATTACAAATCAGTTTTGATATCTCAAATGTCTCAGCCGTGCTAATGTCTTAAACTTACACAACGAAAAATGATTAATAACACACACATCACTAATGTCAACACACTACATTAAAAAAGAAAAGAAAAGAATGATCCTTAGGAAAACAAGAGGGTCCTGCACATCTATAGCACACATCTCTCACGACACACACACACTCACTCATTATATTCAGTGACACGGACAGTGACATCACATTCAGGAACATCCTTAAACTTACACTGAAAAATTATTAATAACACACATCACTAATGTTCACACACAGACTCACACACCATATACACAAACACGCACAAACACAAGCACATTTACTCGTCACACACAGACTGACACATCTACATCTCACACACCTCTCTCCCTCACTCTCACCCACACTAAACCTCCCACACACACAGACACACACACACACAAATCACATCACATCACTGTCACACACATCTCTCCCTCACTCTCACACACACATCACATCACATCACACATTTTGATATCTCAAACGGGTCAGTCGTGATAATGTCTTAAACTTACACCCAACAATTATTAATCACACACAAATCACTAATATTTGAACACACCATACACACAAACATGCACAAACACAAGCACACATCACTAATGTTAACACACTAAATAAACACACACAAAGACACAAACACATCTCACACACACGCACACACATGCATGCACAAACACAAACAAATACACTCATACATCACACAAATGAGCACCTACATACACACACACATTATAACATCACAAATTATAACACTCACACACTCACATCTCTGTCTCACACACCCTCACGCAGAAACACACACATCCACTAACAAGTCACATGTCTTAGACATACTAACACACACATCACTAATGTTAACACACAGACTCACACACCACACACACACAAACACGCAAAAACACATTTACTCATCAGAGACAGACTGACACATTAACTAGTCACACCCACACCCACACACACACACACACACACACACACACACACACACACACACACAAATATTTAGGGCCCAAACTGATATTAGCCCAGTATGATGTGTGACGTTCTGTGTGCAAGTTCTGCGGTGCAACCGGGTGCCTATGACTTTTTTGAGGTTTTGACACACTCGAATAACACGCAGGTTGTGCGGTGCGCCCGGGGTGGGGACCGCCCCCGTTGCTTGGGCCCGTCATCGTTGCTTGCAACTTTAATTATTTTTTTTTTTTTTTTTTTTTTTTTTTTTTTTTTTTTTCTTTCAATCATCCGGGCACTTTCGGGCCTCTTAACATACTCAAAAACTCACCAAAATTTGCACACAGATTGGAATCTGCGGCCAACAGGTCCTCAGTGGGGCTCGGCCCGGGGCGTCGCACACGCCCCACACAGCGCCCCCTACAGAGTCTTGCCTTATAGCTCAGACACACTTGCACATATACTTATAAAACTCGGTGAACATTTAGATCTCATCAAACTGAACAAGTTTCGCGCTGCATGTCATCAGGACTAATCAACAGGAAGTGAGTTATTTTGAGTTGTTTGCAAAACGCACCCAATGGAATTTGAAATACTCCTCCTAGGAACTTTTTACAATTCGCACCAAACCAGCTAAATATGATCTAAACAAGTTGCCGATGCAAAATTGCAGAGATCTTTTTGATACCTCGAACGGTTCGGCCGTGGCGACGCTTTAAAATTATGGCGAATAAAATGAAACAGGAAGTGGCTAATAACTTCTGTGTACATTAAGTTAGGCACATGAAAGTTTACAGGTATGTTAAGAGTAGGAAGCTGATCACATCATATGACAATCATGAGTCTATGTCATAGCGCCACCAAGTGGCAGCAGGAAGTGTGTCACTTTTGGAAATCAGTAATATTTTGTCCTTTACTTTCACCTGATTTGGTTCAAAATCAGTCAGAATAATGAAAAGACATGGGTCATTTGAAAACATGGAGGATTTTTTTTCTAATTTGAATCGTGTTGCTATGGTGACGATTTAACTCAAGAAAAAATCGAAGACAACTATTCTTCTCATATCTTACGAGTGGAAAGACCTACGGGTCCCAAATTGTATGGGTGTAGACTCTAACTGATTGTGAGGAATCGCTGAGAGCCTGGAGCCCGGGCGTGGCACAGGGCCTGTACAGCGCCCCCTGGAACTTTGTAAAGTTTCAGCTGCATAACTCATATCCACTTTCACATATATGAATGAGACCCAGTATAAATTTAGATCTCATTGAGATGAACAACTTGCATACCCCATGTCATGGAATCCGCTGAACAGGAAGTCAGTTATTTGGCGTTGTTTGAAAAACGCACCCATTGGAATGTGATCTACTACTCTTACAGGATTAATAGGTTTTTGACCAAACAGGGTCTAATATAATCTCAAGAGATTGAGGATCTAATATTGTGAAGGGCTGGTTGATATCTTAAACGGGTCGGCCGTGGCGAGCCCTTAAACCTATGGCGAATAACAGGAAACAGGAAGTGGCTAATAACTTCTGTATAAATTGAGTGACGTTCATCAAACCTCAGCAGTAGGTTAAGAGAAGAGTCCTGCTCACAGTGACATGGGTCCCGTGAGTCTCAGTCATAGCGCCACCAACTGGCAGCAGAAAGTGTCTACTTTTAGAAATTAAATTCTTTTGTGACTAATTTTCAGCAAATTGGCTTCAACATCAGGCACAATAATTGGAAGACACGGCTGATGTCACACTGTAAAGGATTTTTTGATACGTTGAATAGTGTTGATATGGCAACATATCATTTGGAGCAAACATAAGATACTTATATCCACCAAGTGGAAAGTCCTAATGTGCCCAAACATTTTATGTAGAAAGAACAACTGCTTCTGAGTAGATTTCTTGAGTTTCATGTTTTTGTGATGCTCACACAGCTCCCAACAATTTTTACAGTATATTTATCAGCCTTGGTCTGAATTTTCTGTACTGACTCCTGCAGTAATAAAATATGTCCAGTAGATGGCAGTAGTAGGCAGGTATTCTGCAGTCAGGTCTTTCCCCTTCTCATTTACTATGGCTTCATGTTTATTATTTAAACATATGCAGAAATCATAAAAAATAAACAATACAAACATTTAAATTGCCCACTGTGCAACATTCAGTCTGGTGGACAAGCGCGGCGATATACACACCAGACCACACATTCTACACATCGGTCATGTACACATCCCGACAAATACACAATATGAACACACTAACTATCCTACATGCACACACACACATCACAAGCACACGTCACTAATGGTACCTGACTAAATAAAAATCAATATATCATGAAAAAGGAAAAAGATCCTTAAACAAGAGGCTCCTGCGCACCTATAGTGTGTGGGTGAGTTTTTAATTGCAAATCAGTTTTGATATCTCAAATGTCTCAGCCGTACTAATGTCTTAAACTTACACAACGAAAAATGATTAATAACACACACATCACTAATGTCAACACACTACATTAAAAAAGAAAAGAAAAGAATGATCCTTAGGAAAACAAGAGGGTCCTGCACATCTATAGCACACATCTCTCACGACACACTCACACTCACACACACACACACTCACTCATTATATTCAGTGACACGGACAGTGACATCACATTCAGGAACATCCTTAAACTTACACTGAAAAATTATTAATAACACACATCACTAATGTTCACACACAGACTCACACACCATACACACAAACACACACACACACTCTATATATATATATATATATATATATATATATATATATATATATAAATATTTTTTTTTTTCTGTAATACAATTTATACATAGACCTTAATTCTATCATACAAGTTTCTATAGATCTGTATATATGTTTATATTGCACTGCTAACTTGCACTTCTGGTTAGATGCTAACTGCATTTCGTTGCCTTGTGACTGCGTGCAATGACAATAAAGTTGAATCTAATCTAATCTAATCTAATATACACAAACACGCACAAACACAAGCACATTTACTCGTCACACACAGACTGACACATCTACATCTCACACACCTCTGTCCCTCACTCTCACACACACTAAACCTCCCACACACACACACACACACACACACACACACACACACAAATCACATCACATCACATCACATCACTGTCACACACATCTCTCCCTCACTCTCACACACACATCACAGCAGTGATAATGTCTTAAACTTACACCGAACAATTATTAATCACACACAAATCACTAATATTTGAACACACCATACACACAAACATGCACAAACACAAGCACACATCACTAATGTTAACACACTAAATAAACACACACAAAGACACAAACACATCTCACACACACGCACACACATGCATGCACAAACACAAACAAATACACTCATACATCACACAAATGAGCACCTACATACACACACACATTATAACATCACAAATTATAACACTCACACACTCACATCTCTGTCTCACGCAGAAACACACACATCCACTAACAAGTCACATGTCTTGGACATACTAACACACACATCACTAATGTTAACACACAGATTCACACACCACACACACACAAACACGCAAAAACACATTTACTCATCAGAGACAGACTGACACATTAACTAGTCACACACACACACACACAAATATTTAGGGCCCAAACTGATATTAGCCCAGTATGATGTGTGACGTTCTGTGTGCAAGTTCTGCGGTGCAACCGGGTGCCAATGACTTTTTTGAGGTTTTGACACACTCGAATAACACGCAGGTTGTGCGGTGCGCCCGGGGTGGGGACCGCGCCCGTTGCTTGGGCCCGTCATCGTTGCTTGCAACTTTAATTTGTTTTATTTTTACTTTATATTTTGTATGAATATTTTTTATGTATTGATTTTTTGGGGGGTTGTGGAACAAATAATCTGAGTTTTCATTATTTCTTATGGGGAAATTCTTTGTGTTATGAATTAGGCTCACAATCTAAGTTTTACTGTATTGGGAAACACAAACTAAAGTGCAGAGTAAGATGCAGTGATATCTGGCTCTAAACACACAGTACAGCATGGCAGACTTTGAGCACGGTGACTGACCCAAAGCTAAGAAACACCCTGACGGAGTACAGACTCAGCGAGCAGACGGGGCGAGACAGACAGTCCTGTCCAGAGAGAAGAGACCGTGCCAGAGGGGTACGCTTAATAAAATAGAGACAGAGCTGCACTTCTTCACTGCATGCCTGAAATACCATATTCTCACTGAATTATTCATCAAATTCAATTAAATCATCCTCAACCAACTGCCACCCCGAGACCGACAAACTGCCCCGCCTACTAGGGGAGTACAGGGAGAGCTGCACACTAGCAGCACACAGACACGTGCCGTGAGGGGCAGCGAGAGACTAAATACACCACACCACACTATATCATATATCTTTTCATATCATATATATCATATCACACACACACACATATGCATGTACACACAAATACACACTGATCACATTATTATTATTATTATTATTATTATTATGTACATATATGTATATACAGTCGTGGCCAAAAGTTTTGAGAATTACATAAATATTGGAAATTGGAAAAGTTGCTGCTTAAGTTTTTATAATAGCAATTTGCATATACTCCAGAATGTTATGAAGAGTGATCAGATGAATTGCATAGTCCTTCTTTGCCATGAAATTAATTTAATCCCGAAAAAAAATTTCCACTGCATTTCATTGCTGTCATTAAAGGACCTGCTGAGATCATTTCAGTAATCGTCTTGTTAACTCAGATGAGAATGTTGACGAGCACAAGGCTGGAGATCATTATGTCAGGCTGATTGGGTTAGAATGGCAGACTTGACATGTTAAAAGGAGGATGATGCTTAAAATCATTGTTCTTTCATTGTTAACCATGGTGACCTGCAAAGAAACGCGTGCAGCCATCATTGTGTTGCATAAAAATGGCTTCACAGGCAAGGATATTGTGGCTACTAAGATTGCACCTAATTCAACAATTTTTAGGATCACCAAGAACTTCAAGGAAAGAGGTTCAATTCTTGTTAAAAAGGCTTTAGGGCAGGGGTCTTCAAATCCAGTCCTGGAGGTCCAGTGTCCAGCACAGTTTGGTGATTCTTCTTCTCAAACACAGCTGATCCAATTAATCTGTTAATTACTAGGTTCAGTGGATGTGTTTGGGTGTTGGTGAATTACAAACTGTGCTGGACACTGAACCTCCGGGACTGGAGTTGAAGACCCCTGCTTTAGGGCATCCAAGAAAGTCCAGCAAGCGCCAGGATCGTCTCGTAAAGAGGATTCAGCTGCGGGATCGGCGAGCCAGTAGTGCAGAGCTTGCTCAGGAATGGCAGCAGGCAGGCGTGAGCGCATCTGCACGCACAGTGGGGTGAAGACTTTTGGAAGATGGCCTGGTGTCAAGAAGGGCAGCAAAGAAGCCACTTCTCTCCAAAAAAAAACATCAGGGACAGATTGATCTTCTGCAAAAAGTATGACGAATGGACTGCTGAGGACTGGGGCAAAGTCATATTCTCGGATGAAGCCTCTTTCCGATTGTTTGGGGCATCTGGAAAAAGGCTTGTCTGGAGAAGAAAAGGTGAGCGCTACCATCAGTCCTGTGCCATGCCAACAGTAAAGCATCCTGAGACCATTCATGTGTGGGGTTGGTTCTCATCCAAGGGAGTGGGCTCACTCACAATTTTGCCCAAAAACACAGCCATGAATAAAGAATGGTACCAAAACACCCTCCAACAGCAACTTCTTCCAACAATCCAACAACAGTTTGGTGAAGAACAATGCATTTTCCAGCACGATGGAGCACCGTGCCATAAGGCAAAAGTGATTACTAAGTGGCTCGGGGACCAAAACGTTGAAATGTTGGGTCCATGGCCTGGAAACTCCCCAGATCTTAATCCCATTGAGAACTTGTGGTCAATCCTCAAGAGGCGGGTGGACAAACAAAAACCCACAAATTCTGACAAACTCCAAGAAGTGATTATGAAAGAATGGGTTGTTATCAGTCAGGATTTGGCTCAGAAGTTGATTGAGAGCAGCCCAGTCGAATTGCAGAGGTCCTGGAAAAGAAGCGCCAACACTGCAAATACTGACTCTTTGCATAAATTTCATGTAATTGTCGATAAAAGCCTTTGAAACGTATGAAGTGCTTGTAATTATATTTCAGTACATCACAGAAACAACTGAAACAAAGATCTAAAAGCAGTTTAGCAGCAAACTTTGTGAAAACTAATATTTGTGTCATTCTCAAAACTTTTGGCCACGACGTAAGCGCTTCTTCTTCGTCTGTGTTTACTGACGGCTTGCACCCGGAAGCGCGCTGCATCACGTCAAACAAATAATTGCGCAAAAACATAACGCAAGCTTTTAAAATTAATTAAAAATTAAAAGAAGCTTTGAGAAGATTTTGTTTGTCGTTTCTGATGACCGGACTTATGCTTCTTTGTTGAACTCGATGACATATCTGCTTTTACAGTTCAATACCTGTACTCAGCAGCGACACTCTGCACTAGGTAGGATGGGCTGAACCACACAGTGAATCAGAGAGGGGTGTGATGTGACTGGAGATGCAGAAATAAGCCGTAATCTTTTTTTCATTTGTAACTCTTTTGTAGATACATTTCTAATTTCTTTTAATGTACTGCTAGTAGTGTTATTACTAATAAAGCAGATCTCTCGGGGCCCCTAAAGGGTGTGGGCCCTTAGAATCGTCCTAACTATCCCCCCCTTAGCGGCGCCCCTGCTAGTAATAGAAATTTATAAACCATTAAATTTTAAGGCTTAAATTTAAGCTGTTAAAATTGTGACTGTTAACGGCTACATACGCAGATTAATGTTATATTTTACATCTAATTATTTCAGTAATTTGTCAGGGCTGTTATTTATCCATTTGTGCATAATGATTGTCTCCAGCTGCATTTTTTTTTTTCATTTACCCTGTAAAAACTGAGATTGGGTAAAGTAATATTTAATAGAAAATGTGGTTAACATTTACACAAATAAAAAGAGTGCAGCTAGTTTTAAACAACAATAAGCTTAATTCAGCAAATTTGAATAAACATAAAATTTGTTTGACTCAATTTTTGTGGAAAATACTTGAAAATACTTGTGGAAATATACTGAGTAGAAATTAAGTGAGGAAAATTAAAGTCACAAAAAAAGGATCAAAAGGCACTCTGATTTTAATAAGCTTCCACTTCTGCCTGAATCGCGTCAAATGGACATCGACCAAGCAGGGGCTTGTTGGATTCTTTGCTACATTTCAAATAAAGACCTCAAGGTAAGATATTTTGTCTCATTTTAATGAATACATTTCTAGTAGCAATGTTGGTGTTAATGAAACTTGACAGCCTAACATTAGTTAAATTCATTGCACATGAGCTGCCAAAGTTAAAAGTTAATATAGTTAACAAATGCTTAAAATATCTTTAAGTAACTGAAGTCATGTTAACGCTAAAGTCAGGTTAACTTACTGGTGCTGAATTTGTGAAAAACAAAGCAATTGCATTCAGTTTGTGTTCTGTAACAGAAGTGTGACGGTCATCTTGATTTGATTCAGGTCATGGTTAGGACTGAGGAAGGCTGTCTAAATATATAAAACTGTTAATAACTTATACCTTTCTAACTTAAAATTATAAAACGTGACACTAATGCCCCTTTCTATATTCTACCAATTCTGTAGTGGCAGCCTTACATCTCTTCCCCCTACCCCTTGCCAAAGTATTATTAGCAAAATTGCCACATGAGAGACCACAAAATGCACAATACAGGACAAATACTCTCATTCACTCATCATCTATACCGCTTAATCCTGTATTCAGGGTCAACGGGGAGCCTGGAGCCTATCCCAGGAGACTTAGGGCACAAGGAGGGGTACACACTGGACAGGGTGCCAATCCATCGCAGACAGGACAAATAAACATGAGAAAATCAGTGTTAATTTTTGACAATAAGTATTCGTTGATGACGTTTTATTTAATTTATAAATAAAGTCAATTTATAATAAAGACTAAATTTTAGCAATGTTAATTAAAAGAAAAAAAAAACCCTCTAATGTTTCCATCTCCACGCGCTGATTTTTAACCAATCATTTGCTTGTGTCTCATTGGACGAGAATCTGTCCATTAAGTCAGGTCTCGTAAAGCTGGGCACCTGTTAGCATGCTAACCAAGTCAAAGATGCTGTTAGCTTAAAGTCCGACAAAATGAGGATCGACATGGCAGCCTCAACTTCACTGGCGGTCTGTCAGGTGGGAAGAAAGAGGAGAGATGATCTGGGTGGAAAAAAGACAGCCAAATCGCAAGACACGCCAAGGTAGATAAAATCTAAGTTAATGTTGTGTATATAATGTTAAGGTAAATGTTATCGTGTTTTAGTGACTGCTTCGCCTTTGAAACCAGCGATAATCACCCCAGAGCGGGTCATCACTCTGTGTATCCGGGTGTCGTGAGGTAACGTTAGTTACAGGTAATATTAGCCACTGCAGACCTCACGATAGTAATTAGCATAGGCGCTATTCCTGTGGTGTGTGCTGGATGCCACAAGTGGGTACTTATTGACTGACATTTGCCAACATGACAAGCTTTCTAAAATATATACATGACATACAGTAACAGTCAAATGTTTGTACACATTTAACTGAATGTGAAAGTGTGTCATAACTTTTGACTGGTACTGTATCTGAATCTAACATGTTTAAATATCTTTTGTCATTTAGTCTGAGTTAATTCTGATAAGTTCCCTGTTAAGTGTTTTATACTGTAATTTGAATGTATGAACAAAAATGTTTTTATTTCTTTTATAGGTACATGCAGTCAACAGGTATTTATATACACCAGGGGTCTTCAACTCCAGTCCTGGAGGTCCAGTGTCCAGCACAGTTTGTAATTCACCAACACCCAAACACACCCACTGAACCTAGTAATTAACAGATTAGTTGAATCAGCTGTGTTTGAGAAGAAGAATCACCAAACTGTGCTGGACACTGGCCCTCCAGGACTGGAGTTGAAGACCCCTGATATACACCATACGGACAATATGACAGACAGACATTCTTCTTTTCACAAAAAGGTATAATCATGTGATAGTTCATGAAGAATGTTGTATAGATTTCAAAGTAAAGCTAGGTGTATTGATGTTAATGCAGATTGCAAATCGGATGACAGATTTGCCAAAACCCAATAAACAGCTGGCATTTTGTGCCTTGAAGTTCCAAGTGGGTTACACACCTCAAAGCCATCAACATAAAGAATTATAGACAGTTGTGTTTCTCCTCCTGCATTGAAGTCATTTAGCTTGAAAAATAAACCATAGATTGCAGGCAATCCTACTCACGGTATTATTCAACAAGGTTTTTGTTTGCCTACTGTATATGCAGTGTTAGCGATTTTGTCATCAAACTGGACTGTATGATGTTATTTACTGTTAGGACCAGAAATATTTGGACAGTGACATAATTTTTTCCCCTCTGGACACCACCACAATGGATTTTGAATGAAAAGTTGTGCTTAAAGTGTAATAGCTTTAAGCACAATCAATAGCTTTAATTTAATGGTTTGGCCTTCCTATTTTTGAGGTTTACATCCTTTGACAAAACCTCTGTATTTACTCTGGTGGAGTCTTTTGTTGATTGTTGGCACTGTCACAGATCCCCCTACGTCCGAGAAGGTGTTCTTGTTCTTAACAGCTGTTCTAAAGATGTTTTTCTTCAGAAGAGAAGAGTTGTTTTCCATGGTCTTCCGGACTTTTTATGTTCTTGAGTTCACCAGTCCCTTCTGTCTTTTTAAGAATTCATCAAATAGTGAATTTGCCCGTACCTAATGTTTTTATTATCTCTCTGATGGATTCGTTTGAGTTTTTTAACCTAATGATGCTTGTTCCCTGGCGGTAAAAGGTCTTTAGACTTCACATTGCCAGTTGACAGCAACACGTTCCAAATGCAACACTGAGAATCAACTCTAGACCTTTTATCTGCCGACTTGTAAATGAACTCAAGAGCAAATACACACCTGGCCATGGAACAGCTGAGGAGCAAACTGTCCCAATATTTTTATGCCACCAAAAATAGGTGTTTAATGTATAAAAATGTCTGTAATGCCTACATGGTTCATTCTTTTTTTTTTCCTGACTAAGCTCTTACATTAAAGCTGACAGTCTCTACTTTAAGCACAATTCTTCATCATTTTATTCCAAATCCACTGGGGTGGTGTACAGAGCCAAAACGATGAAAATTGTTACTGTCCGGATATTTCTGGTCCTATCTGTACTTATTACTTCAGTGTAAAGCTCATTCTGCAATCTATTTTCTTGGAGGGAAAGGTATTACAGTAACTACAGTATTAATTACAGTAACATGATATTGGAGTATAATGTTTTTTTCGTTTTTTCTGCCATTTCAGGTCCCAAACAACCCAAGCATCAACATGACAAGGGATTGTATGATATGCTTCTTGGAGTACGCAGGGAACTAGATCAACTCACTAAAGAGTATGACGTAAGTGAATAAAAATGTGAAATCAGTAAAAAAAAAAAAAAAGTGCTCCCTCTCTTTCTCACTGTCTCTTAAAAAGGGCAGATATGCAGCTTTCATACAGATCTTTTTTATTGACTAACCCATAACTAAATTTCTCCTGACAAATAAATGGAAATGATTGTGTTGTAGCATGTAAACATTCAATTAGTAAAAACATTCAAAGGTAAAGGCTGTTTGGCATTTTCATTAAGGGATGTTAAGGACGACTGCAGTAATATGTTACCTACAAAATGTTTACTCTCTGAAAGTGATGTTTCTCGTTTACTCTTTCTCTTCACTGTTAAAATCAGCTTTATTTTTACATATATACAGTGTTATGCAAAAATTTAGGCACCCCTGGATAAATAACAGACTTTGGTGATTTTTTTAATTGAAAAGATGTTAACACAGTCTCTCTTGGAAATGGAAAAAATGCCCAATATTTTCAGCAAACATTGGTGCATAGTTAGTTTTTATGTCATAAATTGAATAAAGATAAAAAAATACAAACATTATTGTGGCACTGTGCAAAAGTTTGGGCACCCTACATGATCAGTACTTAATCAGTAACACCTCCTCTGGCAGATATCACAGCTTGTAAACACTTTTTATAGCCAGCTAAAAGTCTTTCAATTCTTGTACTTGGAATTTTCTCCCATTCCTGCCTGCAAAATGCTTCTAGTTCTGTAAAATTCTTTGGTCGTCTTGCATGCACAGATCTTTTAAGATCTAATTAATCACAATTATTAATTTCAATGATGTTTACATCAGGGTCTGTGATGGCCGTTCCAAAACCTTCAGCTTGCGTCTCTTGGGGTATTCCATAGTGGATTTCGAGGTATGTTTAGGATCATTGTCCTGTTGTAGAAGCCATCCTCCTTTCAGTTTCAGTTTTTTTATAGATGGTGTGATGTTTGCTTACAGAATTTGTTGGTATTTAGTGGAATCCATTCTTCCCTCCACCCGTGCAATGTTTCCTGTGCCACTGGCTGTAACACAGCCCCGAAGCATGATAGATCCACCCCCATGCTTAATAGTTGGCAAGGTGTTCTTTTCATGAAATGCTGATTGTGGCCAAAGAGTTTTATTTTAACTTCATCAGTCCACAGCACTTGTTTCCAAAATGCCTCAGGCTCCTGTAGATGTTCTGTTGCATACTTCTGATGTTGGATTTTATGATGGGGATGCAAGTAAGGTTTTCTTCTGCTAACTCTTCCTTGAAGGTCTTGTGGAACGGTGCACCACCAATCCTGAGTCTGCTAAATCTTCCTGCAGATTTTTTGCAATCAAATGGGGGTTTTAATTTGTCTTTCTGACCAGCATATGAGCAGTTCTCTCTGAGAGTTTTCTTGGTCTTCCAGATCTCATCTTGACCTCCACAGTTCCCCTGAACTGCCATCTCTTAATTACATTTCTCACTGTGGAAACTGCAAGCTGACAACTCTTCTTGCTATCTCCTTGTAGTCTTCTCCTGCATTGTGGGCATCAATAACGTTAATTTTCAGAGAAAGCTTGTATTAAGAATCTCTCACTCTGGAACTCTTAGGGTGCCCAAACGTTTGCACAGTGCCATAATGTTTTTATTTTTTGTTAAATTTATGGCATAAGAAATAACTATGCATCAATGTTTGCTGAAAATATTGTACATTTTTTTTCCATTTCCAAGAGAGACTGTGTTAACATCTTTTCAATTAAAAAAATCGCCAAAATCTGTTATTTATCAAGGGGTGCCTAAACTTTTGCATAAGACTGTACAGTACATATTTCAATAGTTGCCAATTTGACCACTGAACTGAGACAAGATGAGATCTAAAGAGACGAGACATAAGTTAAGGTATAGTAAACTATTCATCAGCACATAAGGAATAACACAGTAACACCAAGAGAATGTGGGTTATGTCTACATGAATAGATATTTTTAATAGACTCCGTTTACAACTATTTAGGGAGAGGTTTCCAATCTCAATACATGTTTTTTTGTTTTTGTTTTTCCAGAACGCTGATGGAGACAGTGTGTTGCATGACCTTGCAACACAAACGAATGAAAATCTATGTGACCAAGAACATTGCGTCAGAAGAACCAGAGGACACTGGGATCATAATCGAGGAGGTCAATGTTCTGAATGGCTTGGGCATTGTTTCGAGGGCTTGCTGCATGCTGGTTGTCCTGACGTATGCACTGGATCTTGCCTATCCCAAAGAGCTCAAGAACACATTTGAGACTTTTCAGAAACTGTCCCTGGAGCTGGACTGTGGGAGGATGTCTCCAAAAGTTCTCAGCAGTAAAAATAAGCTTATTGCTTAAGTCTAGGGACCCTTGTCGAATTGGGAACCTTTAGCTTCTCTTTAAGAAATGTTATATTTTTGCAAACTTTTTGAAATGGACTCCCTCAGTTATTGACCTACTCAGGTGGTAGTTATGTTATTTAGTTGTTATGTTTTGATTAAATGTAAATAATTTATTTAATGCATTTTATTAAAACCTTCTGTACTTTGTTGCCTCAAATAGTGTACTCACTATTTCTGAGACCATGGCTTTAACAATTATTTTTATGTTCTACAAATTTTACTGTTTATATAAACAAGTAATAAAAATAAATTAATAAATAAATAAACAAACAATTGCACCTGAAAGTCTGATCACTAGAGTGTGCAGTTACACATGTAACATCTCATGCTTCATTAGAAAAAAGGTGCGTTTAGACACACATTTAAGAAACAGGTTATGCAGGTCACACAAGCGAAAGTACACACACAAAAAAATTAAGGCATAGACTTTTGGACAAAGGTTTTATGTTTAGCACCGTCTTGCTAAGAAAGTATAACATTAAAAATGAGTAAGTACTTAAAGTTTTCAATAAATCTGATTAGTTTTTTTTATTATTCACCTAGTGTAATTTGTAAAATCTTATTTATTGTGTGAATAGACTAAAGCAATTATGCTAATCTGTTTTTCAGGGATTATGTTTTTGTGTGCGACTCTCCTGATTCTTTACAATTTCATAGAATCACAATCAGGTATGAACTCTCTCTCTCTACTGTATACCTCTATACAAGGAATTATAAGATTGCTTTCCTGTTTTTTTACTGTAATTTTACTGGAGTTATATAATCTGGTTTGAGAGCCTGATCTCTGGTGTGTGTTGGTTTGTGATTCTCTTTAACCGCTGCATGAATATCTCCTCTTTCAGTGTTGAGAAACCTGATTTGCTCAGCTATTGGAGAAGTGTTGTTATGATTAATGGAGGAGACAGAAAGCATTTGACAAAACGGCATTGATATATGAAGTGACAATGAAGACTAGTAAAAAATTAATAAATTATGAGATTACAATTCTCTCTCTGAAACATGTGAGCCTGAGGTGGACTAAAGTAATTTTTTTTCTCATTGTATTTTCCTTATCAATCTACAAATCTAATTTAGTCTGCCATAGTGTAAAAAAAAACACAGTATATTTTTTTATGTGTGCAAATCAAAATGAAAAAAAAAAAAAAAAGATAATACAAACCTGCACAAGTAATAAGCAATCAATCAAACAATCATAGTCTTGTTGTTCCTAGAACGTGGTATGGTTGCTGGTACCAGACAGGCTGTTTTGAGCATTATAGAAATTAATTGATTGAATTAATGATCTCACACACCACAGTCTTTAAACAGAATGGTGTGTGAAAATTCCAGGAGGTCTTTGGAGAGTTCTGTGTAGTCTATTGTCTCATGTTTGGCCTGACATGCACTCAGCTATGAGGCTTTATATAAACAGAGTTATGGCTTCCTAAATAATATAGAATAAATGAAAATGAGATATTGTAACTGTAACTACCATGACAAGGGCCAAATTGTGCAGCAAAAGTGGACCTACTTAATATTAAGCAGGTTGTCATATTGTTATGGCTGGTTGGTGTGTATATACAGTGGAACCTCAGATTGCGAGTGAGCGAGTGTTCTGCAAGACAAGCAAAACATTTGAATAAAGTCTTTTTTCTCAAAAAAAAAAAAAACTTAAGTTTCAAGAGGGTAAATCGGTTGACAAGATGATTAAGATTATGGCTTTGAGCAAACTGTCTGTAAATATGCCAGGCACGGTGGAGACAGTTGCCAGAATTAATGGATCAGCAACTGTCTTTCTCTGAAACCTCCCTATGTCTGGTAATTTAATTTTTTAATTATGAGAGGGTAAATATTCATTTTGCAATACCTCTAGGTCAAATAAAATAACATTTGTTTTGTAGCACAAAATGATGTGGTGAACAGTAGTTGTTTTGTCCTCTCATTTTTCCCCACAATCCAGAGAGTTTAAAGGTGGTTGGTCCCGAAGCTCCTCTTGTTGCTGTAGCTGGTGAAGATCTACTTCTGCCCTGTTTTATTAAACCCAACAACAGCGCTGTGGACATGCGAGTGGAGTGGTTTAAACTAGATGCAGTGAACTCATTAGTGCATCTCTATGAGAATCATGAAGACAGAAATGAAAAGCAAGCTCAGTCCTACAGAGGAAGAACATCACTGTTCAAAGAGGAGCTCCAGAAAGGCGACGCTTCACTCAAACTCTCAGCGCTCCAAGTCACTGATGAAGGAGAATATAAGTGTTTCATTGAGGACAAATCCTGGTTTGATGACACCATTGTTCATATCATTGTCGAGGGTAAGATCAACTGCAATAAATACATTATTATTATTATTATTATTATTATTATTATTATTGACATACAGTATAAACCACTTCAAAATCTGTAGTATTTGTCAGTTATTATATGAAAGCATTTTAGATCAGACATGCACTCACTAGTACTTCTAGTGTGCTTCTAAAACCCAGCAATCAATAGTTTAAAAGAATAATTATGAAACATGAGTTCTGTTTTTAGACGAGTTCTGTCATGCTCTTAGATTAACAGCTGTCATCTAACCTGTATTGTTTGTTTAATGACTGTAGTTAAGGGAAGTCAGCCGGTGATCATGATGGAGAGTTATGATAACTCAGGTGGGATTAATCTAGTGTGTGAGTCCAGAGGCTGGAATCCTCAACCTGATGTTCTGTGGCTGGACAGAGAAGGAGCTCCTCTAACTGCTGAAGAGACACAGATACACAGAGAGACCGAGGGCTTCAGTGTGAAACGTCGCATCACAGTTCATGATTATAGCGACTCCAACAGATTTTACTGCAGATTTCAACAAATTCATCACATGATGGAGGCAGAAGTTATCATTAATGGTACGTGCCAATGATAAGTAAATACAACATACTGTATATATCCTGCTGTAATTGTATATTCTACTGTTCTGCTTTTATAGAAATTATTTCAGAGTTTCTGTTTCTTAAAATAACAGTCCTGTGATGCATGTGGTTTTATTTTAGGTAAAGTCTTTGATGCTTGGAAGTGGATTGTCGTGATTTCATTTTCCGCATGTCTTTTTACTGTTGGATGGATAGTAACTGCGGTCATTTTTCGCAAGAAAGGTAACATTTAAAGCATTTTTCCCCATATACCACGAAAAGCATAAAGTACACTTTAATTTATAGCATAGCTTCAGTTCACAGGTTCCCAATCTGACAGTAGTCTGTTGACCACGTTTCAGAAACAGATGTTAAAGAATATAATGAAATCTGTCCTTTTTATCTGCAAAAGCAGAAGCAAGTGTGAAAGTCAAACACTCCAGGAACTGTTGCAGACTCTACGGGGGGGTCACGGGTAACCCCTAGAGGGCGCCTAACGCCCAGAGACTTTGTGTTGTAGTTTGTTTTGTTTAAACTTCATTTCCCATGTCGCAACTCGGTCAGGTGACATGGGCGCTCACCTGAACCGAGTTGGTTATTAGTTTGATTATAAATAGTTTGGTTTCTTTGAGTTCCGCGTCTTGCATCTGTTGATTTACACCCGTTAATGTCTGCATGTTTAGTTCGTGTCTTTCAGTGTCTTTCAGTGCTTTATACGTGTTTTAGTTTCGTTTTCACTTCAAGTATTCTGTTTGTTTGATTTTCCTGTTTTCTTTAAAATAAATACATCGTTCCTTAAACACCTGGACCTCTGCATTTATGCCTCGCACCCAAGTTCATGACAGGGGGAAAAAACGTACCCCTTTATTGCCTTATAAAACTATACAGTTTATCTGAGATTACTGATTCATACTAAACCGAAGAGACATAAATTAAACAAAACGTTCAGTAGTGTTTTTCCTGTTTAGTTCACATTATGTTCGTTTATATAAATATTTAATATCATTATTTATGAAGGAACATTTACTTTACAATATTTTTGCCTAAAACTTTTGCACAGGTCACAGAACAGGAATGATGCATGGAATACACAGATTATAACACACATAAGGCAGTAAATAAAACAAATAATAAAAGTGATGAATAGTCCTAGAGAAAGAATAAGTAACAGGATTGTATTGAAATTGATCAAAACATTAGTGGAATGTGTGATGGTCCATATAGTACAGTAAGTCCAGTAGAAAGGAATGTCAAAGAGTGATATTATTGCAAAGATAACAGGTTGTACAGTCTGATAAAAGTGGAAATAAAAGGCCTCCAGTTAGTAATGTGCTCAATACACTGATCTCTCAGTGCACCCTGAACTGCTCTATTAAATACTTTTGAGAAGCTATTTCATATAGAAAACTAGCCTAGGTACCGTTGTCATTGACATGTAAAGAGTTTGTATAAATATTTAACAAGGTCAAAGTTAAAAAGAAGCTGATCACCTTTAACGTAATCAGTGAATTTATTATTTCTGGTTGAAGCCAACATACAAATCTGTCTGTCGTTCTGTACAGCAGAATTCTCTGCCTCATTTATTAATACAAAGAAATAAAATTTTGTAAAGTTGAGTATCTTGTTTATTGCTTGTTTATACGAAGTTGCACTTCTTTCGTCACCAGTCTAATACACTCCCTGTTTGGTAATCGAAGAGTGAATCACAGATGAGAAATCGAAAAAGCAGATCGGAGGAAGATTAAGTTTTGTCTTTAAACAACTCCAGCGCACTTAAATTTAATTATACCCATTTAGCGCTGTTTTCAGAGGTGAAAATATGAACTAATCTCAGTATAAATAATAAGGGTAGATTTTCTAATCAGGGTTGAATATCTGATGGTGCAAGTGTTTGTTTACACTAAGCAAGTAAGCTATTATTATTATCTTTTTTAATGGAGAATATTAAATCCAGCACATAACATTGCTGTCGTGTTTGTATTGAGGATTTTGTCGACTTGTGTTGTAGGTGCATGACGGTCATTTCTGTGTGTTCCACATGCTTTGTGTATACACGGTAAATTATCGCGTTGATTGGCTCTGTTGGGTGATGCGTAATGCCACACCCACCTTGAGGCAAACGTGCTGAATGATTAAAAAAATGTAGAAAATAAAAAACACTAGATGCTGTGACGTAATCTGGCACATAACAGCTCATAGCTTCGCTTCTACTCAACATTTTGATTTAGTTTATGGTGCAGGTTTAAATTCAGACAAGCACTGAAGGACTGGCAAAGTTTCATGAAATTCTAAGCAGCCATTGTTGCGTGATGCTGTGACAAAATCTGGCTGGACAGACATACAGATATATAAACATGCAGACAAAGTTTTCTGAGACTGGTTTCGGGTCCTCCGATGTATGAAACGTAAAGAGATACAGTAATTGAAAGAGTGAGTATGAACAATGTACACACAAAACCTTTGTTTTCAATTTTTCTTATTAATTTATGTAGATAATGCTGCACAAATAATCGCATAAAAATCTAATTTGCAATATAAACCTCTGCAATTAGAAATACATATTTGCTTTTAATGAGAGATGACATTTTTCTGATTATTTGCTGTTAACCTACATAAATATATTTGAATCCACAATGGAATAATTTATAGTTACATTTTGCAGTTTAAATTGTAATTGAATGTGTTAAAATCATTTCAATGTGATTTTTTTTTTATCAAATCCTGCAGCCTTAATAGAAATTTTTATGCGTTCAAAAGTATTCTACAAGAATCTCTAATATTAACTATTAACTCTCTTTTCAGTGTTGCAGCGACGGGTGATGGAACATGGTATTTAGTTTACTCCTAAATAATTTTCAGGATTATTTTCATATAAAAAGTTTTTAGATTTACCAATGAGTTAAACAAATGAAAACAACATAAAACTATTAAAAACCTCCAATTCCATGTTACACAGAGTTAGCAGAGATGAAGACCTTTGAAGGTAAGGACAATTATACAAACATGAAAAAAAAATTTTGACATGATTGCATCACACAGTTCCTGCAGATGTTTCAGGTGCACCTTCATGCTGACAGTCTCCCATTCTACAATGTCTCAAAAGTATTATATAGGATTTGTATCTGGTGACTGAGGAGGCCACTGAAGAAAACGCTAAACCATTTACCCTGCTTGCGAAATCAGTTTGAGATTCATTTTGCCTTGTGACATGATGCATTGTCATCCTGAAAAACAGAACACAGTCAACTGTAGCTATGAAGGGATGCAAGTAATCAGCAAATAAGCATAAGCAACATCTTATCTGAGTACAGTGTTTAAAATGAACTGTTTTCTGTTCTCAGAGCCACAGAGAAAGAGGGTGGAAGACGGTAATTGCACCTGAGTTTTTAAAACTTCTTGGACTTTGTGTTTTTGTTGTTGTTGTTTTTTTAAACAAAATGAGGCATATAGTATGTGTTGAAAGAGGATAAAATTATAAAACTATATAAGATTATCACACCTTATCACAAAATGTAAAGCAAATTAAATATTTTGGAAAGAAAGGGCGGCATGGTGGTGTAGTTGTTAGCACTGTCACCTTGCACCTCCAGATTACGGGTTCAATTCCCTCCATGGGGTCTGTGTGCATGGAGTTTGCCTGGTCCCCCCCGTGCTTTGTGGGTTTCCTCTGGTTACTCCGGTTTCCTCCAACAATCCAAAGACACACAGATTAGACTAACTGCTGTACCCAAATTTTTTGTTTGTGAATTTGCGTGCGAGTGTGTGAATGAGTGTTTGCCCTGTGTTGGTTTGGCACACTGTCCAGGGTGTATGCCGCCTTGTGCCCTAAGCCTCCTGGGATAGGCTCCAGGCCCCACGTGACACTGTATACAGGATAACATGGTATAGATGATGAGTGAGTGAGTGAGAAAATTAATGATTTAATTTATTTGTTTTGAATTTTGGGTCTATATCTATATAGGTAAATACACACGTGGACAAAATTGTTGGTTGACCCTTCGGTCAATGAAAGAAAAACTCACAATGGTCACAGAAATAACTTTAATCTGACAAAGTAATAATAAATAATAATTCTATGAATGTTAACCAATGAAAGTCAGACACTGCTTTTCAACCATGCTTCAACGGAATTATTTAAAAAAAAAATGAACTCATGGAACAGGCCTGGACAAAAATGATGGTACCCCTAACTTAATAGTTTGTTGCACAACCTTTTGAGGAAATCACTGCAATCAAACGATTCCTGTAACTGTCAATGAGACTTCTGCACCTCTCTGCAGGTATTTTGGCCCACTCCTCATGAGCAAGCTGCTCCAGTTGTTTCTGGTTTGAAGGGTGCCATTTCCAGACAGCATGTTTCAGCTCCTTCCAAAGATGTTCAATAGGATTGAGGTCAGGGCTCATAGAAGGCCACTTTAGAATAGTCCAATGTTTTCCTCTTAGCCATTCTTGGGTGTTTTTAGCTGTGTGTTTTGGGTCATCGTCCTGTTGCGAGACCCATGACCTGCGACTGAGACCCAGCTTTCTGACACTGGCCAGCACATTTCTCTCTAGAATCCCTTGATAGTCTTGAGATTTCTATAGGACATAGGATATAGGACATTCTCCCAGAAGCTTTGTGGCTTGTCAACATGTAGTTTGGCATATTCCAGTCTGGCTTTTTTATGATTTGTTTTCAACAATGGTGTCCTCCTTGGTCGTCTCCCATGTAGTCCACTTTGGCTCAAACAACGACGGATGGTGCGATCTGACACTGATGTTCCTTGCGCATGAAGTTCACCTTGGATCTCTTTAGAAGTCTTTCTGGGCTCTTTTGTTACCATTCGGATTATCCGTCTCTTTGATTTGTCATCAATTTTACTCCTGCGGCCACGTCCAGAGAGGTTGGCTACTGTCCCATGGATCTTAAATTTCTGAATAATATGTGCAACTGTAGTCACAGGAACATCTAGCTGCTTGGAAATGGTCTTATAGCCTTTACCTTTAACATGCTTGTCTATGATTTTCTTTCGAATCTCCTGAGACAACTCTTTCCTTCGCTTCCTCTGGTCCATGTTGAGTGTGGTACATACCATGTCACCAAACAACACAGTGACTACCTGGAGCCCTATATATAGGCCCACTGACTGATTACAAGATTGTAGACACCTGTGATGCTAATTAGTGGACACACCTTGAATTAACATGTCCCTTTGGTCACATTATTTTCAGTATTTTCTAGGGGTACCATCATTTTTGTCCAGGCCTGTTCCATGAGTTTAATTTTTTAAAATAATTCTGTTGAAGCATGGTTGAAATCAATGTCTGACTTCCATTGGTTAACATTCATAGAATTTTTTTTTTAATTATTACTTTTGTCAGATTAAAGTTATTTATGTGACCATTGTGAGTTTTTCTTTCATTGACCCGAAGGGTATCAACATTTTTGTCCATGTGTGTATCTTTAAATATTTGATAATTTATAGTTATTTTTTATTTATTTATATTTTATTTTAGAATGAAAAATAACATCTTGCTTAATTATATTTAACAGAATTAGCAAGAAAGAAGCAGTATTCAGGTAAGAACAATTTTACATTTGTATCTTCATTCTGTCTCACAATATTAGGCAGATTTTGATATTAATATTATATTATTAAGTTGTGTAGACTCAGTCATACATACATACATACATACATACATACATACATAGACAAACTGTAAAAACAGGAGGACAATCACAGAGGGATGAATTCTCCGTCATTATTTCTTTGAATGAATATTTGGTTTTGTAGTGTAATACGTGATTCTTCATGTTTCTCTCAGTGGATGTGACTCTGGATCCTGACACAGCTCATCCCAATCTCAAAGTGTCTGAGGATGGAAAACAAGTGACATGTGGAAACACACCTCAGGATCTCCCTGATACATCGCAGAGATTTGACTATGGTCCCTTTGTTCTGACAAAGCAGAGTTTCTCTTCAAGGACATTTTATTATGAGGTGCAGGTCAGCGGGAAAGCTGAGTGGACATTAGGAGTGGCGAGAAAGGACATTGACAGGAAGGAGACGATTACACTGAAACCTCAGAATGGGGTCTGGACTGTTGAACTGAGAAATGAGAACGAGTATTGGGCTAATGCTGATCCTGATGTGCTCCTCACACTAATCGAGAAGGTGGAGAAGGTGGGGGTGTTTGTGGATTATAGAAAGGGTCAGGTCTCCTTTTATGATGTGAAAGCCAGATCTCATATTTTCTCTTTCACCGCTCAGTCTTTCACTGAGAAACTCTATCCACTCTTCAGTCCTGGCGAAGGGGATAATAATTTATCACCGCTGATCATCACTGCTGCTAATGAATAAATATCTTTTTTATATTCTATCCCATTTTAATCTTTCTTATAAGATGAGTGTCAATTTTAAAATGAAAGATTTGAAATAATTTTCAATTTAAAACATTTTTAATTGAAGTGTGTGTTTACAATAATTACACTGTCAGATTATTTCAGAAGCTAAAATAAGATTGAGTATTTTGATTTCTATAGACTCTATAAACTTTATACACTTATCACTGGTTTATGTTCAGATCAAAGTGAAAAGTCAAATTTTATTTTTAAAACACATTTAACACAACACAGTTGTCCAAAGTGCTGTACAATCCTAAAATAGCTGCAAACATAGAAATACTAAAGACAATAAAATGAAATAAAATCCAAATCCAAAATAAAACAACAATAAAAAGTTCACCCTCAATGCATAGAATAAGCAAATAAAATGAGAAGACAATAGATAATAACAAGTAAAAATAAATAAAACCGTGGAGAAGAACTCATGTCGTCACACTGTATTAAATGCCAAAGAGTATAAAATGGTCATGAGGTGAGATTTAAAAATAGGATGTTAGCGGCCTGTCTGATGTACAGGGGCTCATTCCAAAGTTTAGGGGCTGCTAGTGAAAATGAACGACTGCTCCAACTCTTCAACCTAGATTTAGGAACTGTAAGTAAAAACTGATGACCAGACCTGAGGGCTCGAACTGGACTATAAGGCTTTAAAATGTCAGCTATATATTATCTTTGAAGGCTATTAACAAGACCTTAAACTTGCCCTAAACTGCAAAGGGAGCCAAAGGAAGGATGCCAGGACAGGAGTTACGTGTCCCCGTTAATGTGCCCCTGGTATTGAAATAAAATCTCTAATCTGCACTGGTGTTTGTTTTTATCGGCTTTAAGTGTATCAAACACATGTAACATGTAACAAAAATTAAGAGTTTATCTTGTTTATTCTTGTTTTGTTACTACAATGATGTTGGAACACAATTTAATCCACATGTAGAGGTACGCAGACTTAAGATGAGAAAATACTACAGTATAACTGTGTTGGAAATATAGTTTGTTTTTTGTGTGTTTTTTTTTTGTTTGTTTTGTGATTTTTTGCAATTTTGTCTGCTTAATGGTGTTCATGCTATATTGAAGCTTAAGTTTGTTATTACTTTAGGTTTGATCCAAGTCTTCCTAATTTAACAATAAACCCAGTCTTGCGACATATTTTGTGGTGTTATTGTCATTTCCCAGCATTTTTCTCTGCGTAAACTCATCGTCACATGTGTAATACATTTATAAATTGTGTAGTAAATGATAGTAAGATGATGCTGGACTGATCAAATTTAAATAATCAAGAATGTGGGTCACGCCATCCATGTGAAATACATTTAATTATCTGAAATATTTTTCCTGAAAATATTCATAGTATTTAGCAATGATGTGGAACATGTGGGAGAGAAGTACAGAAGATACGGTGCTCTGAGATGTGTTTGGCAGTGGAAAGTGAGCAGTGCAGCATAGCACAAAATGCCATAAGCTTTTCAGAAGCAACCCAAAGATCTTCAGGGCTACCCATTCCATGCATGAAGGTGTGACTGATGGCGGTAAAGATCGACAGAGACAAACAGTGTAACAATGGGATCATGAACAGATCCAGGACACAACAGTGGTGACAACCACAGATGCGAGAAAAGGGACTATAAAAACCTAGAGCTTAAATAATGACACTAATCAGGATGAACATGAAATACCTGTTTAATGAGACTGGACTGTGAATCCAGGAACAACAATCACCCATTAAGAAAAGTACGAAACACAAAGTTCACAAACACAAACTCCAGAGCAGCCACAGCCACATGCCTCTGAGGGTAACTCTGACACTCTGTTTCATACGTATGTCCATGCCATTATTATAGATTTTTTAATCTTATTAATACTGTAAACCATCAATACATGGAACTATTTTTGCACTTTAATCAATGTACCACAGTGGTCACACCTCCCCAGCTAGAACGGTTTAGTTAGAGCTATCGATCATAAACTCATTTTCAGCACCTGCCCGATGTCAGGCTGGATCATGTTGAGGTTCAATCCTTTAGTTCTAGTTCTAGAACCTGGAGAGAAATCTTAGCTCAACAAGAGGAGCGTGCTCTGTCCATTTATTATTTAAATCAATATGGCTTCTCTTATCAAAAATATAGGTATTATATTATAGTAAGTAAGTAATCATCCTTTCAGTTTAAGTTCATGATCATAATACTTTTGTTTATGATTAAATAAACAAAATTACAGTACATTGAAGTATACATAGCTTACACTAACAAGTATACAGAAAACTTTAGGTAATGCACTTAATATTTTGATCAAGATATATCCAAGAAACCTATTATTAAGTGTTCTTGCCTAAAACACAGAGGTCAAGTATGCTTGTCTTAAACTTTGGGGTGGAAAATCTTATAGTAAAAAAAATACATGTAATAAAAATAACACAATAATGAGCTCTTATTCACATAAAGACACCTTAACACCAAACATTTAACCAAGTATTGTATTAAGATAGCTTCTAAAAAGTCCATATGAGAGGTTAGAACGCCTCTTGCATTTACAGTACATGGGTGAAATTCAACCTGATCTTTTATGTACTGCATGCTTTTAAAACAGTTATACATTTAGCTATTTTGACAAATCTTCCAGGTTTTGAAAGTAAGATTTCATTGATACTAGCAGCATATTAGCCCTTGCTCTATATATTTATATACTACTATTAGTACTACCACCACCACTGTTTCTGACATCCAAATATGGCAGCTGTTGTTTTCATTCTTTCCTCATTAAATAAGATTTGATTCAGGTGATCACCTAATTAAGACCTCAATAAACAGAATAAACTGTGCTTGCGTTCGAATTCAGCAGACACTGAATGGAATGGTTGGTATACTTAAACAGAAGTGGAAAGAATTGCAGTGGTCTCTTATTTTTTTCCAGAGCTCCGTATATATACCAATCAGCTATAACATTACAACCTAAAACATTATGTCCAGTATTGTGTAGGTTTCCCTTGTGCCACCTCAGCAGCTCTGGCACCCTTGGGGCATGACATCACAAGACCTCTGGAGGCCAGGTGGGTGTGTTGTGGTATCTGGCACCAGGACACTGGCAGCAGATCATTTGGGTGCTGTGTGTTGTGGGGTGGGGCCTCCCTGAATAAGACTAGTGTATCCAGTGTATCCCATGTGTCCAGTGTATCCCATACGCAATCAGATTGGAATCTGGGGAGTTTGGAGGCCTGGTCAGCAACATTGGGCTCTTTGCTGTCTACACCACATACATGGTGGACTTTGGTGCATTGGGTGTTCTGGTTCCTTTCCATCATGGCCAGCCTTGACCTTTTTCTTTAAGTTGTGTTGCACTGACTGTATTCTGTCATCATATTGGACAGCCTGACCTTTGACCCACAGAAAAAGATAAGCCTTAGGTGCCCATGATCCTATCATCAGTTTACTGGTATGTAATTGATAATCAACGTTTATGTGTTAATTTTATGTGGTGTTAATGCCATGGCTTATCGGCCTCCAAACTCCACAGATTGTAGTCCGATCAAGTACCATGGGATAGGCAGACAAACAAACCCTCTTGATCCACCCTGCAACACACAGCCCCCAAAGGATCTCCTGCCAAACATGACAGCACACTGAGGTCTTGTGGAGTCATGCCCCGAGGGGCCAGAGCTGTGTGTGTGTGTGTGTGTGTGTGTGTGTGTGTGTGTGTGTGTGTGTGTGTGTGTGTGTGTGTGTGTGTGTGTGTGTGTGTGTGTGTGTGTGTGTATCGCTTTCTGTTGTCACATCCAATTTCAAAATTATACAAAAGAAACAAAATAACACACACACACAGACAGACACACACACACACACACACACACACACACACACACACACACACACACACACACAAATGTTATTTGTAAAAGTAGTTCTAAATTGTACATTTGGAATGAATTGTTTTTTTTTTTTCTTTACTCTTTTGGTTTATAACTAGGTTACAAATGAAATTTCCCCATTGGTGGAACAATACCAGTTCATCTTATCTTAAAAATATAGGGTAGTATGTGCAATAAACATTAATTAAATATTGTTTATATGGCTATGCTGTGTGTGTGTGTGTGTGTGTGTGTGTGTGTGTGTGTGTGTGTGTGTGTGTGTGTGTGTGTGTGTGTGTGTGTGTGTGTGTGTGTGTGTGTTTGGTGTGTATTTTATTCATTTTGTATGATTTTAAATTGGATGTGACAGCAGTGCTTTTTGTTGTTGACAATCTGACAGGCTTATTATTTTTTTAAATGTACATTAACAACATTTAGCAGATGAATACACAGTAACTTTTCACCACTTTCCTATGATGCTGAGCCGGCATGATCTGAGTAGATAATAAATGAACATGTATTCATTGCCTTTGTCTTTAATTTGTTAGGAATATGTTAATAATGATTCTGCTGCTGTTTATCCCTTAATAGCCTATAGATTATGAAACAAAGTTATAATCATCCATTTCAGCTTATACTTTTTTAAACCACTACAGTCATATGAAGTGCTGATGCAACAACATCTTCCCATGATTACAAATACAATTAAATACAAATAATGATACTGAAACAAAGAGCATATGACTTCTAGAACAAATGAATTATGCACATTTAGCAGATATGCATCATCCAACATGGAAAATTTCACAGAATAGCGTCCCTGATGCTCGATCACTATAGGGCAAATTCATGTTTTCCCTACAAACACACACTGCATAAAATAACATTTTAGCATAAAAATAAGATAGTAATTTTGTGTGCATCACAAGTGTATCTGCTAAATGTTTTAAGTGTAAAAAAAGAATTATCCATTGGTAGGCTACATATTATGAGACAAAGTTATAATCATCCATTTCACCTTATAATCTATTTTTATTTATTTATTTATTTTACTATACACAGAAATATGAAGTTCCCTACAATGGATTGACACCCTGCCTCATGCCCTAAGCCTCCTGATATAGACTCCTTTTATAGAAAAGTATCAAAGTAATACAGGAGTCTGTTGATCTAGATGTAAGCGGGATTTATTGCAGCAATAAAAACCCAGGTGATCAAGCCCTTGTGCTTAGATCAGAACCCAAGGCAAGTCCAAGAGCAGTCTGATGAGCTGTACAATCCACATTCCTTATATACTGTTCACCCAGGGAGAAACTCAGACACAAGGCTGTTTATAACCCCCAAGTTACATCTACTCTGTTACATTTACTTACTGTAAGTAACTTTTTGAAAAAGTAGTAGTAGTTCTACTGCACCATACTGTATATTTTACTTTTACTTGAGTACATTTGTGAAGAAAAACGCTACTCTTACTCCGCTACATTCAACTCGTTACTTTTCTAACCATTTATTCTATACATTAGATATTGTTTATGTTTGACAGAAAAATGCAGCCGGTGGATCTACCACATGATGGTGTTTTACCAATCAGACATAGCAACAATAATCACATGACTCCATTTGACCAATCAGCCACAATAACAATAACCACATGTAGTCACATGACCACACTCAAACCGGCTGCATAGCATTGAAAAAAAATAGAATAGTCTAACCTGAGGAAACATGTTGCGGTTACTTCAGCTGTTTTATTTAGTTTTGCAATGTTAACATATATAATTAGCAAATAGCTAGAGGCTAAAAAATACAAGTTTCTTACATTTGTTCGGCTGGACACAGTTTATGGTAAAGTGAGATCTCTTGTACATGTTCGAATGTTATTTTCTATCTGCTGAGCCATTTGGAGGGAAACTGAATATACAGTATCTGTCACATTGGAAATAGTTTACACATACATATAGATTAAACATACATATGTTACCTACAGTAGGTATTTATTTCGAAAGATTTATTCTTTATGATTCTGTGTCACACTAAGGTGAACAACTGGAGCAATACTGGAAAATATGTATCAGGGCAGGGGCACAAAACATAATTTAATCATTATAGTTTCACAGCATAATGATGTACTGTATTGGTGGTGTAACTTGATCTGAGATATCACACACAGGAGTATTCTTTATGATGCATCACAGTCTTGTGCAGTGACCTCTGGAACCAGGAGGAAAAGAGGCATTGCTCTTATAACCAACAACAATTAAAAAACAAATAATGAAATTAATAAATAAAAAACTCACAATTAAACAAAAAATAATAATGTTCTACTATGTAGTCAGCACAGTGGCTTAGTGGTTAGCACTGACGCCTCGCACCTCCAGGGTCCAGGTTCAATTCCCACCTCGGGTCTGCGTGCTTGGAGTTTGCATCTTCTCCAGGTACTCTGGTTTCCTTCCACAGTTTAAAGACATGCAGATTAGGCTAAGAGTTCCGAAATTGCCCATAGTGTGTGAATGAACATGTGAGTGTGTGTATGTGTGTGTCCAGCAATGGATTGGTCTTGTGCCATAAGTCTCCTGTGATAGGCTCCAGACCCATGCAACCCTGTACATAGGATAAAGCAGTATACTGTAGACGACGAGTGACTGAGTGAATTTGTATTTAATAAATTAATGAGAAATTTAGGTTCAGTATTGCAAACTCAGTCTATCACTAAACTGTCTCAAAGATACAAACATAAGTCATAGCATGCTTTGATTAATGTGTGTGTTGAGTCTTGCAGTTAAAAAAAAAAGAAAAGAAACAGGTTAGACAGGTCACACAAACGAAAGTACATTAAACTGATACTGTATTTCAGAACAAACAGACTTTAGTGTCCTTGTTCTCAGTATGCACTTACAGTAATTCGTTAAATATTATTTAGCAATAATGACAAACTGTCTTTCGTTGATGTTTCTGACTCTCCTGATTCTCTACAGCTTTACGGATTTTCAATCAGGTATGAAAAGTGTGTGTGTGTGTGTGTGTGTGTGTGTGCGTGTGTGCGTGTGTGTGTGTGTGTGTGTGTGTGTGTGTGTGTGTGTGTGTGTGTGTGTGTGTGTGTGTATGTGTGTGCGTTGTAAGCAATATACTCTGAATTCTAAGGTTGTTTTCACACGTCAAGTTTTATCGATAGTGTTGTACATTAACTATAATAAAAGCTGTTTCTGTTCTTGTAAACAGTGGTGTGTAACTCTGCGGCTGAGTTCTGTGGTGTGTGGAAAACGTTTTGTTTGCCACTCAGAGAAATATGATAAATGGCAGAAAGGTGTAAATGGCAGAACTGCTGTAAGGCATTTGGTTCTCAGTTCTTATTCCTGGAGAAGCACTGCCCTGCATATTTTAGTGTTTTTCCTGCTCTACTACTTTAATTAATAAAAGGCTGTTAATTAGTTCTTTAGTTAAATCAGGTGTGCTGGGAGCTGAGGAATGCAGTATAACATGCAGAGCGGTGGTCCTCCAGGACTGGAGTTTAAAAAAAAAATGCTATAAGAGAACGATTTAGGGGAACATAAAACAATAAGTGATACAGACAACAGAAGGAAACATTCAGAAATGTGAGTGATGTTGTCTTTTGTGGTCTGGGGAGGGATTGCCCATGACAAATTTAACTCTATTGCAATATATGAAAATACTGTAGGTTTTGGAGACTTTTTGACACCATATCTCATAGTGAATATGAATACGTTGGGAGATTGTTGTCACAAGTGGAGAGCAATGACTGCTTGGCAGCCTTCCTGACCATTTTTTTTTTCTTTTTTCATTTTCCAGTTGGTTGTCAACAAAAATATGTAGGAAATAAACCTATAAATAGTAGTACTTTATTTGGATTTAATCAGACACGTTAATTGATGGTAGATGTGTAATAATTAGCATTGAAAATGAGTTTGTATGCAATTATTAGATTTTAAAGACTGTCATATTATAATTTCCAATTATAAAAGTGTGAGCATGTTAATACCAGCTGGGGATGCTTTTATAGTTTTATGTTTTGGTTTATTTCTCAAAACATAAAAAAAAAAAAAAAACATTTTTGTCACTTAATTTTTAAATTTTTTGTCACTAAATTTTTAGAATGCTTCTTTTAAACCACAGTTCAAAATGTCTGATTTTCATTAAGTATTTTTTAGTATATTTCTATTTATTATTATTATTTCCACATTTTTTTTCCAGTCACAATTGTTTTTTTTTTCTTTCACATAAGGGTACCAACAATTTTGTCCACCTGTGTTTGTGGATAGATAGATTCTTAATGGTAGGACACTGTATACAACTGTCAATGAAAACTAATTTTTTTAAACTCTTAGTGTTTACTTTCATCGGAGGCTTAACCACTTCTGTAGTGTGACATCACAAATAAATTCAGTGGTGAACATGGATACCCCCAAATAAGTGAGGATTCCAGTTTTGGCCTCTAGTAAAAAGATTAAACTACTAAAATAAAAAAATAAAAAAATAATGTTTAATTTATGGGAAAATAAGTTTAGCTTAGAGAATATTCTGGGTGATTCCTTATTTATTTGAATATTAATTTTTACAGTGCCATGAAATCAGACCTGGTTGTGGCAAATATTCCTTTATGTAATATTAAAATTTGTCTGATGATCTGAAGTGTGACAAATCTGATAAAGGGGGGGGGGGGGGTACTTTTTCACGGCACTTTAGATATTTATTTTATTATCACAATCGTGAAAGTAAATTCATTAACCTGAGCAATATATTGTGGTGATTGTAGGACAATAAAGTAGAGACGTAATTAATGACGGTGGCCAACTTTTAGTATAGGTATATTTCTAAAAGAGATCTGATCTTGAGAAAATTGATGAAGACTGATGACTCAGTGATTAATTGAATTGGGTAATTGGAATTGCGAAGTGACTCAGATCTATGTAAAATACAAACTGTAACAATTGTATGCTTATTTTTTGGAACAACATAAACACAGACAGAAGACAGTTAAATTCGGCTAAATAAGGTTCTTAGACATGAAACACTGACTTGGACCATCAGAAATGCAGAAGCACTTAAAATTCGAATTCTAATTTTATTTGTCACATACACAGTCATACACAGTACGATATGCAGTGAAATGCTTATACGAACGCCAGTGACTATTAATAGGAAATAAATATAAAAAAGGAAAAAAGAAAGTAAATTGAACTAAGAAAAAATAAAATATATGTATGGTACAAAATATACAATATAAGAAAAATATAAGAAAATATAAGAAATATAAGAAGACCTACAGTAGGTGTACAATATAGAAAATATAGAATTTATGGAATTTTTGTGTTGGAATGAAGTGGAGTATAAATAGACAGTTCAGGGGGTGTGTAAATATGCAGTCAAGTGTTCATACATAACGTGACTTGTGGATGAGGGAAACAGAATAAAATAGAATAAGTAAGTAATGTGCAGGTGTGCAGTGACCACTAGTGTCAAAGAATGTCCCGAATGTCCAGAAAGAGTGCAAGAAGCACGAGTGTGGATGTGTAAAGTGGAACAGTACTGTGTGGTGTACTGATTAAGAGACTGTATCGCTCGCGGTACAGACTTTTAATATTCTCTGGTAACATTCTAAACTTATAAAGTAAGTTTAGAATGTTAATGTATTGTTTCTAAAGGGAAATAATACTAAGAAGTTACTGTACCTGTCAGTGTTGCTATGAAACATTGTTGGTTGCTTTGTCGAATAGTAAAGATAAATGAGAATTTAAAAGAAGCTAAAATACAACATCAACAACAAATTACAAAATTAGATACACCCAGAAGGTTAAAAAAAACGTACAGTATTTGTTATATGTAAGAGAAAGACAAGTCTTTGAAACAAACTGCTTCAGTTTAAGTATTATATGAACCAAACAAAGATTAAAACGTTAGTACAATTTCTGTGCTGTTTAATCAAGACATTCATTTCTGTAGCTGTAGGTCTAGCAACATTTAAGGGCTTTTTCACAATTGGCCTGTATAATTGGGTTGACCTCCAGGACAGATTCAGACTTGTTTCAGGGAGGAGCTCATACAGATTTGGGTTCACTTAGAATTTCCAGAGAACTGAGAACTGAGAATGAGAGAGAGACAGAGGGGTGTGTGTGTGTATGTGTGAGACGTGTGTCAGTCTGTGTGTGATGAGTAAATGTGTTTGTGCATGTTTGTGGTGTGTGTCTGTGTGTTAACATTTGTAATGCTTGTTCATATGTGTGAGATGCATGTGTGTGTGTGCGTGCATGTGTATACACAGCACATTATTCATCTCATGTAATAAGAAAATGAATAGCTTATTTTTAAATTGATGTGGAAAGAAATTTGCCAAAAAAGGAATCTTGCATGTTTTTGTCCTTTACATACATAAACAGTCTACACACATATGGAAATTTGTTCTGCCAGCCCTATTTGAAATTTACTTGATCATTTTAACTGTATTTACTCACTCACTCACTCATCATCTATACCGTTTAATCCTGTATTCACGGTCACGGGGGGCCTGGAGCCTATCACAGGAGACTTAGGGCACATGGCAGGGTACACCCTGGATAGAGTGCCAATCCATCGCAGGGCACAGACACACACACTCACTCATTCACACACTATGGGCAATTTGGGACTAACCTACCTGTCTTTGGAGCCTAACCTACATGTCTTTGGACTGTGGGAGGAAACCGGAGTACCCGGAGGAAACCTACCAAGCACGGGGAGAATATGCAAACTCCATGCATATGGAGACGGGAATCAAGCCTGGCCGGGGATCAAACCCGAACCCTGGCGATGCAAGGCGACAGTGCTAACCACTACACCGCGCCGCCTAATTGTATTTAGTTAAGGCATAAAACAAATAAAATATAAATGATAAATTATGACCCTGCTTCCATGTTTTATTGGATGTAAAGGTAAAAATGTAATGAATAAAGTGTGCCTTGTTACACATTGAAAGTGTATAGTGATATATAGCATTTGTGTTACAGAGAGTTTAAAGGTGTTTGGTCCAGATGCTCCTCTTGATGCTGTAGCTGGTAAAGACCTGGTTCTGCCCTGTTATATTAAACCCAGCACCAGCGCTGTGGACATGAGAGTGCAATGGGTTAGACTAGATGAAGTGAACTCATTAGTGCATCTCTATGAGCATCACAAAGACAGAAATAGAGATCAGGCTCAGTCCTACAGAGGAAGAACATCACTGTTCAAAGAGGAGCTACAGAAAGGCAACGCTTCACTCAAACTCTCAGCTCTCAGAGTCTCTGATGAAGGAGAATATCAGTGTCTCATTGAAGACAAATCCTGGTCTGATGACATCAGTATCTATGTTACTGTTGAGGGTAAGTTTCATTTCAGCACTGAAGTTTTTTTTACAATAACTGCTACAGTTAATTAGATTTTCATTAATATTATAAATTTTGTGTATAAATTTTGTAGTTACATTGCAGCAACCTGTATTTTTCATTGTAGTATTTCAGATTTACGATTAAGGATGTTTTACACTGGGTGTTCACTCACTGACTGATTAAATGATCTCCAGCACAGAAGGCACTTAGGCATAAACTCTGTTGGTGTCAATATGTTTGCAAAAATATGTTTTAATGTTTGGGCTTTACTGGGAAGCCAGCATTTCAGATGTGCAGCAAGCAGTCTGATCATGGCTCTGGCGTACTGAGAAAACCAAGCACTAGTGAAACACTGAGATAAGTGCATTAGTGTAGCAGGGGCTTATACTGTATAGAGAATAAAATGGAGAATTTTTACTCTCATAACATATTCTCATCATGTGCACGCTCCATGCCACTCACATGAGCATCGCTCCATTCACAGTACGGCAGGCGACCACAATCACTCTCGGTGGGCAGGAGGGCGATATAAATAAAAATACAGAAGGAGAAATGAGTAGAATAGAGTGAACAGGAGAGATAGAGAAGAACACAGGTGATAGAAATGAGGAAATGAAAGGAGGGATGTAGTAATGAATGTGAGAGATGAGGATGAGGTGCAGCTGAATCAGAGTGATGAACAGAAGCAGGGGATGATGTGAAGCAGGTGGAGTCAGATGAACCTACTGTAGTTGCAGTTGGACATAGTATTTTCTTCTCTGCTCATAAAGGTTTTAGTGCAGTAATACGCAAATTTCACTCACTCATCATCTATACCGCTGTATCATGTATTCAGGGTCGCAGGGGGCATGGAGCCTATCCCCACACAAATTTCAATAAGTAAAATAGTTTTTTTTTATGATAAATGTTTTTTTCACATGTATCAAATGCAAAATCAGTAATCAATACATATGCAGTATGCTGTGATTATAAAATATGTATTTATTTATACACACCTCACTCACTGTGTACCCACCTCCCACACCACCCTGACAAAACGTTTTGCCACCTCTTCACCACTCAACCATAAGTGCCGTGAAAAACAATTTGCCCCCATTCTGAGTTTTTTTTTTCTGCATATTTTTAAATGATTGAGATAATAGCATTATGTAAAGATAACCTGAGTAATTACATAATGCAGTTTTAAATGATGATACCATTTATTAAGGGAAAAAAGCTGTCCAAACCCACCTGGTTCTATATGTAAAAAAGGAATGGAGTAATAGATTCCAGAACAACATCTAAAGAACTGCTGGCCTGTTGAATCAGTGTTCATGATTCGACAATAAGAAAGTGTCTGGGCAAAAATGGCATCCATGGGAGAGTTCCAAGGCTAAAGCCAAAAAGAACATGAAGGCTTGTCCAACATTTGCCAAACAATATCCTGATTATCCCCAAGACTTTTGGGCAAATATTCTGTGAACTGATGATACAAAAGTTTAACTTTTTGGAAGGTGTGTGTCCCATTGCATCTAGCGTAAAACTAATAGCATTTCATAAAAAGAACATCATACATCATGTACTGTACCAACAATCTCACATGGTGGTGGTAGTGTGATGATCTGGCGTTGCTTTTCAACTTCAAGAACTGGACAATTTGCCATAATTGATGGAAACATGAATTCCGCGCTCTACCAAAAAATCCTGAAGGAGAATTTCCAGCCATCACTTTGTGACCTTAAGGTCAACCACATTTGTATTATGCGACTGGACAATGAATTGAAACACTCCGCAGGTCCACTGCTGATAAGTCAAAATCTGGACTTAAATCCTATTGAAATGACCTTAAATAAGCCGTTCATGCTTGGAAACCCTCCAATGCCTCTGAATTAAAACAATACTGCAAAGAAGAGCCGGCCAAAAAAGACTCATTGCCAGTTATTACAAACACTTGATTGCAGTTGTTTAGGTTAAGAGGAAGTAGATTGTAGTTATTAGGTTTAGGAGCAGTTACTTCTTTACATAGGGCCAGGTAGGTTTGGACAGCTTTTTTTGCGTAATAAATGAAACCATCACATAAAACTGCATTTTGTACTTCATTTACATACAGTGCATAACTACCACGTGGAGTTCTGAATGGGCAAAGGCGCTGCCATTTATACCCGCGGTTGCCAGGCAATGCCTCAATCTGCGTGAACACTCCTCATCTGGCGGCGTGTTTATTTAAGGGTCCTGATACCTCGGTACCAACAACTGGAATCAAGCATTTGTAATAACTGGCATTTAGTCTTTTTGGCCAGCTCTTCTGTTTATTGTATTAATTCAGAGACATTGGAAGGGATCTGCCCGTTGTGAACAGTGCAATGCATTTTCTCGCAGCTCTGACCCTCATGAGACCTGCATCATTACACTCTCTTTTGCGCTCCCATTTCCTCACTGAGTAGTCTTATAGACATTAAAGGGAGTGTACAAGAGGGAAGATGGTTCTTGTGTGTACTATGAAATATAATCCTGTCTGCACCCCTGGCAGCAGGTCAAGGCATTTTTCGAGGTCCAGACATTTTTGTGGCTTATCTGCTTATATCATGGAATTTTCACACACAACAGTTTCTAGCCATTACACAGGATGTGTGAAAACCAAAAAACATTCAAAACACATTCTTAAGCAACTTAAGAGAAATCAGAGGAGAAATCAAACCTTATGCTGAATGGGCTATAACAGAAAAAGACCACATCAGATTCCAGTCCTATCAACCTAGAACCGAAATCTGGGGTGATAATGGACATTTTCGACTAACTAAAATTGAACAATTTAAGAGTTTCCATCCACATAACTGCAGCTCACTCAAGGTTATGAGATCAGTAGGTTCTAAAATATGTAAACTATCTTATTAGGCACCAACATCCATGCCATTTTTTATGTCACCAAGATTTACAACACTTTTTCCCCATTTTGATATTTGCTATGAACATTAATTAAAGCTCTTGACCTGTACTTGCATGAATTCATGCATGAGTGTACAGATGTTTGTAAAGCAAAAGTGGAAGGTGAGTGTATACAATTGTATAAAATAGGCAACTGTTTATTAATCATCTCATTATCATTTACACTGCATGAAACATTTTTTCCAGAAATTATATGCTTTTCATGAGAGTATTTTTGTTGTGTAATGTACAAATAAACTTCCACAAAAAAAGTAAGATCCACAAACACACAGTAACGTATTTCCAAATATAGAACTAGAGAGTTGTGGCCTGAATTTTGCTCCATTGAACATAAAGTAAATAAATGATTAATTATATTTTAAAAATATATTACAACACAAATAGATGGACAAATAAGCGTAGGCCAAATGATAATACAGTACTAGATCTCACAAACTATTCACAGCAAGAATGTTTATCATCATACCCCATAGTGTTAGAGCTCCAAGCTGACATGTAATACTTCTCAAAACTAACCAGAGTTAGGTTTTCTGTACACTGGTGTGCAGTGTTACATATGTACTTACACAGTTATATGCTCTATTTGAGCTACTACATTTACGGCACCAGCACTATGGCTTTTTTGGTGTCTTAACATGCTCAGTAACTCATGAAAATTGGCAATCTGCTGCCACAGGCATGGCACTGGGCCCTCTCGCACTGCATGTCATGGGCTCAATTCAAAAGGAAGTCAGTTATTTTGGGTCGTTTGAAAAAATGCACCCGATGGATTTTGATACACTTCTCTTAGAAAACGGAGCCTGTGGGATCTAAAGACATTGGGGATGCAAAATTGTAGAGGGATTTTTGGTATCTCAAACAGGTCAGCCATTACGATGCCTTGAATTCATGGTGAAAAGTGATTAACAACTTCCTATGTGGCCTTATATTGAGTGGCATTAGATTCAGTAACACGTTCAGTGACATCACATTGAGTAACATCATAGTCTAATGCCTTTCTTCAAGCATCTGTGGCGTATTGTACACACGTACACATCACAAATGCTAAAACTCTCACACGCACAAAGACACACACACACGCACGTACTGTACACACTCATACACACATACATTCCCAAACACACTCATATATACAGTATCACACACATACACGCGCATCACAAATGTTAACACTCACATCTATCACACATACATCACACACACACACGTCATGTTTCACACATGCATCTCACACATATGTACTAACACAAACATCACAAATGTTAACACACAGACACACACCACACACAAACATGCACAAACACATTTACTCATCATACACAGACTGACACACGTCTCACACATACACAGACACACACACCCCTCTGTCTCTCTCTCTCCCACACACTAACCCTCACATCTCACACACACACACACATAAACAATGACGCACTCATTAGAGACACGCAGAGATATTACGGCCTAAGTAGCCCTATATAGTGCATTCATGTTCAAGTATAAATATATATATATATATATATATATATATATATATATATATATATATATATATATATATATATATTTATACTTGAACATATATATATATATATTATACATATATATTTATCACTTATCAAGTTTATTTGTTCAAACATTTACAGCACATAAAAGAAATATGCATTATTAAACAGTTTGTAAAATGTAACAAAATGGAAGTATGGAAGTTATCTGTTATTTTTGTATTATATGGGTATCTGTTATTTTCACTAGAATGTTCATTAAAAATAAATATAAATAAATAAATATGCTCATCTATAGTGTTTGCCAAAAAAAGTTCAATTCATCTATAGTGTTTGGGGAAAAAAAGTTCAATTCAAAGTTTTAATGGCATTCTTACATTTTTTAAATAATGACAATCAAGATAAGAATAAATTGTTGTTTTATCCGATGAAATTGCTATGCAACAATAAATATTTAGTATGAAGTCCTTTATTCTTCAAAACCTGCTGGATGCACCTGAGCATTGAGTACTGCATCTGCAGTACTGTTGAAGTACTTGTTCAATCCATGCCAGTTTCCTGAAGTGTACAGTGTACCATGTACAGATATTTCCACATGAAAGTTAAGATTAAATTATTTCACATGTACCTTACAGCCAGTGGAGGCTGGTGCAAAACAATTTTGGCGGGGCGCAAACAAAATTTAAATTAAACTTTTAATGCTCGCCTGTAAATAGCCATTTATCAGGTGATTAAGCATCATTACTACTAGCATAAAATAAAGGCATTACTCACATGACTCACGTCAGCCAGCTCCGCTTGCCATAAAAAGTGCTGGAAAAGACTCATTGAAAATGGTCCAATCACATGAGCCCAAATATTTTAAAACAATATTGATTCGCTAAGAATAAAAGTGGGAGGGTTCAGGGCGCACAGAGCTGCGACCCAGGATGATTTGACAAAATTCAATCAGAGCTCAGCCTCAGGTCACATGCTTTTCAAACATTTACATACCTACATAGACACTCGTTTGTCCGGCGCCCGCGTACACGAACACAAATGAACGTAATACAGTTTAGATTTTTTTTATTGTAAATAAATTATATTAAGAAATACAGCGGAATATTGTTACTAAATGACTTTATTTCATTATTAAAATAAATAATTATTATGTTAAATAATTACATGTTAAAGGAGCATTCTTCTCTGCCTAACTTTAAGGGGGACGGCGCCTCTGTGCCCCGTATTGACTGGCCGCCACTGTTTACAGCACAGTTCAGAAGCTGAGGTCAGTGCTCAAGGTCAGCCAGAATACAACACCCCTGGAGCAGACAGGGTTTGCTCAAGGGGTCAACAGTGGCAACTTGGCAGTGCTGGGGATTGAACCTCCGAACTTCCAATAGTAATATAGAAACACTGGGCCTTAACACCACTGCCGCTAACTTACACTTCACTTGCAAAATCCCTAGTTTCAGTCATTGTTTGCAGGGAAGGACACCCCAGCTTCAGAAAATAAAGGTTCTGCTACATATTTGTGCTATCCGTTAACTAAACAAGCCAATTAGTACAACTAATAAGTGAAATCACATGTTTTATGCACAAGCAGAGCTATAATACAATAATAATACACAGCATGTGTTATCGAAAACAAATTTGCCACTACTGCATGCAGAGAATTAATGAACTATCTCTGTTGTCAATATAAATCCAGATACATCTGCTTTACAGCATATTGAAATTATTTTCCTTGCATATCACAGCATGTTAAGAAGCACAGGTCAGAGCACAGGGTCAGCCATGTTACAGCACCCCTGGAGCAGACAGGGTTAAGGGCTTTGCTCAAGGGTCTGCCAACTGTCTGATCACTAACCCAGAGCCTTAACATACAGTACATTGCTATCGCTGCTCTGTTGAACAAAGGAAAGTAGTAGAATCACCCATTGGATATAAACAGAATAACCTGGTATTCAGTACTTTAACTTGTAACATCGTTTCTGATTGGGGATTAAAGTTCAAATAACTTGAAACAAAAGTCCTTATAATGAAATGTTATAATGATGCTTTTACTACAGATTATTTTTTTATTTTTATTTTTTATTTTTTTTTATTTTTCACACTCCGTTTGAAAAACCTTGTGTTTAGTCTCAAACCACGTACACACACTATAAATGAGTGCACCATTTTTTAATGCACCTTGGATAGCGTAATATCACTTGGTACTTTAAAATCACTTTCCTATCAGGAAGCAATGACTTTAAAGGATTATGGTGATCAGAGATCAAGTGTTTCTTCATTTCACCATTTTCAACTTGGGAGAAGTCGCAGTGATTATTAATCCTTTCATTGATGACCAAATGTAAAAAAGCTGCTATTCAGGAAAGACCACGACTGAACAGTCATAAAACCTGTGTGTACGTTTTTATCATCCATCTACACACGTGGACAAAATTGTTGGTACCCTTCGGTCAATGAAAGAAAAACTCACAATGGTCACATAAATAACTTTAATCTGACAAAAGTAATAATTAAAAAAAAATTCTATGAATGTTAACCAATGAAAGTCAGACATTGCTTTTCAACCATGCTTCAACAGAATTATTAAAAAAAATAAACTCATGGAACAGGCCTGGACAAAAATGATGGTACCCCTAGAAAATACTGAAAATAATGTGACCAAAGGGACATGTTAATTCAAGGTGTGTCCACTAATTAGCATCACAGGTGTCTACAATCTTATAATCAGTCAGTGGGCCTATATATAGAGCTCCAGGTAGTCACTGTGTTGTTTGGTGACATGGTATGTATCACACTCAACATGGACCAGAGGGAGTGAAGGAAAGAGTTGTCTCAGGAGATTCGAAAGAAAATTATAGACAAGCATGTTAAAGGTAAAGGCTATAAGACCATTTCCAAGCAGCTAGATGTTCCTGTGACTACAGTTGCACATATTATTCAGAAATTTAAGATCCATGGGACTGTAGCCAACCTCCCTGGACGTGGCCGCAGGAGGAAAATTGATGACAAATCAAAGAGACGGATAATCCGAATGGTAACAAAAGAGCCCAGAAAGATTTCTAAAGAGATCCAAGGTGAACTTCATGCTCAAGGAACATCAGTGTCGGATCGCACCATCCGTCGTTGTTTGAGCCAAAGTGGACTACATGGGAGACGACCAAGGAGGACACCATTGTTGAAAACAAATCATAAAAAAGCCAGACTGGAATATGCCAAACTACATGTTGACAAGCCACAAAGCTTCTGGGAGAATGTCCTATGGACAGATGAGACAAAAATGGAACTTTTTGCCAAGGCAAATTTTGCTAATTATACTTGAAGCATATCAAGAAAAGAACACTGTCCCTACTGTGAAACATGGAGGAGGCTGTGTTATGTTCTGGGGCTGCTTTGCTGCATCTGGCACAGGGTGTCTTGAATCTGTGCAGGGTACAATAAAATCTCAAGACTATCAAGGGATGCTAGAGAGAAATGTGCTGGCCAGTGTCAGAAAGCTGGGTCTCAGTCGCAGGTCATGGGTCTTGCAACAGGACAATGACCCAAAACACACAGCTAAAAACACCCAAGAATGGCTAAGAGGAAAACATTGGACTATTCTAAAGTGGCCTTCTATGAGCCCTGACCTCAATCCTATTGAGCATCTTTGGAAGGAGCTGAAACATGCTGTCTGGAAAAGGCACCCTTCAAACCGGAAACAACTGGAGCAGCTTGCTCATGAGGAGTGGGCCAAAATACCTGCAGAGAGGTGCAGAAGTCTCATTGACAGTTACTGGAATCGTTTGATCGCAGTGATTGCCTCAAAAGGTTGTGCAACAAACTATTAAGTTAGGAGTACCATCATTTTTGTCCAGGCCTGTTCCATGAGTTCATTTTTTTTTATAATTCCGTTGAAGCATGGTTGAAAAGCAATGTCTGACTTTCATTGGTTAACTTTCATAGAATTCTTATTTATTATTACTTTTGTCAGATTAAAGTTATTTCTGTGACCATTGTGAGTTTTTCTTTCATTGACCGAAGGGTACCAACAATTTTGTCCACGTGTGTACATCCCACTTGGTTTATTTTTATGTTCAGTATAACCATAATTAAAGCTCTGTAGTCTATCAGATAAAGTGTTCATGGAGACGCAGCCAACAGTTCACAGCATAATTATCAGTGCCAGAATAAGGCACATTTAACCAGAATAAGCCTTTTTAGCACCAAATATTAAGGGTAAAGGTTTTTGTATTTTTTATTTATAACTTACATGGTTCAGTTTGAAGCTGCTTTCAATGCAAAACAATGGGTAGTCATGAATGATCCACACTAAACACTGAGTATTCATCCTTACAGGTCTATGAAAACCTATAGATATGTGCTCCACAGAAGGATTTCCACAAAACAGGCCAATTAAAGCAATATTATCTATCAGTAGTATTGGGGCAAACAAAGTTATTATTATCATTATTATTATTAATAACAAGGTGTTTTCTATTTGTTTTTAAAACAAGCACAATGAGTATCTGATCAAAAAATATATGGACTAAAATCTTCAATTTTAAAAAGAGATGCAAGGTGTACAGTGCATGCCTGTAATACATGATTTTATGCAGAAAACAGTGACTTACAATAAATAAATAAATAAATAAATACTTAGCTAGGTCTTCACAGACTGGCTAGGTTTTCACTGGTTGGGTCACAAATAATGCTACTAGACCGGCCAAACCAGAAACAGCTGAACACCAACCAGGAAATAAAACAGCAAATGTGAACACTGTTGTAAAAATGAAAGTCTGCAACAAATAGTCTAAATCTAGATAAATTACTTTACTAATATGTGTAGGAAATGCACCAAGATTACCTCTCTCTAAATCTTTGATCAATCCTTTCTAATTTACTACACCAAGTTGTTAGATGAGTATGGGCTCAAATTTATTAGTAGATATTGCGATATTAGTAGATCTACTGTACAAGACAGGGAAAACAGATAATTTGTGTCTGATCACAGAGGATTATCCGGACAGGTGCTAATTTAATAATAGTTCATAATTAGCTAATTTAATGTATAACACAATCACAATTTTAAATCACATGCTTTTAAAAAACATATACTATTTTTACTTTTGGCCAAAGATAAAGATATTTTTACTTTTGGCCAATAAAATAAAGTTAAAATCAAATGCATCTTTAATTTGAAAATTATCATGAGATAATAACCTATAATATATATTTATATATTTTTTACATGTTACCTTTTATATTTTATTAAATGTTTAATTACATGTTGAATTTACTTTTACCATATTTAAAATTATATTTTCATTTATTGTTCATAGCTCAGGGAAGTCACCCATTGATAATGATGGAGACGTTCGATAACTCCGGAGGGATTAATCTAGTGTGTAAGTCTAGAGGCTGGAAATATGAGCCTGAGGTTCTGTGGCTGAACAGAGAAGGAGACATTCTGCCTGCTGAAGACACACAGATACACAGAGACGCTGAAGGCCTCACTGTGAAACGCCGCATCACTGTTCATGATTATAGCGACTCCAACAGATTTTACTGCAGACTTCTACAAGACCCTCTTATGTTGGAAGCAGATGTTATCATAAGTGGTAAGTATCAATGCAAAAAAAAAAAAATCTTATACTCACTGTCCACTTTAATAGGAATACCTGTACACCGGTTCATTATGTATTTATCTCAGCAGCCAATCATGTGGCAGCAGCACAATACATAACATCATGTAGATACAGATTACAAGCCTGAATTAATATTCACATCAAACATCAAAATGAAGAAGAAAATGTGATCTCAGTGACTTTTTGTGGCATAGTTTTTGGTGCCAGGTGGGCTGGTACTGTATTCTGTGTGGTGTCAGGAAGGATATAGTAACTTAATCACTCTTTATAATGCTGATAAGCATGAAAGCATCTCACCATGAACAACACATCAAACTTGAGGTGATTAAAAAACAAGAATCTAAGGTTTTGGGCCTCCGAGTGGCGCAGTGGTAAAATGCTCGCCCTATCATCACAAGTTCGATTCCCGGGTGATGCTGTAACCTCTCACAGCCGGGGGTCTAGAGAGAGCTGATTGGCCGAGCTCTCTCAGAGGGGAGGGATGAGAGGTACTTAGTGCTCCTACATTAATCACGGCACTACAGCCAATCAGGGGCGTCTGTGAGCTCGCACAACGGAGGGAGCAGATAGCGCTGTCCTCAGAGTGTGTTACACCGCCCCCAATGGTGCGTGAGCGAGCAGTTCGAAAAGATGCGGTCGGCTGGCATCACGTGGTTCGGAGGAAACACGTGATAGTCTTCGGCTGAGCCATTTGGTGTAAACACTATAGACTGCTGTGTTTGAAATTCGTTGGAGATCAACAGTTTCAGAAATACTCAAACCAGGCCATCTGGTGCCAACAATCATGCTCTGCATGATTTTATGCATTGTGCCATTGTGATGTGATTTATAGTGTATGATTGACTGATTGGATAAGTGCATACATTAGCAGGTGTACAGATTCATATTAACGTGTATGGTGAGTAAAGTACACTGTGGTGTTGAGTAAAGTTCTACTGTAATCATCATGTGTACAGATGAGATATTAATAATGGAACAGAAGTATAATTAAAAGGGCTCAAGGGCTTTTATCTATTTATTGGCAAAAGGATGATTTGAAGTTATTTTCTAACTATTGTCCAGTTTCTTAAAGTATTTGGTAATATTTGACAAATGTACTTTAATTTTAGGTAAAGTCTTTGATACGTGGAAGTGGATTGTCGGCCTTTCAGTTTCAGCATGTCTTATTGCTGTCGGATGGATAGTAACTGCAGTTATCTTACACAAGAAAGGTAATATTTTAATCATTTTAATAATATAATCAGATAAAATTATAATGTTTTAGCCCACAGGTTAGCTGAGCAGGAGCAAACTAATACATGTAGTACTGTATAGTATGTGTAGCTGTTTGTAACATTGAATCATTCCAATCTGCCTTAAATTATAAATCTGGAATATTTAAAAATGTATGATTTCTAGTAGGGTCTTTGCCAACCGTTTCGGGAATCCTGCCATGTTCATTTACAGATGTTATGTGCAGTTTCATTTTTTAAATAATTAACTGTGCAATTACAATAAATAGTGCTTCATTATCAGTCACTATTATTACTGATTAGTTCTGATTAATTAACCATTATGTAATATTGAATAAATTATTATGGGAGCTCATTATTTGCCATTAACATTGTTAACACTGATTAGACCCTAGTCTATCTAATCCTAATCTATCTAATAACCAAACTGAGTTTGTAAAACCATCACTAAGGTAACATCATCTTAACTGTGATGCATATGCTTTAACGTTCAACAATGATCACTATGCTGCAGTGATGTAGCATGCTGCTACTAAAACTCTTGTCTAAATTAAAATGTACGATAACACCAGATGAAGTGCTAGAGCACGGTCTCAAATTATTTTTTTTGTACCATGATTCAATTTAAATTGACAACGTGCTACTTGGCTAACAGGCCTGGACCCTGATGAAATCCTCTGCAGTTCTATTTCAGTTCTAATAATCACATGTTTGCATTACACACCAAGGCACATGATCACACATCTGAACCATGTGTATGCAAAATGTTCACTAGTATTGTCACTCTGGACACAGATATGTGGTTTGTATAATAGTTTAATAGAGGTTATGATCACAGCTGGATTTGTAAAAATACTAAAAGTAGAGCTGCACCCACCTGCTAACTGTTTCAGCATCATCAGCTGCATGTAAAAAATTACCTCTAAAGTAGTATTTTTGGGATTTTTTTTGCAAATATTCAGTTAAACTAATTGAGGAGCAGGTTTTTAGCACTTTCTATGGGATTTAGTTAATCTGACAACACTGTAGTACATTTTATTATTTGTCCCAAAATGTACAGTAGAATTTTGCAAAATAGCAAAAAGGGGTTTGGAATAATCACATATGTTAATGTGGTTCTCTGGCAGTCTTAGAAATGGCTTGTAACCCATTCCATATATTCAACAATTCATCATTTCAGTTTTATTTTTGCAATTTATTTTGCATAGTGTATTCGGCACATTCGGCACAGTATATTGTATCATATATAATATACAAAATCCCTTAAAACATTTTTGTTGTTCTTGTCTTTCTTTATCTATGCTGCCTTATCTTATATCAATTTATTTGAAGATCTTAAACAATTAAGGGTGACAAATCTGCAATACAGTACAGTGAAAATCAAGAATCTGAAAAAAACTTATGACACTTACTGTATATTATACGGCCTTATGTAGGTAAGTGAAGTTAAGGTTAAGTTCTGCTGTTTATGTAAATGTACTGTAAAGTTATGTTTTTTTTATTTTGTTTTATTCTATTATTGTATTCAACATACACAGTAAACAGAAAATTGTAACAATTTAAACAAAAACAAGTGTCAAAGAACAGTCTCTGATATTTACCTTTTTTGTTTGTTTGTTTGTTTTCAGAGCTGCAGAGACAGAAGGTGGAACATGGTAATTATTTTTGTATATTACAAGTTGAATAATTTGATTTGTATTTTTAGACAGGATCAATATTAGTTATGTATAACTGTATTTGGATAAACTCAAAAAATTGCATAATTGTGTGTTTTACAGAGCTTACAGTTAAGAAGAACTTTGCAGGTAACAATCATTTAAACGGCACATAGTAAAATAATACTAAAATAATAATAATAATGTATTAAACCAGTATTCTACAAGGTTAAAAACACAGACTCTAATATTAACTTTTTTATATTGCCAGAGATGCAGAGTGAAAGGATGAAGCATGGTAATTATACGTGTTTCTATAACATTTAAGACTTTATTTATTTTATTTATTCATTTTAAATTTGGTAAAAAAAAAAAAAATAAAAGATATTTATGTAGAAACAGAAATGGATTGGTGAATTCCTTGCATTTGCATTGGACACGGGGGCATCGTTTAAATTGTTTCTCCTTTAGCAGCATAACACACTCAGAACAAGTCACTACCTGCTCCTGACCTTGGCATAAATTGTCAAGGACGAGACAAAATTAGTCTTAAAGGTAGACTCAGACACAGGAGTTTGGACGATTTAAGCAGACTGAAGTTGACAGAATAATGCACTTTTAAGCAATAAATGAGCAGAAAGTGACAACATGTGGTGAGTCCATGTGCACCCGGATTCGGAGCATAAGGAAAAATCTCCTGAGTAGTGCAGGGAGTCTTTAATCAAAGATTATTCACAACAGAGTGATTAGTTCAGGCAGCTGGGTTTAACAAAAGGGAAAATATACAATCCAAAAGTGGAAGCGAAAATCGAAGTCAGCTAAACAACTCCAAATCATGATCAGATTATCCAGCAGGGAGAGTGCAAATCTGGAAGCGTGACTCAAGTAAAAAAAAATAGACTATGTCATGCACAGAAGTAAGTCCAGACACAGATGATAATCCAAGCAGCAAAGTGTTGTTAGAGACGATTGCATGAGACCAGGCCAAGAGGCACAAAAGGGAGATACTCCGGCAAAGAATGAAGCTCTCTGTGTCTTTTTCAAGCTGAGGGTTGATTACCTGATAAATTTCAGGTGTATGGTAATAATTAATTTGGACAGCCAAGAGAAAGCCGGAAGTAGAATTATGATCTGGACATGTGTAGCTGATCAGGATGACTTGGGACATAAATGACCCACAGACAACCGTGACTGGTTATTGTCACTGTGATTGAAAAAGGAGAGATAGTCTGCTGCTCCTCTCACTGATTTATTTTATGGCAGGCTTTGTTAAATTTGGGTGTATTTGCATTAAATATCCAGTACCTGCATGTCAAGCATTGGTGGCTCAGTGGGAGTTTTCTCGACTGCCATGTGGAAGGCTCAAATTCAATTCCCTCCCAATGCCCAAAATCCAGCCACAGTGCCGGTCCCAAGCAAAATGGGAGGGTCGCATCAGAGAGGGCATCCGGCACAAAACCTGTGCCAAGTTGTGTGTGCAGAACTGTGGTGACCCCTCAATGGGGGCAGCCAAAAGACTAACAACATGCAGTACAGTGCAAAAGATTTTAGCAGGTGTGAAAAAATGCTGTAAACTAAGAATGCTTTAAAAAAAAGAAGTGTTAATAGTTTATTTTTATCAATTTGCAAATTGGAAAGTACAGGAACAGGACAGAAATTCAAATCAAATCAGTATTTGGTGTGACTACCCTCTGCCTGTAACAGAGCAAAGAGGAAATCTGGACTACAGCAAATTTAAGTCTTTTTTTCCCAAAACACATCTACACAACTGTTCAGTCCCAATCCCTTGAGTTTTCTTCAAATCGTTTGTGTATGGAAATGTACTACTCTATTTACTAGTTAACTCTGGTTACTTTCACTCTTAAACATAGCTGTGAGTTCAATTATTTTTTATTTTTTATTTATATTTTTTTATGATTTGATTTCACCAAGCATTTAAGTTGGGGTGTCAAACTGGATCTAGACAGGTCAGTGTGGGTGCAGGTTTTCATTCCATCCAAACAGAAGTCATACCTGATTCCATCTGTTTAATTAGTCATTCTTGGCTTTCAACAGACCATCAAGTGTGGATACACAATCACTATTATTTTCTCCCTCTCAACACTTTCTCACATCCTTCTTCTAGGATTATGGTTCACTACTATCCTTCCAGATTTTAACAATGCGTTTTACAGTTATTAACCCAATTTTACAAGTTTCCTTAATCTCCTTAGTTGTCTTCTGTGCTTAATGCAGGTCAGTAATTTGACCCTTCTGAAACAGAGTGAAATCTTTGCCACGTCTACAGGATACAGTATGTCTTCTAACATGGTTGTTGAAGAAATGCGAAACTATTCACTGCATCAGTTAGGGGTTGAAAGCTAAAACATATCAATAACTACAGTAATTATCCAATTGAAGACTCTTAAGTATTTGCTTAGTTAAATCCAGATTTTATTTGCCGGGGAATAATATTGCTTAATTTCATGTTTCAGTGTTGGCAGCGAAGAAGACGTTTGCAGGTAAAAGCCATTTTACATTTTATCTTCATTACAGTTAAATCAGAAAAACAGCAACAGGTCTAGACTCTTCTGTAGCTATTATATTCTGTGTCTGTGCGTGTGCATGCGCATGTCTGTGAGAGAGAGAGATTTTTTAAATTATTATTTACAGAAGACATTTACAGTTATCCATTAGTAATTTGGAAAACAGTAACCTGTTTTCTTATTTAAAAAAATAATCAATTAAAACCCTTTATTTTATTAGTGCAATAATGACTGCCATCATACTATAATTTCCTTTTTTATCGATTTGGTTTCTTCGACTTAAGTATATACCCATTTTTGCTTGGCCCACAATGTAGTTGACTTTTTTATTTTGTTCTCTGGGTATATTTTACCCATAAGATAAAAGCCTTCCATGAAAAAAAAACTAATTAAAATCAATAAATAGGGCTTTTAAAAGAGTAAAACGTGGTTGCAATTTGTAGCACTCTGCAAAGCCATGAACTATGTTCTCTTTCTGTTCACAAAAGGACATCCTTGCTCTGTGTTGGGGTGCAAGCATGAAGTAAAAGCACTGACTGCTAAAATATCATGTAAAATTCTCCACTGTAAGTCTCCAGATCTTTTAGTTAATGGCGGCTTGTACAGTGATCTCCACCATGGCTGTTCATCCTGAGTTAATCTGTGAAATGAACACCAAGGTGTACCAATTTTTCCATGTAAAAACGTTTTATTAAAAACTTTAACACACAGTTTTTTAAAAAGTTTTTTCCCCTAAGACAGTGTAGAAGTTGGGACAGTGGTGGCTCAGAGGGCTAAGACACTGAGTTACTGATCGGAAGATCGGCGATTCGATCCCCAGCTCCAGCAGATTGCCACTGTTGGGGCCCTTCCGTCGTCTTTCCGCCGTTTTTTCTGTGTTTTTAAAGTTGGCACCAGTTAGGTCTAATAACTGCCCCAGGTTTATGCGGATCATTGCCAGGGTAGTTATGCCTGTACAGATGAGTGCTTCAGCAAGCAAATTGTTCGCAATGTACAGGCATTCTCCATGGGTTGAAGGTTCTTTCAGAAGGCAACATAAATTATCATGTTTTATGAGGCAATGTATTTTAAAATAATTCCACATGTTAAAAAGGTTACGGTAAAAATGGCAGTTTTGAAAAGTCCAGTTTCCTTGGGTCCATTAAGAAAAGAGTTTTGTCCATCTTTAGGTTCCCAAGTGTTATTAAAATTGCACAAGTTACTGCATTCCAACTAAAACAAGGTGAGTTGTCTAGGAATTTCTGTGCAAATTGTAGGTGAAATGTGGCGATTGCATTGCAGATACAATAAACCTTGTCCCCCCTCATCCTTGAGTAGATATAAAATGCTCCTGGGCAGCCAGTGGAACTTGTGGAACCAAAAAAACTAGAGTTGGTTGTATTTTTGTTAGCACCTCTGCAGGCAGGTCGACACACGTCACTCTGTGCCATAAAGAAGAGGCCACTAGGTTGTTTATAACCAGTATGCGTCATTTTGGGGGCTAACTTATGTAGCAAGGGTTCTATAGCTATGGCATAAAGCATTCCTGATTGTGAACAACCTTGTCTGACCCCCTGTGTGTATTTTAAAAGGAGAACTCAAGCCACCATTAACTTTCAGCACATGTTCAATGTCATTGTATATAAAAAAAATTATTAAATCTGAACTAAAACCAAACGCTTTAAGAGTTCACAAAAAAAATTGCTCCACCCGATTGAATGCTTTTTCTTGTTCTAGGGAAACCTGACCTATATTCAGCCCATACAGTTTGGCAATATGGTAAATATGGGAGATATTATCAAATATGGATCTGCCAGGAATGCAGTATGTTTCTTCAGTGTGTATGACTTCTTCTAAAACGTTTCTTAGCCTGGCCACAAGTGCTTTTGATAACAGTTTGATGTCACTACAAAGCAACAACACGGGTCTCCAATTCTTAATATCAGTCAAATCTCCTTTTTTGGGCAGTAGAGTGAGGGCTGCTCTTCTGCAACTCAATGGGAGTATCCCTTTACTTAAAGTGTCATTTAGGACTTCTAAGATGTCCTCCACAATGATACTCCAGAAGGATATAAAAAATTCAGTCGGAAGTCCATCTATGCCTGAGGCCTTTCGATTGCTCATGTTTTGTAGTGCTTCGTGAAGTTCTTTTAAAGTTAATGGACCATCAAGTTCAGCATTCTGGGACACTTTGAAGGTAGATTCTCTAAGAAAACCTGTTCGGTCTCAATGTTTTCTTTATACTCAGAAGAGTATAGTTTTGCACTTTGGATTTCAGGAGATCAGAAAGTTTCCGTTTTTTTTTTTTTTTTTTTTTTTAGGCTCTGGATAAGGGTTATATCAGATTGAAAATCTGAAATTTCTTTTTGTAACTTACTTATTGATTGATTTAAAACTTTTGTGACATTGAGGGTGTGCTGTTGACACAACTGTTTGATTTGTATTTGACCAAAATCCCATTGTTGCAGTGTTTTAAAATCTGACTTCTCCTTTTTCAAATTTTTCCAAAAAAAGTAAAATCGTCTAAAAGCTTGGTTCTCTAATAATGTTGTATTAAAAATCTAGTATGCACTCTTCGGTTTAATATAGTTAAATTTTGCTTTACTTAAAACTCTTTACCTTTTGAGAATAAGACTGCAAGTCCTCCGCTAGTGAAGGTGAGGTGATTTAAAACTAGTGTTCCATTCCACTCAGATCCCCAATCTGTCGCAATTCTATTGTCACTGTGTGTTTCTTGTAATAAAATTACATCTATTTTTTCCTGTTTTGACATCTCAAAAAGTACAGCTCTCTTTTTTTCTATCTCTATCTTTCACCATTTATGTTTAGGGAGGCAACAGAAATCTCCCCCATGATTAAGCAAAAGATAGAATAAAAGAGTACAAAAGCAGTTATTCGTGCCGGTAAAAAGAAAAAGTTAAAGGGTTTCATTTTCCCCCAACACAGAGTTTAACACAGTTACAATTTTTCTTGCTCTGTAAATTTCTGGTTTGTCAATTTCATTCATGGATTGTCTAAAAGCATCTAGCAGCCTTTTTGCATCTGTAAAATAGTCCGGTATATTGACTTTTTTAAGAAAAAAAATCAGTTCATCAGCACTGTACTCTTTTCCTCTCCACCCAGCCAACTTTTTATTTGCCAGACGGATTTTTCCACTTTTCTTGATTGTTTCTTTATCCCATGTTTGTTTTCTGTTTTTCTTTTTACTGGTGTTTGAACAAAGCTTTTTCAGTTTCCATTACCAGTTTCATTATATTCTTCCACCAGTGTGTCTATGTCACTCATGATGCTGTCCTCAATGAGATCAGTCTCTGCACTTGTGTGTTGGCCGGGTTGTGACTCTGATGCAGCAACATGAGAAATCACAGTACTCACCCCTTCACTGTGTTTCCTGTTGGTGTGTAGACGGGATCTCACTGGTCTTACCACTCTCAGTGTTGGGACACGTATCAGTGGATGGTGCGCTGGCCTCCTCGGTGTCTTTTCCAGTTGGGGGGTTCTCACTGGTTGCTTGTTGATGTTTCTTTCCTGGTCTGCTTGGGTTGCTCCACCGTCTTCCCTGTTCTTTTCTGTTTCATCTGGACAAGATGTCCGTCTTTCCACATCCAAAGCATTTTAGTGTTTCAGTAGAGACATAAATCACATAGTCAAAACGTTGACTTAAAAGTTAAGGTGCACTGTAATTCCATGGTGTTGTTATTCAGGATCATTTAAGTGAATCGTCTGAACAACATCACGTGTTTTAGTAGGTCAGATTTTTAATTGGGGACACTAATTTTCCATGGGGAGAGAGTTCTCTTGCTAGAGTTTCATCTTTGATGATTGGGGGGACATTAGACAGGGCCACTTTTTTGATGGTGTTGACAGAGGAAGTACCCTGTAGTGAGACTCTGCTATGTCTACGCAGTTTACTACCAGAGGAAGCAGTTACAGACGCTGTTCATCCTGGACAAGGCTAAAACATGCTCATGCCTGGCTACTTCCCCCGCGACCAGACTGCAGTCCTCCACACTCGCGCCGTACACAATGCTAATCACGTGCCGGCGGGTTAGGGTGTCAAAAGTTTTGGAGCTCACGGACGCCATGCTCTCCAGCAAACACGCTGGAGCTACTGTCACGCTCCACACCGAAACTGACAGTTCTTTCCTTAAATAAATAAATAAATAAATACAGTGGAACCTTGGATTACGAGCATAATTCGTTCCGGAAGTGGGCTCGTATTCCAAAATACTCTTAAACCAAATCATCATTTCCCATAAGAAATAATGAAAACTCAAATTATTCGTTCCACAGCCCCCAAAAATTAATACATAAAAATAATTGATACAATCTATAAAATGAAAATAAAACAAATCTGCAGTTTACCTTTAAAAAAAGTACAAATAAATCCTGACAGATAAGTGTTTCCATTGGTGCGCGCACGCGCCATGTGTGTGTGTGTGTGTGTGTGTGTGGAATTAGCCCCTTCCCTCGCCTCGTTTTACACAGTAACATTCCTCCTCCCTCTCCCCACCTCGCTTTTTCACAACAGTTTCACAACAAACACACGCACGCACACACACACACACACACAACGGAAACACCGTTTTAACAGGAAAAAAAGAAATCTCTCTGAGACTGACATGAGCGTATATTAACAGACACACTTTTTAAGTTTTACAACAAGCGCATAAACACAGCGGAAACACCGGTTTAACGGAAAAAAGCGAGACTGGCTCGAGCGCATACTAAAGGAAAGTTTCACAACAAACGGACACACACACAAACACGGAAAAACCGTTTTAACAGGAAAAAAAATGAAATCTCTCTGACCAGGCGTGAGCGCATACTAAGGGAATCACTGCTGTAAAGTAAAAAAAAAAAAAATGAACCAGCACCTTACCTTTGAAAAGAATCGCGACAGAGCAGAGTTTCTGTGTCTTTGTGAAGCCGGGAGGGGTGAAAAGGGGAGAGAGAGTCTGTGCGTGTGTGTGTGTGTTTCAGTGTCAAATTGCGCATGCACGAGCAGAGTTTCTGTGTTTGCGAAGCCGTGGGGGGGAGGGTGGGAGGGGGAAGGGGGAGTGGGGGAAGGTGAGAGAGTGACGCTCGGTGTCATGTGTGAAGCATGATACTCGGCGCTCGTAAACTAATACTTGCTCGGTTTCCGAATAAAAAAATTATTTAAAATTTTTGCTCGGTTTGCGGAACACTCGTAAACCACGTTACTCGCAATCCGAGGTTCCACTGTAAATGAAAACGTTTGAGCTAGAACGCTGAAACACGCTCCGCCCACTCACTCCCAGCATGCACTCAGATAGAAAGAGAGAGAGAGAGAGGATGCATTTGTCAGAATTACAGAAAATAAATTCAAAAGCACTTTAACTTAATCAGTAACTGTGTAAACACTCAAAAATACACCGACTCTTGCTTTGGGAAGCCAAGCAATTCAAAAGCTGATCCAAAATGAACCACAGATAGATGTGCATTAAATCACATTCTGCTACCTGACATTCAGCACCATATATGTTATAAATATATATTGATATTCTATAGTTTGAAGGTTACATTTTCACCATTGTGTTTGGGACTTTCATGCAAGGTCATCTCAATGTCATTTTATCAAAGTAACTCTATCTTTCAAAAACAACACTGGTATGGGGTTATTTTGGGCAGACGACATCAATACCTAAATACAGGTACATCAGAATATCATGCAGTGTTTGGAGCACTGCTGAGAGGACGACGACAATAGTTTAAACTATTTAAAATCATTCTGAAACTCCTCGACAGTATAGGTGAAGCCCTTGAAAGAAACAACAAGAATCGGAAAACAAAATAAACACACACAAACTCACAGTAATGAGGCGTGGCTAAAGTGAGTGGGCCAAACCACACCCCCTAAACCTTCTCTCTCTAACACACACACGCACACGCACACACACACACTTACTTACTGGAGTCAGAGGCAGTATACGGAGTCATATAATTGTAACCATGTTGGCTAGAAATGAGCCATTTTCCTTGTTTGGGAAACATTGTTGATTTTAAAATTCATGGCATCAACACATCTCAAAAAAGTTGGGACAAGGCCATGTTTACCACTGTGTTAAATCCCCTCTTCTTTTTATAACAGTCTGCAAACGTCTGGGGACTGAGGAGACAAGTTGCTCAAGTTTAGGAATAGGAATGTTGTCCCATTCTTGTCTAATACAGGCTTCTAGTTGTTTAACTGTCTTAGGTCTTCTTTGTCTCATCTTCCTCTTTATGATGCGCCAAATGTTTTATATGGGTGAAAGATCTGGACTGCAGTCTGGCCATTTCAGTACCCGGATCTTTTTCCTACGCACCCATGATGTTGTAATTGCAGTATGTGGTCTGTCATTGTCATGTTGGAAAATGCAAGGTTTTCCCTGAAAGAGACGACGTCTGGATGGGAGCATGTGTTGTTCTAGAACTTGGATATACCTTTCAGCATTGATGGTGCCTTTCCAGGTGTGTAAGCTGCCCATGCCACATGCACTCATGCAACCCCATACCATCAGTGATGCAGGCTTCTGGACTGAGCGCTGATAACGACTTGGGTTGTCCTTGTCCTCTTTAGTCCGGATGACATGGCGTCCCAGTTTCCCAAAAAGAAGTAAACATTTTGATTCATCTGACCACAGAACAATTTTCCACTTTTCAGAGAAAACGCCTGTGCTTCTGGATCATATTTAGATATGGCTTCTTTTTGACCTATAGAGTTCTAGCCGGCAACGGCGAATGACACGGTGGATTGTGTTCATCAACAGTGGAAGTATTCCTGAGCCCATGTTGTAATTTCCATTACAGTATCATTCCTGTATGTGATGCAGTGCCGTCTAAGGGCCCGAAGATCATGAGCATCCAGTATGGTCTTCTGGCCTTGACCCTTACGCACTGAGATTGTTCCAGATTCTCTGAATCTTTGGATGATATTATGCACTGTAGATGATGATAACTCTTTGCAATTTTTCTCTGAGAAACTGATATTGCGCCAATATTTTTCACCACAGCATTGAGGTAATTGGTGATCCTCTGCCCATCTTAACTTCTGAGAGACACTGCCACTCTGAGAGGCCCTTTTTATACCCAATCATGTTGCAAATTGGTCCTCCAGCTGATTCTTATGTACATTTAACTTTTCCGGCCTCTTATTGCTTCCTGTCCCAACTTTTTTGAAATGTGTAGCTCTCATGAAATCCAAAGTTAGCCAATATTTGGCGTGACATTTCACAATGTCTCCTTTTCAGCATTTGATATGTTATCTATATTCTATTCTGAATAAAATGTTGACATTTGAAACTTCCACTTCATTGCATTCTGTTTTTATTCACAATTTGTACAGTGTCCCAACTTTTTTGGAATCGGGTTTGGAACTGGCTGTGTAATCAGTAGTCAGGTTTGCTAAATAGTAAGCTAACATGAGGCTAACTATATTAGTGTCAGGGTCGGCAGTAGTGCCATGACGAGAGAAAGGAGGACCCAAGTGCAGAGCTTGTATGATGATATGAATGATGTGGAAAAGTATTTACAGTTCTGATGGTGATACACAGCAAATGTGTGCGTCAAAGCCAACGTGCAATAATTCAAGTCACAAGCGCTCTCACGGTCGATGACAAACGTGGAAGTCAGAGAGGTTATATGTGCCAAAATGACTCCCCTGCCACGGAACATATACTCACTAACAAATATTATATTACAATATAATGTTATATCCCTATTATGATCAAGTATTATATTCCTATTATAATGAACTCTATTCACATGACAGCAATCAGAACATTAATTAAATGTTTCTTTTGGGGGTATTTGAATAATCATTTTAACATGTTTATATATGACTTATTAAAAGAGTTTAAAATATTTTTATATAAAATGAACAATAGAAAAGTATACATGTACTTTATCTGAAGACTATTGCATAACCACATGCTGTTTAAAAAAAATTGTCATAATTTTAGTCAGAAAAAAAACTTTGTCAGTTTTTCATTAATGTTTACAAAGACTGTCACGTGAATAAATCCATAGAAGCAGGGGAATTGTATAAAGGCAACAACAAACAAAGAAACAAAATCAACAAACTTCTTATAAATTTATAAATGAATGAATAATTTATTCATTCTGTAGTGTTTTGAAGGATATTGAAATATTCTATAAGGATATAGAATTTTAATTTTTTGTAAAGTCTGGAAATCGATCAACATATATCACATGAAAGTAAAGTGTGTGTGTGTGTGTGTGTGTGTGTGTGTGTGTGGTGCTTTCTGATTCTGAGTCTATGTTTATAACATTTGAGTGTTTCATGGTTAAAAAAAGTGTATGTTAGTGACATTAGGATCTCTGTGTTTCTGGTTTAATAATTTTAAGTTTAAGTTCCTTTGTTTCATTTGAACTGTCTTTGACTGGCTGTCTTCTTTTTAAATGTCGGTTTTAATGTGTGTATGTGTGTGTATTTCTTTTTTTATAAACACAGCAATGTCCCCATGATTAGACAGAGGAGCTAGTGGTTTAACAGTAAATGCATTGAGGGAGGAAGGGTCTAAATCTCTTATCATGTAATCGACTGTACTGTACTCCTCTAGACACTGTGGTTATTCAGGTGCACATGGTCGTACAGGTGATTAGGTGTGATGCTGGTGTGGTGAGTGAGGTGTACATTAGGGATGAGATCACATCCTCTGGTGATATCAGTGTTTACTCTCTGTATGGTGTTCAGGTGAAAGGAGGCTGGATATTATATTAGAGCTGGGAAACGTCTCTACAGCTCTGCACTCCACACCTCCAACCTGTTCCTGTTCTGCTCTTGTCTGTGAGAGTTCAGAGGTGGTCTGTGAGAAACTGGACATGAGCTGTGTGATGTCAGTGTGAAGGTTTTGATGTTCTTCTAAAAGTCTCTGTAATTGTGTCTCTGTTGTGCAGATCCTTTTTGAGGATGAAGATTTCTGTTTCTATTTATAGTCATTTGCTTAACCATTTTAAAGAACCACATATTAACATTTACATCATGTTTTATTCTTTGTTTGACTCACTTTTATCTGTAAGAATTTATTAAAGAAGAACAGTTTGATCCTCTTCCTTCTATCCTTGGAGGAGACGTCCTTAATGAAACAGTTTCAAGTGAGGCTTTAATAGGCCGCTTTAACTTCTGTAGTTAAGTATTGTACATTAATTATTATTTGTTTGTTCATTTACACACCTTGTTCTTTATGCACTTGACTATTATTATTACTTTTATTACTGTTTTATTATTTTTATTATTTATATTCATCAGTTCAAGGCTGTCAAAAATACTGCTTATTCTAAAATACTGGTTAAAATACAGGATTTTAAAGTCTCTCTCTCTCTCTCTCTCTCTCTCTTTCTCTCTCATGCAAAATCCCATGTAACTGAATTGGCTTTATTAGTAAATGATCTGGTTATTTTGCAATGAGTGTTTCTGGCCGGAGTGTAACTGTCCTGGTCTTTCACTGCCATCTAGTGGACAAAAAATATAACATTTGTAAATGTAGATTTATAGCATTCTGCAGACTCTCTTATCCTGAGGGTGACTTACATTTAAAAACTGCACTGATAAATGTGTTTATACACACATTGGATGATTATTTTATCATATAATTTTTTTTTTAAATAAAGAGAGAAATGAAATCTAATACTGAAGTGAGATTTTCCATCAGGTGAGACAGTACACACACCTGTCCACATCACACATTTCACTTCATCTACACTGTAAGTAAAGAACTACAGACTGTAATTATATACACTGTGTCCTGCTGATTACTGATTAAAGCTGATTATTTAACGTTAAAAAGCACTGACTGATATTATACTGACTAATATTATTAACATAAAGGAGATTAATACAGTGCTGTTAGAATATTATGTGCAGAGGAGAAGACACTGTAATGAGAGTTTAACTTTACTTTTTTTATATGAGATTTTGTTCTGTATTTTATCCCAGTTGTCTCTTGAATATATGAGTGTCTGTGTTTTGGAGTAAAAATGACCTGATTATTTATATATGGATATTTATTTGAAGTGTTAGAGCCATTTATAATATTAAAAATTAAGACCTGTATAGTCAAATATAAGACTAAACCAAATGCAGTATTTATATATTTATTTATTTTAAATTAACGCCCTGGAAATTGTAAAAGGCTTCATATAGTTTCAGTCTTTACAGATTCAGCTTGAATGATCAGATTTACAGAAGTCTGTGTTCAGGTTTTAAACTTGGATTTATTAATTGAATTATTATTATTATTATTATTATTATTATTATTATAGACAAAGAGACTCGAGCGTGTTGTACCGTTTTATGTCTTGTGTTAATAAATGCACCTCCCCCCCCCCCCCCCCCTCTCTCTCACACACACACAGTTGCGGAAGTTTAGTGTAATATTTCTGGTCTTTGACTCGTACAGACTTTTCTACAAATCCTAATGAATCTGATCCACTGATGATGATTTATGATTTTTACCTGAAACTCACATCTCACTCTGTGTGTCTCAGTGGATGTGACTCTGGATCCTGAAACAGCAAATCCACGTCTCATCCTGTCTGCTGATGGAAAAGAAGTGACGTGTGGAGCTGAGAGACAGAATCTCCCTGATACACCACAGAGGTTTGATGTGTATTACTTTGTTTTGGGAAAGCAGAGTTTCTCCTCAGGGAGATTTTATTATGAGGTGCAGGTCAGCGGGAAAACTAAGTGGGATTTAGGAGTCGTGAGAGAGAACATTAACAGGAAGGGGGGGATTACACTGAGACCTCAGGATGGATTCTGGACTGTGTGGCTGAGGAACGGGAATGAATATAAAGCTCTTGCTGGTCCTGATGTCCCCCTCACACTGAGAGAGAAGGTGGAGAAGGTGGGGGTGTTTGTGGATTATGAGGAGGGTCTGGTCTCCTTTTATGATGTGAACTCCAGATCTCATATCTACTCTTTCACTGGTCAGTCTTTCACTGAGAAACTCTATCCATTCTTCTGTCCTTTGTTAAATGAAGGAGGTAAAAATGCAGCTCCACTGATCATCTCTCCTGTGTGTAACACTGAGTGAATTTTGACCTCACACATTTAATCATCTGTTAAATATCAGAATAAATAAATTTTAGGAAATAAACGTTTACTTTTCGACAGTTTTTTTAATTATTTATGGCCCAAGCACTATAGAGTTTTGCACGACGCTCGTGTTTTCTGAAGGATTTGTTTATTGATTTATTTTTCACCCTTTTGGGTTTTTTGGGGTCTTAACATGCTCAGAAACCCATGAAACTTGGCAGACAGGTTGGAATCTGCTGCCATTAAGATGCCTGAGACTCCGACCCTCAGGGGCCCTCACATGAGATTTTGCTGCACAGCTCATACACACTTACACACATGCACAAGAAACCCGATACATATTTAGAGCCGAACAACAATCGCACTGCGTGACCTGGGCTCAACTCAACAGGAGGCCGGTTATTTTGGGTAACACACACACACACACACACACACTCATATATCACACACGAACACACACACATCACAAATGTTTACACACACACTCACATCTCTCTCTCGCACACACACATGCAGAAAAACACACACCCACACACACACACACACACACACTAACACGCACATCACAAATGTTTACACACAGACACACACACCAAACACAAACATGCAATAACACATTTACTCGTCTCTCTCACACACACACACACACACACACACACACACCTCTGTCTTTATCCCTCTCTCTCTCTCACACACACACCCACACACACACACACACACACATAAACACATACATACAGACACAATGTTAACACTCACACTCACACAGACACACATGCACGCACGTACACACTCAAACACACACACACATACACACACACACACACACATACTCATAAATCACACATGAACACACACACACACACACACACACACACACACACATGAACACACACACATCACAAATGTTTACACACACACATTCACATCTCTCTCTCGCACACACACATGCAGAAAAACACACATACATCTCACACACACACACACACACACACACACACACACACACACACACACACACATATACACACATACATACAGACACATCACACACACATACACTCACACACATACACTCATATATCACACACGAACACACACACATCACAAATGTTTACACACACACTCACATCTCTCTCTCGCACACACACATGCAGAAAAACACACACCCACACACACACACACACTAACACGCACATCACAAATGTTTACACACACACCAAACACAAACATGCAATAACACATTTACTCGTCTCTCTCACACACACACACACACACACACACACCTCTGTCTTTATCCCTCTCTCTCTCTCACACACACACCCACACACACACACACACACACACACACACACACACACACACACACACACATAAACACATACATACAGACACAATGTTAACACTCACACTCACACAGACACACATGCACGCACGTACACATACTCATAAATCACACATGACACACACACACACACACACACACACACACACACACATGAACACACACACATCACAAATGTTTACACACACACATTCACATCTCTCTCTCGCACACACACATGCAGAAAAACACACATACATCTCACACACACACACACACACACACACACACACACACACATATACACACATACATACAGACACATCACACACACATACACTCACACACACATACACTCACACACTAACGCACTCAACAAATATTTAGGGCCTAATCAGCCCTGTATAGTGTGTGACATGTGCAGGTTGTGCAGGTTGTGCGGGTGTTGATGGCGCAGGGTGCTTGTGCCCGTCATCTTTGCTTGCAAAGCAATTTGTTTGCAAATCATTTAAATAGATTTTTTACATTTAAAATTAAACTTTAATAATGATAAGTTACAGTTAATGTCTGAGTTTTAGTGTGTGTGTGTGTGTGTGTGTGTGTGTGTGTGTGTGTGTGTGTGTGTGTGTGTGTGTGTGTGTGTGTGTGTGAGAGAGAGAGAGAGAGAGGGGACTCCATTAGCTTTATCTAGCACGGGATAACGTTAGACAACCCTGAATTAAATTTCTGGCAGAAAAAGAGTGTGTGTTTGTGTATTTCATGTAATGCAAGTGTAGATCTGTTAATGAGGTGAGTCTGTAGTTTGCGAGTGTTCCGCACGGCGAGGAAAATATAAAAAAGAATAATTAATTGATAAACGAACAAGTCTTATATTACGAGTACTGAGTATCATGGAGTATCATGTAGCGCGCATGCATGCATGTCTTGTTTTGACGCCGAGCGTCACGTGATCACAACTGAGCCAATGGTTCTTCTCTCTCTCGCGCTGTGGAATTGTGGGTAATTGTCTCCCATGCTCGGTATAGTCAACATCCGTGCGTGTGTGTACTGTTTACTATAACACTGTGACCACGTGTGTGTAAAACGTCTTTTATTTCCTTTAATGCGCGCATGAACTGTTTATTATAACACACGTGTGCGTAAAGCAAAAGCAAGATCCTGTTTCTCGCTCTGTGTGTAAGAAAGCACTGATTATGTTAGTGTGTGTGCATGAGTGTCATTTAGAGAGTGTGCCTTCTCCTCTCGCCATCACACACACACACACACACACACACACACACACACACTATAATGGAACCCCTGCTCTGTCGCGATTATTTTCAAAGGTAAATTGCAGGTTAATTGTTTTATTTTCACTTACAGCAGTGATCCCGTTAGTATGTGTGTGTGTGGGGGAAAGTCTCCTCTCAAAT
>CM059205.1:28073965-28113965 GCA_030347435.1 Clarias fuscus
TTGTCCTTGTGTTATGTGAGCACACACACACATACACCATAAAATCATATATTTTATTGATTGTTTATATTTCATTTTGAATGATAAAGTTTTCTGATTATTATGTGCTTTGTTTATGCAAATAAAAAAGTGTACTGCACACATTTTTTTTCTAAAATGATTAAAATATAACTTTTAATTTTGACTATTTAACAAATTATTAAATATGTGAGGTCAACATTTATTCAGTCTCAATCAGAGTGATGATCAGTGGTGTTGAATTTTTATGGTCTGCATTGTGCCATGGACAGAAGAGTGGATATAGTTTTTTCTCATTAAACTTCTGACCAGTGAAAGAGTAGATATTATATCTGGACTTCACATTATAAAATGAGACCAGACCCTCCTCATAATCCACAAACACCCCAATCTTCTCCAGCTTCTCTTTCAGTCTGAGGGGGGTTTCAGGATCTGTACAAGCACTATACTCATTAAATAGTCTCACAGCCCAGAATCCTTTCTGAGGACTCCGTTCAATTTGGCCCTTCCTGTTAACATTCTCCCTAATGATACCTAAAATCCATCTACTTTTTCCACTGACCTGCACCTCAAAATAAAATCTCCCTGAAGAGAAACCATGATTTCCCACAACATAGCCATTTTGAGAAAACCTTTGTGGAGTATCCTCGAGATTCTGCTGCCCACCCACTTCGCTCACTTGTTTTCTATCAGGAGAGAGAGTAAGATATGGATGAGCTGTATCAGGATCCAGAGTCACATCCACTGAAAGAGACACACAGAGTGAGAGGTGAGTTTCAGGTTAAAAAGATTAAACAATCATCAGTGATCAGATTCATTAGGATTTATAAGAGGATTTGTAGAAGATTAAAGAATGAAACGTTTAAAGGAGGTCCTGTAGAGTTTATCGTAAAAATCTGAGAAAAATAAATAAATACTGTCTGTGACCTAAAATTAGAAGAATTTCACCACAAATAAAAAAATGTTGCATTACAAAATACAATTAAACTAGAAACTAAAAATTAAGCATAAGTAAATAAAATAAATAAAAATAAATAAAAATAAATAAGTGGAAGATCCACTGACACAGAGGTGGGTCAAATCCCATGTCCTCCAGCTTGGTAGTGTGTGGATGTTAGGAACCTCCACTAGAGGTCACTGTTCGTGTCTGTTTTTTGTAGTTTTGTTGGCCGACTCAGTTTCCCAGAAGGCACCTCTGTCAGGTGATGAGGGCTCACCTGAACCGAGGTGGCTCATTAAACATCTTATAAATAGCAGTTTGTTCTGGGAAACTGGGTTGAGCATTGTTTGTTGGTTGGTGTATATGTTTGTATATATCCTTATATCAGTCATGTGGGCATTCTGTTTTGTTTGGTTTCTTTAAGTTTATATTTTGTAACTTTGGTTTTATTAGGGCTCTGTTTTTGGTTTACTTTATATTCTGTGTGGATGAATTCATGGAGCTGCCTTGTTCAGTATTTAGTTAGGCTGTGTCCCCTCCTGTGTACAGTAAGTACTGTTCTGTGTCTCCCCAGTGTCAGCCTTCTTGTGTAGTTCTTTGTCTGTTTAGTTTTGGGTAGCCACATGAGGGCCTAGCCGCTAGCAGGGTTAGCTGCTAGTTTGGAATAGCCTCATGTGTGCTTTGCTTCTTGTGTTCTGTTTCCCTGTTAGGTCAGTACTAACCTGGTTAGCCACTAACTCCATTAGCTACTAACCTGGTTAGGTCAGCATCCAGCATCCCAGTATTCAGTGTAGTTACTAACCTCACTAACCACTAACCCATCTAGTCTCTGTGCCCCTGATCCGGTCTCTAGTCTCTGTGCCCCTGATCCTGTCTCTCCAGTCCTGTCTCCATCTCTAGTTCCCGCCACGTCCTGTCCAGCCTTGTGTCTAGTTCCCCTATTTGTCTTTAGTTAGCTCCAGCTCCATGTTTCCTTATGCCAGTTCCCTGTGTCGGCTCCTAGTTTCCGTGTCAGTTCATGGTTTCCTGGTGTTCAGCTCCTGGTTTCCTGGTGTTCAGCTCCTGGTTCCCTGTGTCAGTCCCTATGTCTGTTTAAAGAGCCTTAATTTTAGTTTGAGTTTGTTGTTTTGGTTTCTTTGTTGGTTTGTTTGTCTATTTTTGAGTTTGTTCAAATAAAGACTGTTTCAACAACCCCTCTGCCCTCATGCCTACCCTATATGCCCACGGCACCAACATCAGCTGGTCTAGCCACCACCACCAGCTAGACCCATGACAGTGGAGGAAATTACAACATTAAAATTTGAATTATAGTCAACAAACATTTTGACATAATTTCAGGTGACTTGTATGTAGGAGAGGTGAGATGGCGTTATCAATCTATCAGTTTGGATCAGAGGTCAGGGCTCCAGGGCGAGTCATTGAGGCAGGCTGGTTGGGGTTTCTGGGGATTTGGGGTTTCTGGGGATTTGGGGTTTCTGGGGAGTTGGCGTTTCTTTCTTCCCAACAATAATGGACTGTTTAAAGCATGTGGAGATTATTGATTGTGACAAGGAGATATAGCTCCATGAACACAGGTATGTGTGTGTGTATTGAAAGAATTTCAAAATGTATATAACTTCTGAATAAATATGATTTGATTAAATTACAAGACATGTCATCTCTAAAGAGATTAAAAATGTGCAGATTAAAAGCGGATGTAATATTAAACATTTGTTGATTTAAATATATCTGTAAATTATTCACAAATACCACTACTACTACTACTACTACCACTTGTAGCGCAGCCACATAGGGTTTTGTTTTATACAGTATAGGCTTAGTATCAGCAGTCTAACAAAAAGAGGTAAAACTGCTATGCCGTGTAAAAATTGCACCCAATATGGTTGTCTGTCCCAAAGACTGTGTGTTGGTGCCGAGTTGAAGCCTCACGAGAGTGCGCAGCTGCGTCGCATGGTCATCCCGAAGACAAATGTCAGGGGATCCTGTTAAAAGGACACCCAGGGAGAAGCTCGAGGGAGAGAGTTAGGAGATGCAGCGCGCTGGTTTCGTCACAATTGTGGTGGAGTCGAAGAATATTGTTGAGACTTTCGTCAGCGGATATCCTGTTCAGTTGGATTATCATCCCCCGTTCTGCTTTACCACTTCACTCCAGCTCCAAAATCATGCTCCAGGTTTATTACCAACACTTCCGGTGAGGCTGATTCAGCTCCCCCACTACACACCACATTCATAAATAATCCGGACACTGGACAAACATTCGACACACTTACACATCATTCGGTTGTATATATTTTGTAAATATTATTATTATTATTATTAGTAGTAGTAGTAGTTTTTTAGTTGTTTTTTTGGTGCATCTATTTTGTTTCGTTATTGTTTAATACACTTTGAGTTGCTGTCTACATTGGTTGTTAGTGTCTTTTCTTGTTCTGAGCTGCAAGCGCTTCACCAATAGCTAGATTAAAGATCCTGTTTAATGTAACACGGGAATTGAATTATCCGATCGTTACACACATTATTATTATTATAATTATTATAACTCAATATTAATGAATGATGCATGAAATTAATGTCAGGTCTTGTGCAAGCTCCATGTTTTTGCACTCCCTGATGGGTAATTTTGGTTGTCCACTTTGGGAGAAGTGATGATTTGGTTGTTCATTCATTCCTTAAAATGTTCACAGTTCTCCTTCACTCCCGCCAGTTTGGAATCTCACTTAAAAAGCCTGAATACCCTGTGCAGCCCGTGCAACAGAATTTCTTTTTCACAGAAAAAAAGAATGCCCTGAGCATGTACATCCCATAATGCATTATAGATCATGAGTAGTTTGCATGTTTTTTAGATTTTTTGAGAAACAAAAGGCTTCTGGCAACCATAGTGTCATGGCAGGCATCTGCCTGGAATGTAGGAGGAAAAGGATACAACAGTGGCTAACAAACAGGAAAAGTTTAAAAACAACAACAACATAGCAGGATTAAAACCAAAAGACGAACAAATAGCCTGAGAAAATGTATATATAGAGATGTGTGGTGAAAGAGGAAAACTAGATCAAGTTCACTAGAGTAAAGAGATTACAAAGAGAAAGTGCAACAGAATTGGGGTTGGTAGGGACATTATAATCAATCGATGAGAGAAGGTCAGAGTCACCCTTATCTGTGCCGGTGCAAATGTGTAGAATTAGCCATGGCTAAACATAAGCCAAATGTCTGGAGCGGAATTCAGAAGTGGAGTTGTCCAGACAGTGTGGGAACGGATTATGGGCCAGATCATGACACACAGGAAGTGTTACCATATAATAAATAAGGAACAGCTGAAAGGAACAAAGAGGGGGCGGAGGCGGGAGTCATGGGAAAGTTTTCACATATTTATATCAGAAAACACTAACAGTCCACATTACAGGAACCTACTAGCTGACCAGAATGTATAAGATTCCTTATTAGTGACTTATTTATATTAGTGAAAAAATAATAAAAACAATCTAAAATTGATCCTGAACAAAATGATTAAACACACCAGCTCTAAATTCTAATTTAGCATTGGTAATCTACCATTTGAAAACTCTTCAGTTTTTAACTCTTTAAAACTTCCTTACTGAGCAAGTCAGAGGTGAAGTCAGATTGGATTTTTACCAAACTACCACTGCTGATCATATTTGCACCCTACACACCTCACTGAAAAATATGTTGTTGAAAATGATTCTAAAATATTTGTCTGTTTTATTGACTTCAGAAAGTCTTTTTACTGCATTTGGCATCAAGGCCTATTTTATAATAATGGAAATTGGTGTATAGGTAAATCATATCATCATGTTAAGTCTAAAAGCCAAAACAGTATTGGTACAGATTATTATTATACTGTATTACAGAAAATGTGTGCTAAAGAAGCTACTGAAGCTACTTGAAGTGACCAATCTTGCTTCCCTAAAAATTTCAAGTTGCTAACTTCAGCTGTTTTGGAAAGATGATTTTGTTCTCCTAAAATGGCAAATTTTCATTGTAATACAACCTCGCTTTAAACACAGCAGCATCCGGGTGCTCTCTGTGCCGGCATAGCTTTTTCATCTTATTAGCGCTACTAAGTGTGTCTGTTCATTGTTACCATATCAAGGCACTTCGGTACAGCCATGCTGAACTCCTTAGCATCAGCAGTGCCGTATACCATCTCGGCCTCGATGTTGACATCCCACACAAGATCATTAGATCATCGGGAACTCCTTCAGCAATGAAACTAGAGGAGGAGACGCTGTGAGCGGGGGTGGAAGGGAGGTAAGAGGGCTGGTGTGAAGGGTTGGCAAAAGGCGAACCTAATTTCTCTCTAATGTTTATAATATATATATATGTGTGTGTGTGTGTGTGTGTGTGTGTGTGTGTGTGTGTGTGTGTGTGTGTGTGTGAAATTTATTTATATATGTGGCATTTTAATTCAAATCCAACATTTTAATGGTTAGTGATCGGTGCATGGGCGTCAATTCGAAACACTAACCCTCACATGTCACACACACACACACACACACACACATAAACACACACATAAACACATACATACAGACACATCACAAATGTTAACACTCACACTCACACAGACACACATGCACGCACGTACACACTCAAACACACACACACACATACACACACACACACACATACTCATATATCACACACACACACACACACACACACACACACACACACACACACACTCTAATGGAACCCCCGCTCTGTCGCGATTATTTTCAAAGGTAAAGTGCAGGTTAATTGTTTTATTTTCACTTACAGCAGTGATCCCGTTAGTATGTGTGTGTGGGGGGGAAAGTCTCCTCTCAAATAAGAGGGCGGGGAGGGCTGCTGTGTAAGACGAGAGGAGGGACGGGGGAGAGAGGCATCCCTCCTCTCGTCTTACTTTAGCTTCACACACACATACACATCACATGTGCGCACAAACACACACGCAGACACAGTGCGTGCGCATAAACACTAAGTGAAACACTTATTTGTCGGGATTTATTTTTACTTTTTTCTACAATAAAGTGCAGATTAATTTGTTTCATTTTTACTTTATATTTTGTATTAATTATTTCTCATAGGGAAAATTTGCTGTGATTTACAATTGTTTTGACATACAATCACGCTTCCAGAATGAATTATGCTCGCAATCCAAGGTTCCACTGTACTTTCTCTTTAATTTGATCTCAGTTCTTAGTGAATGTTCTTAGCTGGATGATTGTATATGTAAATATATTTATAATATTTTTTCATAATCCTGTGTGAAATTGTCTCTTGAATGTGAATGTACTTAATTCTGATCTACGGTCTTGTTCCTGCTGATTTTCCTGTTATGTGAATAAAACTCTGTGTCTCTGGAGCAGCTGGTTTATTGTGACACTCAGTGTTCATGTTGGTTTAAATGAGTCTCTTATTCACTGCTACTGGTTTGTGTTTGATCTCACTGGGATGAAGTTTATCAGGACAAAGTCGTGTTTAAAAGTGTTGTCTCATCACCATCAGATAAACACACACACACACACACACACACACACACACACACACACACACACACACACACACACACACACACACATTCTTATCTAATACAGAGTGTGTCACTAACTCACCTTCAGCAAGTGGTCGAAGTGTAAAAAAGAAAATTAAGGCAGATGATGTGGTCAAGTATTTATTTTTATTTACATTTTACAATACAATACAAAATGATTGCGAAATATGTAAAATTTTTAAGAACAGTTTTATTAACAAAAACACAAGTTTAATTAAATAAACTTGGAGCTATCAAAACAAAACACATGTATTTAAACATGCAATTGTCAAAACTATCATCTGATCCTTTCCATGGCTTTCATCTGGAGAGAATTATAAGAGTAGAATAAAAATCTACATGAACATCAGTAATAAGATGATTTATTTAATAGTATTGTAGTTTTGTATGACTACACACCAGTCTCTCTCTCTCTCTCTCTCTCTCTCTCTCTCTCTCTCTCTCTCTCTCTCTCTCTCTCTCTTCTGTTCTCTTGTCCGTTGTGAAAATCCGAACAGCGTGAAAAAATGATGTAAACTTTCTGATTGTTAGTAGTTCGTAAATGATCATATATAGAGAGTTTGAATATTTTATTTTCATGACAAATTTCACATAATACACAGCATTATTAATCTGAAGGGGATGGTGGTTTTACAGTGGGTATGGTTTTTGTCATTTTTTTCAACAGAGGGATGCCATCCTCCCTCATCCACTCTCAAATCGAGCCCTGACCTCAGCGCACACACATTCTTATCTAATACAGAGTGTGTAACTAAAACTCATCCACAGCACACACAAACATTCAGTTATGTTTAAAGCCAAACTGCAGTGTGATTTTGTGATCGTAGGAACTTTCACATGGACACACATCCCTCCTGTACTGTTCCTGATATCAACACCAGAACATTTCATATTTACATTTTAATTAGGTCATGTACTGAAAACTGAAATTCAATGTTTTAATGTCATTCTCAACTTAAAATAATGGCAATCAGGATAATCAGAATAATTTATTTAGTGAAATTGCTGTGTTAGTATGAAGTCCAAGACATTTGTATTAGGAAAGACATCAGGTGTAAAAACCTGTCAAAACTAATATGTGAAGATTGTGATCTGTATGGTGACTTCTAAATGAGAGCAATATCACAACAGTATTAACTAATAATAACTAACAATATTATGTTGCTATGGTTAGCTTATTATAACTCATTAAACATAAATATGTCAACATGGTCAGTCACTTACCCTTGTACAGCAAAACCCAGTGCACTTAAAGGTCAAGTGAAGCCACACAGTTATTATCTCTAATTTGACGAGTGCAGCATGAGATATAAATTATTTTAGATCATGTATAAGCCCAATGGTATTAGAGTAATAGTAGTTATTCCTAATATAAAACCATGGATGCAGGCCAGGGGTGTGTGTCTCATTTAGGAAACATTCCATTTAAAGGTAAGAATCTTAAGGTGTGATCAAACTTGACTGTGACATGTTTGGTTTGATTAAAGCAAATTCTGGTGCAGTTGCTCTGTTAATGTGAACACTGACATCTGACCCGCTGCAAATAAACCGAGACTGTTTGAAAATGTGGATCTCTGTCGGCTTCCAAATGAACTCTGGAGCGGTTGGTGATTGAAATGTGAACAAATTACGGCCAAAGATATATAAACCAATAAAGTCTGATAATGATGAATGTACGTGAGAACTTTCACTGGTCAACTCTGTATCTGTGACAGCCCATGTAAAGGCAGAATTTGGACGGACAGGGAGAGAGAAAAAGTCAGAGCTACAGTACATTACATGTGTTAGTTAGAATGACACTTGACGATCCCCCCCCCCAAAAAAACCTTAATCATTAACAATTAATTAAACCAAGAACATTTCAGTGTTGTCATGTTGTGTTGTCATTTAAGTTTTAAGTTAAAATTTATTCTAAAACACCTGGAAATTTGTAATGTTAAATGTATAGGTTCGTAATCAACAATTTGCAGGAAAACTGTACCATTTATTTTGCACTTGGACATAATTTGGATCTTTCTGACACTTAAATGTAAGTTGCTTTAATGTTAGATTTGCTTTAACTTATGCATCTGATTTCAATCAAACAGTGGCTTTTTTCCACTAGGTTACGATTAGGGTTAAGGCTAACCCAAACTTTATTTATTAGCTGGTCCACTGTGGCGACCTCTTGGTGGGAGCAGCTGAAAGAACAACAACTTTTAAGAATGAAAAAAGATCAGGACAGGTTTACACAGAAGTTTTATTTTTATCTTTATGTTGACATTTGCAGACTTTAGGGAGTAAGAAGTACAAAAGATGCATATTAGAAAAAAGTGAAACAAGGATAAGGAGAGTGGAAGACACAGGTTTAATTTATATAAAATGTACAGCTAGGATTGTTCATATGAATATGTTCTAGATTTCTATTATAAATTTATTCCCATGCATTCTATGATTTCTTCTTCAAATTTATATTCAAATTTATAATTTATATATATACTCAACCAATATGGTTGAGTCCAGTTGTTTTGGGGCTTGTGTCTGAAGACAGTGGTTTAGTGACAAAACCCCAGACACTTCTAGTGAAGGAAAATCTGACAACCTCAGAGGGTTGATCTGCAGACAGCTAAATTTAACACCATAAGTGTGGAACCCTAAATCAGTTTAAATATCTGCCCAGTTTAACTGGATATAGTATTTCCTTCAATTACACACAGTATTTAAATACTGTAACTTAAATTACTGAATGTGTGCTTTTGTGTACTTTTGTAATCATTTATTTTTCAAAATGAAGCCTATTTCATTTCGTTCTTAAAATCTTTTTTATTCCTAAAATCTTTTAGTTTTTCAAATTGAAGCCTATTTAATTTCGTTTGCTTAGGACATGTAATTACTCAGATAATCAGATTTCAAATGATGTCAAATTTTGGGACACCCTGTATAATGTCCCCTCTATCGTTTCTGACGCTGAATGCTGCCATCTTGTGGTTATTCTACGTAATTTACAATTTCGTCAAGTGACGTCACATTAACATGAAATGAAGACGGAGAAAAGTTACGTTCATTTCTGTGAACAGGAGACCTGATCTAAGGCGAGTATCCTCATAAATCACACACTATTATGATCGAAGTTTTATTGGAAAAAGGTTTACAGCCATATAAACATTTATATCGCAGAGTCTTGCATAATAGGCGGAAATGAAAGTGTTGAGCGTAAGTGTACTACCGAGGCGGTGCCGAACTTCCACTAAATCTTCTGTGAGACGGTGTTCTGTCTGAAACGGCAGGTGTAATGGCACGTTTATCGGTTTCTGTCAGCGATTGATAGCATCTTGTCGTTATTCAGCATTTCCGTCACGTGACATGCTAACCCTAACAGGAAGAAAGACGGAAAATGTTACATGGGATATTTGATCGAGTTTTGTGAACAGGAGACGTGAATTAAGGTCGGTATTCTCATAAATCACTCATCTTTATGGGAGTGTTAGGGGTTGAGTTTAACAGGCCATATAACCCATTATTAAATCACCGAATTAACTTAAACATTAAGTGAAAGTGAAAGTGTTCAGTTCGAGGAACAGAACTAGAATTCCCTTTGCCCCGTCAGCTGCACTGCTTGTGCCTTCAGTTTCTTATTATTCACTGTCTGTGCTGAAGTAGGGAAAATGATGAAAAAATAAGGGATTAAGTATTTAATCAAAATGAGGAATTAATTTTTTAAAACTTTCCTGGGCGGGGATGAAAAAGGTTATAAAAATTTAACTACAGGCCTCAGTAAATTAGGGACTTTTTTATTGTTTTTTTTTCCATCAGTTTTTATGTAATTTCATTCCACTGACATCAGGACAACAACATGCTTGTCGTTGATTTCCAGATAAGGACCAGCTTTTTTAATAACTAATGGTGCAAAATGGTTAGTTTGTCCTCAAAATGTTTAAATCGTGCTCAAAAAGTTTTTGTATTACATAAGTCTACTTTGCATATTTGTTAATCAAGTGTTAATAAGTTTTACAAGACTAACTATTGAAAAAAAAAAAACACCTTGAAGCTTAAGGTGGCCATTATATCGATTTTAAATGGTGAATTAAGTGATTCTAGTTCTGTACCCTTTTCTTTCAAATTAAACGAATAGTTCCTCACAGTCTGATAGCTGTCTGTTGTGGGCTGAAAAAAAATCTGGTGTGTGTGCACATTCTTGCCTCTGTACATGGGCAACATATAAAGTGGCGTAGACCACACCACACCACACAGTACTGGATATCAGCACAGCTCTGATACGGCTATATGCATGAGAGAACTAATTAACATAAGCCCAGGTTTTAGTGCCTTGGCCTCGTCAGTGGTCACCTATGATTTTTGAGTGCAGAAATTCAGAAGAAGCACTGAAGGGAGGGGTTTATTTGAACTGGCTGGTAAATTGAATTATATTCAGTTTTTATTTGTATAGCACTTTTGTATAACAATGAAATTAACCAACACCTTTCATTCTATTCAATCATCTGTCCTGTGATATTAATATTGTAATCAGCACATAATCACTTTTTTGTACAACATATTTGAATCTTTAATTCAGGAAAAAATCTATTGTTTTATACATCTTAAAATACCAGACCCCCTGATATGCTAACACCTAATATAATTTGTTGAACATTACTTATGACCTAATAATGGTGAACTTTCTTTCAGGTATTATGTTTTTATATGTGACTGTCCTGATTCTCTCCAGCTTCATGGAAGCTAAATCAGGTATGAAATCTCTCTCTCTCTCTCTCTCTCTGAATGCATGCTGTGAGTGAGTGGGGTGGTGAGCGTGGTGTGTAAACAGTGCAGATTCAGGGGATTTGTGCATGGTGTTTGGCAGTCGCCTAGCACTTGTTGGTCATCAAACATTATTTATTGTTTTAAAATGGCGTACACTAGATTAACACGTAAACATGGCATTAAAATCTCTCCTGGGTTTCCGCGTTCGGTAGAAGATGTTGTACTGGCAGTTGTAGAAGTTGTTCATCACAGCAGCATAGCACAAGTCTGCAGCTCTTATAAACAGTGCTATAGTAATCTTTGTTGGTGAGATTGAAAAAGTGAAATAAGTTATTGAAAAGAAAATTACAAGGAGAGAAGAGGTTATAGGAGACACAATGACTTGGGTAGAGCAGACCACTGAGGATATTGCAGAGATGGACCAAAGTGAGAGAAACTTAAAAAAAAAAAAAAAATGACAAAACATCCACAGCACTCAGTCAAAATAACATAAAGGAAATTGAAGAGTATGGAGAATGCTACAGCAGGACAACCTGTCCTACCAATTGCTAAGGACCAAATTTTAGACAGTGATGAAAAACAAACATCTGACACGAAAGGCTCTAAGGCTAAGAAGGGAGCAGTGGTCCAGCATGGACGAGGAGGGGAGCTGTGCTGTGCTGTGCTGAAAACAACTAGGCTGACACATTTCTCTGACAAAGTTTTCTGGAAAAACACATGTTGGAAAAATGTATACACTTGCACTGATTTTGTCTAAGTGTAGACTCGTGAATTGAAATCACTTTGTAACCCCTTCCAGGTTTAAGTAAATCAACAACTGTTGATCATACATCCTCTGAATGCTATTTTGGAAAAGCATGATTCATATAAGTGTGTTTTTCTTGCATGGAGCAAACTCAAAAGGTTTGAGTGGTTTTTAACAGTCAAAGTAGCTCTAGTCCACACCTCCAAACTCATTTTCCTAACAAGACCACAGGTATCCTAACACCTGACTCCATTTAGTTTTTTTGAGAAAATTTTCTTAAGGATTCCCAGACTTTTTCCACGAGCACTATAAGGCTTATATGGTTGTTCTCAATAAAAACATAAAAGATCAGATTTCTTTACATTATTATTATTATTTTAGGCACATTATATTTGTCAATATTTTTAACGTAGATGACGATCACATTTCATGACAAATTAATGCAGAAAACCAAGACCAAGAAATTCCAAAAGGTTGCCGCTGTAATCAGCTTGCCATTCCTTGCCTCTGTAAATGGGGCCAAATATAGGAGAAAAAAAGGCTCATATATTTAAATTACTAAAGTTAAAAAACATAAATGTGAGTTTTATCCAAGAAATGCACAGTGATATTTTAAATGAAACTGACTCGAAAGGAGTGAGATGGAGAGGTTATTTTCAACCATTCTGTTAGGAAATTCAATGAAGAATTGTCTATCCTGCTCTCCAAAAACCTCCTATCAGAAGTTTTGAAAACAATAGTGCAAGACAGATTAATGGTGGTCAGAATCAACTACAGGACCTGAGAGGATTCAGATCCTTAAAAGGTCTAGATTAACAGTTTTTAAAATACAATTTGTCCAGTGTTACCTCACAGAAGGTGATTATGATTTGTGGAGACCGCTAACAAGTTACATTCTAAGTACACCTGGAGATAGATGACACCCTATTTTTAATAGATTGTTCTTTTATATGCTTAAGGGGTCTATCTTTATTTTATCAAGAACTGTTTAGAGCATGAACTTGTTTTAAGTGGACAATACTTGGAACCATTGGCTTCGCTTTACTGCCTGCTGGAAGAGCCACTGATCCACGGGTCCAAACTCAACGTCGAGGACTGCAGCAAACCAAGACTAAACCACAGGTCATGCTCAACTGGAGTTATCAAATTTAAACACAGTTAATGTTGCAGGAACCAGTTTCATCACACAGAGGCAGTAGCCGCTCTTTCTCCATCTGAGATCTGCTCGCTCTACCAGAGATCTGCTCAATTTGTGGATGAAAACGCAGAGCGATGAGGAGCTGATCATGTTCTCCTGAGGAAATGGATTCATTTTCTGAATTCAGTCTCAACATGGAAGTAATTAACTAACTAACAATTTTAATAATACTGCTAATACAGACCTATACATGATAAAAGAAAAACACTGTACAGATTTTGCGTGAAGGCCTTGAATAAAAAACGGCTGAGCGTGAAACACGACACTATATGGAGAAAGAAACTGGGTGTATGATGAGTGCAAACCTGAAAAGAATTGTTTCTTGAATAAACAGTCCTTCAAGCGGTTTTCAAGGTTTTAATGAAAATTGGTCTAAAATGGGGTTTATTTTTGGTGCTGGACATGAAAAAAATAGAATGATCAAAAATGGCAGCTGTTGCCCCCGAGTGGTGAGGTGGTAAAGCACTTGCCCTATCATCTGGAGATCGCAAGCTTGATTCCTGGGTGATGCTGTAGCCTCTTGCAGCTGAGCCTCTTGCAGCTGAGGGCCCTTCAGAGAGCTGATTGGCCGAGCTCTCTCAGCGGGGTGGGATGAGAGGCATTAGCAGCTCTCTCACGTTAATCACGGCTCTACATCCAGAAAATATGCGGTCGGCGGGCGTCACGTGGTTCAGAGGGAACATGTGATAGTCTTCCCTGACTGACTGGTAGTAGCCTTAATGTGAGAGCCGATACATATGAGTACTCTATATGTCCTTCTTGGCAGCTTCATTTTAAATACACATGTATTACAGGATTTTTAAAAAGACTGCCCTGATTGTTATTGTCTTGATCAATGTATCTATTGTTAGTTATAGCAAACCTGAAGAAATGTTAAAATTAAGTCCAGTTTTACTTACTGTACGTGTTCACCAGTAAGGTGTCATTAAATACAGTCACTTGTTACAAAAAATAGTGACATACTGTACAGTATTTGCCGGGCTTTTTTTCCCCACAATACAAAGTATTTAAAGGTGGTTTGTCCCGAAGCTCCTCATGTTTGCATGTCCCATGTTTTCTGAAACCCAACAACAACACTGTTTACACGACAGTGGAGGTTTTTAATCTATATGTAGAGGATTCATGAGAGGATCTCTATAGGGATTATGAAGACAGAAATGAAAAGCAGGCTCAGTTCTACATTGGAAGAACAAAATTTTCTTTCTTTCTAGTAATAAGTTAGGCAGAGAGTTCTGCCATACAGAAAGACAGGCAGACATGTACTGTACATGGGCTTCAGCCTCAAATAATACCACTGATTAGATTTAGGCTGATTTGCCCATTTTTAGCTTTAACGTTTTAACTATTTTTACAAACTCTTTTCCTGTCCATGATGGGTACTTCAGCTAGTTACTAAATAAGTTGGTATATGCAGGTCCTCAGGCCCCCATTTAACTAAGCCGAATTAGCTACAGACCTCTCCCGATTTATAATCGGCTCTGAAGACCTTGCAGGTGGTTAATTCTTCAAGCATAGCGACCCCCCCATCGAGCCATTAACAATGGAAACAAATTCGTACGGACATGAAAACGTCTCCAAAGCACATTTTGGCACGAGCAATACGCACAATAAGAACATGTTATCGACATCGTAACATTTCAATAACCGGCCGTCAAGGAATTTAAGTATGTTCTACAGAGCCCTAAATAAATGATCATGAAACCGGGAACGACGCTACAGTCATATACAGAAATTAAAACACTAACCTGACTTTTACAAACTATTACGGAGGAGTTATCAATAAAATAATGACCTTATTATGCTATGCTATGTTTTTGTATTTGTTGGTGTTGTCTTTTTGAAATCTCAGTGTATTATGACAAATAAAGCTGCTCACATGGCGTGCATTTTCACTTTGCAAAAGGCATAATTTATTTAGCAACTATATTTCAGTTTAGTGAAACTAAAGAAGTCAAACGGGTGGCCTCCACCTGTTTTTTCAGGGGTACTTTTATTGATTTCATCTGCTTTTCAAAAGTAGCCACTCTTTATTAAATGAAATGATCAAAGTGAAAATGCCTGTGATGTTAGCATTAAGTCAAATCTGTTTATTTCTGTTTTTATTTTGTGACTTGATTCTGACCTTCGGCAATATGAGTGTATGCTGGAGCTGTCATATGTTACACATGATATTGCATGTGTTTTTTAGTATTCTCTCTTAGTCAAGTGTGTTATCCCATCCCATTGAATCAGACTTTAACATGTAATATATCTTTCAATCATGTGTTTAATCATGACTTTGTTAATTTTGTCATTCATTTTTGTCTGCTGAATGCTGTCAAACAGGTAAGTAGGTGATAAAAACCAACAAGGACTCCATAAATGGGCATAAAATCAATAATAACTCAATAACAGCGTTTATGAGTTGATACCAAGGCATTAACAAAGCATTAATATCGAGAGTGGTATGGCAAAATTTTGGAACATGCTTTAACTTTCCTTCTGACAAAAACGATGCTGACAAAATCAAAATGTGCAAAATGGGTTTCCTCTCGGTACTCCAGTTTCCTCTTGCAAGACATGCAGATTAGGCCAACTTGTATTACCAAATTGTAGTGTGTGTATGTGTGTCCTGCGATGGATTGGCACCCCGTCCAGGGCGTACCCCACCGTGTGCCCCAAGTGTCCTGGGATAGGCTTCAGACCCCATTACAGAAAAAAGCAGTATATACGATTAGTGAGCGAGTGTATAACATGCTATACAATCTGCAATACTCACACACTATCTGGCCTGAGATGAACAGAATTGTAAGGAAAAGTATTCTGTTTCTTTCTTGAGGTTCTGTATCTGCTTCTCTTAATACATTCAGGAGAATCAGAATGAAGTGATGAATCAGCTGATGAAAAGATCTCTGATACACCAGAGAGATTTAAATATGTGTGCTGTGTTGTGGGAAGCAAAGTTTCTATTCCAATTTTCTTTTTCAATTTTGTTTTGGCTGTGAGTCAAGGAAATCTTGAGGCCACACTAATTAGTCCAAAAAGTCTCGTCAAAATCAAAAGTATGAGTCTCTAGAAGGAACAAACAATAAGAACTTTGTCCTTCAAAATAGAAAGGTGCCTTCCTTTTAATACTGTCCTGAACCAAATGAAATTTTAACATAAACCATCGACTATGGAACAAAAATGATTTGGAGAAAAAACTGTAGTTTAATAATTGTTAGATCAACACACTCAGTACCTGAATTAAGTGTAGTCTTTATTAGAACTGTCCCTGTAAATCTATACCACTGCTTCAACAATATTGTCTGATTTAATCTGCCACTTTCAATCCGGTGACCCCTGAAGTGTCCATTGGGTCCCTGAAAGAAGGCCCTTATCCTAGCTTTCTTTACCTGCTCCTCATATTTTAACCTCATATTTTCATCTTTCTTCTGTTCCAAACCTTTATACAGAGACACCATCCAATTCTGTATCATTATAGTTCTCTTATTCTTTGCTTGATTTCGTCATTTTCTTTACTTAGATTTTAGATTTTTTTTACTTAGTTTTTCCAAGTTTTCAATTTTGTCTTGGAATTCTTTTATTTCTGTGTTAAACTGGACTGCTTTTGCTAAACTAGAAATGTATTTAATTCTGCTAGCTGTTTATCAACTCTCTTTTTGAGATTTAATATAGCCTTCAAAATTTTTTGTCACTTCAGCATTCTCATCGTCAGATGCTTTGGATCTCTTTTGCTTAGCAATGTACTTGAGCAGAAGTACAAATTCTTAAAAATTAGAAACCACTAAAAACTGGGCAACAACAAGCAAGTACAGTATGTATATTTACATGTATATATGTATATATTTACTATATTTTTCCCCTTTTTAATTTTGATTGAATATTGGTACATTACAAAAACATTAACTTATTAATTATGACTGTGAAAATATGAATAATTTGATCATATGGTTCACTAGATTCAGCCACTAGAACAACATGTCTCAAACAAGTGCTTGCTGCAAACAAACTGCTTACCATTATCAAGGGTGTGGTTATGTGAAAATAAATGCATTATTTATAAACCAGGTGAAAATAAGCTGACATTTATTCCTGTTCTGAAAGATGATTTCACCCTGATTTCTTTTATTGTACAAATTTGTTAGACATAATTGGTTCTTGTTTCAACTCTTATGTAATATACACAACCTAGTTCTGACTTAGCATTCCATTAGGAAGCTGTGGCAAGACCTTAACCTGGCAGTTCATGTTGGAATGCCTTCCAATGTGGATGAATTTAAGCAATATTAGAACAAAATCAAACCAGGCCAAAATTCTTTCACAGCAATGTGAAAGACTGAACTTGAGTTGTCTGAAGCATTTTGTTACAGTTGCTGATAAAGGGGGCTAAAACAGCAACTAAGGCTTGTCTTGTTACAGACACAGATGTACTAATATACAGTATTATATTGCATTTTCCACAATACAGAGAGTTTAAAGGTGTTTGGTCCAGGAGTTCCTCTTAATGCTGTAGCTGGTGAAGATCTGGTTCTTCCCTGTTTTATCAATCCCAATACCAGTGCTGTGGACATGACAGTGGAGTGGTTCAAACTAGAGGCAGGGGTCTCAGCAGTTCATCTCTATAAGGATCATGAAGACAGAAATGAAAAGCAAGCAAAGTCCTACATTGGAAGAACATCATTGTTCAAAGAGGAACTACAGAAAGGCAACGCTTCACTTAAACTCTCTGCTATCCGAGTCTCTGATGAAGGAGAATATACGTGTCTAATTGAGGATAAATCCTTGTCTGATGACATTGCTGTTCAGGTCTTTGTTAAAGGTAAGTTCCATTTCTATTTCTTAATTTCTGTATTGATGGTATACGTTTAACTGAATACTGTTTACCCCCCTCTTAACATTGCTTGTTACAGTATTTTTACTTTGGTGCTCTGTGAAAAGAATTTGAAAATGGACTGTGATGTACTGTAGATGATTTGGGTCCTTGACAGTATCCATTGCTTTGTCTCTTACAATGGTACTGTATATTCTGCAGCCCTCAAACGGCCATTTGTAGTGCTTTTGTAACCCTGTACAGCACTGTTTCTGTACCAGGATCAGGCGGAACACTACAAATTTTGTGCATTTGAAAATCTAATATATTAGGCCCCCATACCTGATGAAGCCAACCCATTTCGACTGCAATAGCACTTAGGGGCCCTTGTCCAGGAGTGATTCTATTGTCACGAAGCTCTCCAAAGTGCCCTGGTATACAGTCGTGGCCAAAAGCTTTGAGTCGTGGCCAAAAGCTTTCACAAAGTTTGCTGCTAAACTGCTTTTAGACTTTTGTTTCAGTTGTTTCTGTGATGTACTGAAATATAATTACAAGCACATCATACGTTTCAAAGGGTTTTATCGACAATTACATGACATTTATGCAAAGAGTCAGTATTTGCAGTGTTGGCCCTTCTTTTTCAGGACCTCTGCAATTCGACTGGGCTGCTCTCAATAAACTTCTACGTCAAATCCTGACTGATAACAACCCATTCTTTCATAATCACTTCTTGAAATTGGTCAGAATTAGTGGGTTTTTGTTTGTCCACAAGTTCTCAATGGGATTAAGATCTGGGAAGTTTCCAGGCCATGGACCCAAAATTTCAACGTTTTGGTCCCCGAGCCACTTAGTTATCACTTTTGCCTTATGGCACGGTGCTCCATCATGCTGGAAAATGCATTGTTCTTCACCAAACTGTTGTTGTTGGATTGTTGGAAGAAGTTGCTGCTGGAGGGTGTTTTGGTACCATTCTTTATTCATGGCTGTGTTTTTGGGCAAAATTGTGAGTGAGCCCACTCCCTTGGATGAGAAGCAACCCCACACATGAATGGTCTCAGGATGCTTTACTGTTGGCATGACACAGGACTGATGGTAGCGCTCACCTTTTCTTCTCCGGACAAGCCTTTTTCCAGATGCCCCAAACAATCGGAAAGAGGCTTCATCCGAGAATATGACTTTGCCCCAGTCCTCAGCAGTCCATTCGCCATACTTTTTGCAGAAGATCAAACTGTCCCTGATGTTTTTTTTTGGAGAGAAGTGGCTTCTTTGCTGCCCTTCTTGACACCAGGCCATCTTCTAAAAGTCTTCGCCTCACTGTGCGTGCAGATGCACTTACACCTGCCTGCTGCCATTCCTGAGCAAGCGCTGCACTGGTGTTACTCCGATCCCGCAGCTGAATCCTCTTTAGGAGACGATCCTGGCGCTTGCTGGACTTTCTTGGACGCCCTGAAGCCTTCTTAACAAGAATTGAACCTCTTTACTTCAAGTTCTTGATGATCCTATAAATTGTTAATTTAGGTGCAATCTTAGTAGCCACAATATCCTTGCCTGTGAAGCCATTTTTATGCAACACAATGATGGCTGCATGCGTTTCTTTGCAGGTCACCATGGTTAACAATGAAAAAACAATGATTTCAAGCATCACCCTCCTTTTAACATGTCAAGTCTGCCATTCTAACCCAATCAGCCTGACATACAGTAATGATCTCCAGCCTTGTGCTCAACATTCTCACCTGAGTTAGCAAGACGATTACTGAAATGATCTCAGCAGGTCCTTCAATGACAGCAATGAAATGCAGTGGAAAGCTTTTTTCGCAATTAAGTAAATTTTTATGCAAAGAAGGACTATGCATATGCAAATTGCTATTATAAAAACTTAAGCAGCAACTTTTCCAATTTCCGATATTTATGTAATTCTCAAACCTTTTGGCCACTACTGTAGAAGCCTGTGAGTGTGAACCTCTTTCTTGAGGTTCTGTATCTGCTTCTCTTAATACATTCAGGAGAATCAGAATGAAGTGATGAATCAGCTGATGAAAAGATCTCTGATACACCAGAGAGATTTAAATATGTGTGCTGTGTTGTGGAAGCAAAGTTTCTATTCCAGTTTTCTTTTTCAATTTTGTTTTGGCTGTGAGTCAAGGAAATCTTGAGGCCACACTAATTAGTCCAAAAAGTCTCGTCAAAATCAAAAGTATGAGTCTCTAGAAGGAACAAACAATAAGAACTTTGTCCTTCAAAATAGAAAGGTGCCTTCCTTTTAATACTGTCCTGAACCAAATGAAATTTTAACATAAACCATCGACTATGGAACAAAAATGATTTGGAGAAAAAACTGTAGTTTAATAATTGTTAGATCAACACACTCAGTACCTGAATTAAGTGTAGTCTTTATTAGAACTGTCCCTGTAAATCTATACCACTGCTTCAACAATATTGTCTGATTTAATCTGCCACTTTCAATCCGGTGACCCCTGAAGTGTCCATTGGGTCCCTGAAAGAAGGCCCTTATCCTAGCAAGGAGGAAACCACCAGTTTTTGTTTTTTTTTGGTCCACACAGAAATCTTATGGGTGGTCAGAGATATTGATTACAGTATTGGAAAATACATATCTGCAGTGAGAATTAATAAGGTGCGTTGTTTGGTCATATCTATAGGATGAATCACAATAAGTTGATAAAAGTGGTGATGTTTGGAATGATAAATGGGTCAGATCAGAAAGGGAGAGAAATGATTGGATGATGATAGAGACTGATGTGGGGACAGTGTACAGAACTTCAATCACACGACCAAGAACAGAAATGAACCAAGAAAAAGAATACAAAGTGCCATTAACATCATCCGGCGGGGCCCATGATGAGTCAGATTGTTTGAAATGCTCATATGCTTCTTAAATCTGCACACTCATCCTCTGAATAGTGTTTTTTGTGTGTGAAATGAAATGAGTGAAAGCTCAAATCCTGATGTTAGGTTGAATTGTTTCATTGTTTGTGATTGCAAGCTTTATTTGTTGTCATTGCTCACTGTTGCACCAGAAGGTTTTAAGTGTTATAACTCATGCTCTTCCAGTCATAAAACAGAACTTTCTTATTTTGTCAAAAGATTTGGAGGATTTAATTGTCATTACTGATTGTAGCTCAGGGAAGTCACCCAGTGATCACGATGGAGAGTTATGATAACTCAGGAGGGATTAATCTAGTGTGCGAGTCCAGAGGCTGGAACCCTGAACCCAATGTTCAGTGGTTGGACAGAGAAGGAGCCCCTCTACCTGCTGAAGAGACACAGATACACAGAGACACTGAGGGCTTCAATCTTAAACGCCGCATCACTGTTCAAGATTATAGTGTCTCCAACAAATTTTACTGCAGATTTCAACAAACCAATCGCATGATGGAGACAGAGGTCATCATTAACAGTAAGTCTTAATGATACATTAAAAGAAATAAGCTCTTAGACTTTTAGATGGTAATTAAATATGCACATAATCAGAGCAAAATATTTTTTTATATACTGTATCTGTAAAGTGTTTTAATTTTAGAGGAAGTCTTTCGTTCTTGGAAGTGGAATGTCGGCATCTCAGTTTCAGCATGTCTTATTGCTGTTGGATTGATTGTAACAGCAGTCATTTGTCATAAAAAAGGTAAAAAAAAAATACTTGCTCTCCAGGTTTAAATAATATTGTAGTTTATACTGCATAGTCATCTTTAGTACGGTCTAATTAAATCTTGTCTTATATTATCACTACTCTTTTATCACAAAGATTAAAAAAAAAACCTTTCTGAAAGAAAGCATAAGCTTTTTTTTTTTTTTTAAAGCTTTGAAATTTTAGAACAAACAGGAATAGCTGGTTCATAAGGCATTTCCCTTTTCATCAATTTACATTACATTCTTATTATTACCAACTGTCACATCACAATTTTGGGAGCACACACTTACCTAGAAACGTTGTAAACAAGCCTTAAGAATTCCTGTCACTGGAACTAAAGGACCGAAATCTGTTCCAGCTTGGCAATGTCCCCATGTACAAAGGAACCTTCACAATGACATGGTTTGACGTGCACTAGTACGTATTTGTAAGAACTGATATCACTGCCTGTCCTTGCTAATAGTCTTGTACGTGAATGTCACATCCCAATAGCCACATTGCAAAACCTAGAAAGAAGCCTTCTCAGAAGACTGGGGTCAGTTAGAAGAGAGTGACTAAATATGGAATTGAATGTTTAAAAAGCACATATGGGTATGATAGTTGGTTGTCTGCAAACTTATAAACAGAAAGGCCGTGCCCTTTTAATGCTTACTGAAAATAATATTAGTAAATTACAAGCAGTTCAGGTCACATATCCAGCTTTAAACAAGTGTTCTTTAAATAATAGAAATGCAAATATAAGTCACAATAAATTAAATACTTAAGAGCCCATAACTGACTGGTAACATGTTCAGTTCTGCAAAATGTAAGGCAGCATAAAGACTTAATTATTATCAAATTAGAAAATAATATAATACAGTGGTAAGCAAAATGTCAAACATATTTCTGCAATCATCTCTTCAATAAGTTATCTTTATGCAGAAAAAAAGCAATACAGGGTTTTATTAAACATTCAAAAAAACATAATAAAAAATAAAACTAAATCTTGTCACTACACAGCATTAGGCAATACCTTATGTAACCCACTCTATGAGCACACCTCTCTGTCTAGGTTCGGAAGGAGCGGAGTGTTTAGTGCAAAAGAAATACGCCACACAATTAGTAAATAGTACAGTTAGAATCTTAATTGGCTTAGAATACACAATATAATTACAGTACAAATATGAAACAAAAATAGGCCTTTAAACAAAATAAAAGACTCAGTGATCACTCTCCTAAATATTCACATACCTAGGTTCATAGATAATAGAACGTATTGTACCATAATATGGTAACTACCGCTCAACAATGATGCTGCGTTGTTACAGCACGCATGACTGAATCCACTAGCAATGCTAAACACATATCTGATTAACAGCCGTACCGCGCTAACTTATCGAGATCAAAGGAGTACCGCGACTCAAGAAAACAGCACTCCGCACGCTCAACACCGTCTGTGTGGAGCTTTCTCCACCTTCTTTTAATTCCTTCTTCCTTCACTTAACTCCGAACAAGAGTTTATAACTGTTTAGCACAGTTAACGTGCGACGCGAAACAACACACTTTTTTTCTTGCTTGGTCTCTTTTACCGCTGCACTGCTCCACTCAACTTCCGTTCGCTGCACTCTAAACTTCCGGTAAATATTGATAAAAATCCATTTAAGTGCGCAAAAAAAAACAAAAAAAAAACTAATTGTATTTCTGTGACTTAACGCAGGTGCAGTATATCGTTTATATTTTAACCCTATATTTCCAGCTGGGTTACACTTAGGAAAGGAATTAATCACACCACAGGTTACATCACTAGTATGCTTATGTATCACTGCCTTTGTGTTCTTTACATCAGCCCTGTAATGTCTCTAATATTAATATTTTGATATTTTATGTTTTTAGAGCAGCAGAGACAGAAGCTGGAAGCTGGTAATTACACTAGAACTTGAACATGTTTTTCAAATATCTGAAGAACTGTAAGTAGAGAGTGTGTGTTTCAGAGTGCTTCACACTACACTCCCAGCTGAGCCAGTGACACAGTGGCAGGCCTGGGGCATCTCAGCACAGCAATCAGTGTTACTGCTCATTCATGCTGCATATTTATTATAGAGACAAATTCGAGAAAATATTATGTTAGAATAAACAATTATATTAGGGCAAAACACAAAACGGTAAAACATTCTATCATGCAAGGGAACTGACTTAAAAAAGAAAGTACAGCATGCAACTTTTGAGGATCAATCTAGCACTAGCATGATTCTCAAAAGCTCGTCCCAGCCCTTACTCTCACTGCTCCACTATGATCTGCTCAATATTGCTTATTGAATAAAGATACTGTTAAGTGTTTTAATTTGTTTAGGTTATTATAGTGAAAAATAGCAATAATAATAATAATAATTCGTTTTATTTATAAAGCACTAATCTTTCACCACAGCTGAATGCAGCAGGCAACAATCTCAAATCAAATCACAAAGTTAGTGACATAAACAAAATTGAACTGGTGAGCGTTAAAATAATAACGCTGATCTTGCCCCTGATAAAACACAATGGACCAACACCAGCAGATGACATGACTTTCCAAACTGACTAGCCAAACTTTACACTAGACCTCAAGCAATTTGGATTCTGTGCCTCTCCTCTCTTCCTCATGGACCTTGATTTCCAAATGAAATGCAAAATTTACTTTCATCTGAAAAGAGGACTTTGGCCCACTATTCAATTTATTTCTACTTTTTGTTATAATTTTTTTTTTTTTTACTATTTTAGTATAAACATTTTGAATATGTTATGTTCCTCTTATAGCTTGTTTAATCTACTGTAACTGTATATAGATACACTAATATACATAATTGCTTAATTAAATTATTCCTATATTTCCTAGAGTTTAAAAAGATGGAGAGGTTTGCAGGTAAGAATGATTTTTTATTTTATTATTATTCACGTTACTTTTACTCTGAAGATAAATATTAATACCATTTAACCACAATCTTCTCTTCTGTATTTATTATGTGTGTGCTTTAAGGAATTAAGTGCAAATAAATCCCCAGCATGTATGAACATGTATATAGTTCAGATTTACACTACTGCTGAACAGCTTTAGTAATCTGAGTTTGCTGTGTTCCACTGTAACTAAAACTTAGTTTACCCATTTAAGCCACTACCAATATTACTATAATAATTCACAAGATACACTTTATTCTTTATTCTTTATGCTTCCTAGCAAATTGTAGCATTTTTTTTTCTTTTTTTGCTCAATTAGCCTCACAGATTAGGTTTTTTTTTAAGCCCCTACTTTTTCTTAAACATTGTCTGACATTTCTTAAACTTTTCAAGTGATCTTTCACAATCATGCAAAAATTAAGTTCCCTTTCAAAAGCTACACTCGATGCTGCATGTAAACGCTATGGGAACATCTCTTTGTTCAGCCGGTTGTGAAGCATGTGTGTATCAAACACGCCAAATTTTGGCTTGTATAACCTCGGTCAGGTGACGGTATCTGATGAGGTGCACCTGCAGGTTATAAATAGGAGTGAACCGGAAACATCATCAGGTCTTTTTGTCTTCAAGGACCACATTGTGTTTGTGTGTGTGTGTATGCAAGTGAATATACAAACAAAAGAAAAAGAAAAGTGTAAACTCACCGATATGGCAGAGTTTACTAAGAGATGCATGCTTCCGTGTGATGGATCTCTTTCGGAGGTTGATCTCAATGATTTTTGTGTTGAGTGTCTGGGGGAAAAGCATGCTCTCCTTGGGCTCCATGGAGAGTGTGAGCACTGTGATCTCCTCCCTACTTAGGTGCTTCGCGCGCGGCTCGTCTTCTTTAACGAGAAACTTGCCGATCTGGCAGTCGCGCATGAGACAGAATTCCCCCTTTCTCTTGCGCTCTCCCCGGATCAGGAAGTTTTAGCGTCCACTTCTCAAGCATGCCCCCTGCGCTTCTTGTGAATGGGCAGAAGAGACTTCCTCTCTTGCCGCAGAAGCAGAAAGAAAAAAAAATCCCCCAAGCGCTCAAAGTTAGACAGGCTTCTGTCGGGTGGCCGGGAGAGGGGCCTCAACGATGGTCCATCCCCTTCTTTGGCGACCTCCATGAAGAGTTACCTCTTTCATGGAATGAACCCTATTCATCTCGTTTTTGATATTAACATCGATTCATTTTAATGTCGTTGATGCGAAAGTGCAGGGTTATATGATGATGCCCCAGACTGAAGAGACGCTTGTGGGCTATCTCTCTCCTGGGAGCTCATCCTCCCTGAAAAAGCCGAGACTAACCTCTTTGTTGGTGGGGAAAGCTTTTCAGGCAGTGGGTCAGGCTGGTGCTGCCCTGCACACCATGGCGGTTTTGCAGGCATATCAGGCTGACCTGCTGAGAGATCTGAGCACTGGCGGGTCTGAGCAGCGTTTGCGGCGCTACGTGAGCCACAGATTTATTTATCCGTGCCACCAAGCAGACGGCCATTCTATGGCTGCCATGGGCGCCATGGAGAGACATCTATGACCTAACCTCACGGCATCAAGGACAGGGATCGTGTTTTCCTCCTTGATGCACCCATCTCGCCTTCTGGCCTCTTTGGCGACGCCGTAAACTAGGTTTCGGGAGGCGAAGCTCTATGAGCAGGCCTTGTGAGGTTTCTCCCCTGCCGTGACTTTTACAGACTTTGCTGGAAAAAGGGGCCATAGAACATTTTACCCTGCCAGACAGAGACCCAGGCTTCTAAAGTCAGTATTTCCTGGTTTCCAAGAGAGATGAGGGGTTGCGTCCAATGTTACATCTTCGTGGGCTGAACATCAAAAGTTGACAGACAAAATGATTGTTTCTCAAATCCAACCAGGGGATTGGTTTGTGACAATCGACCTGAAGGATGCATATTTTCATATAGAAATATTGCCACAATACAGGAAGTTTCTGAGGTTCTCTTTTGGGGGCGAAGCTTACCAGTATCACGTCCTTCCAGAAAATAGCCACCCGCCTGCACCTGCCCATATCTACTGTGAGAGGAATCAGTGAGAAGTTTAAAAAAATTGGAACAGTAGTAAACAAGCCTGGACGAGGACGCAAGTTTATTTTGCCTCCACGCACAGTGAGGAGGATGGTAAGAGAAATAAAAAATTCTCCAAAGCTCACTTTTAAAGAACTGCAACAAATGATAGCATCTTGGTGTCACAAAGTCTCCAAAACAACCATCAGACGCTATCTACATGCCAACAAGCACTTTGGGAGGCATGCAAGGAAAAAACCTTTTCTCAGTCACAATCATAAACGCAAACGTTTGGAGTTTGCTAAGTGGTACTGGGGCTTCAACTGGGAGCATGTTCTTTGGTCAGATGAGACCAAGATAGAGCTTTTTGGCAACAAACACTCTAAGTGGGTATTGCGGAACACCATGCAGAAAAGCACCTCATGCCCACTGTTAAGTATGGGGGAGGATCGGTGATGCTGTGGGGTATTTTCTCTTCCAGAGGCCCTGGGAGCCTTGTTAGGGTGCATGGCATCATGAATGCTTTGAAATACCAGGACATTTTAAAGCAAAATCTTGTTGCCTCTGCCCGAAAGCTGAAGATGGGTTGTCATTGGGTCTTTCAGCAAGATAATGACCCAAAACATGTGGCCTAATCTACACAGAAATGGTTCACCACACACAGAATCATGCTCCTCCCATGGCCATCTCAGTCCCCCGACCTCAACCCCATTGAAAACCTTACCTTACTTTAATTACTTTCAACAGGGTACTATCTGCTTGAGAAAATGGGGCGGTATAGGATCTAATTCACAGGTTGAGGATTTTGAAAAAGAGATGAGTGAAATTAGTTCACTCTCTTCAAGGGGAGTAAAGTATTCTAAGTTCTGATGTTGTATGGTTAGTTTATCATCTGTATAACTTAAATTGTCTGTTTTAAAGCCTGAATTTTTTTGCCTAATATTTATGATTTTATTGTTGAAAAAGTTCATGAAGTCCTCACTACTGTTTGCTGTTGTTGTGGAGATTTCTGCAGTGGTCTTGTTTCTACATCATTTAGCTACGGTATTAAATAAAAATCTAGGATTAGTTTTGTTATTTTCAATAAGAGTGGAGAGATATAATTATCTAGCATCACTAAGAGCTTTTTTATAGTTCAGGATGCTCTCCTTCCATGCTGTTTGAAATGCTCACAATTTAGCTTGACGCCATTTACGTTCTAATTTTCGAGCGGTCTATTTTAAAGTGTGTGTGTGGTCATTATACCAGGGAGCGAGTTTCTTATCTCTAGTCAATTTCCTTTTAGCTGGAGCTACATTACCTAAGGTATAAGGAAATGTTGACTCTAATTATTCGGTCGCCTGATCGAGTTCTGTGAAGTCAGATGGCGATCTAATCAAAGTTGATAACTCTGGGAGATTGTTGATAAAGCTCTGTGTGGTATTTGATGTGAATGTACGTTTAATGTGGTAGCGCAGCGCTGTGTGAACATTATTACTATAACACACTTTAATTGAGACAAGACAGTGGTCTGAGATACAGTAGCTTCAGACTGTGGAATTGTGGTTATATTTATTATACTTAATCCGAAGGATAATATTAAATCACTTAATATTAAAGTGTGACCTGCTTTATGAGTGGGTCCTACTACACATTGATTTACTCCTACTGAGTCCAGTATGGACATAAATGCTGTTCTCAGAGGGTCTTCTAGATTCTCAAAATGAATATTGAAGTCTCTTTGTCTCTGTCACTTTGTCCACAGAGATAAAAAGGTTTGAGAGGAAATCTGCAAATTCACAGAGAAATTCAGAGTACGGCCCTTGAGGTCTGTAAATGAAAAATAGTGGGATTGACTGAGCAGACTTCATATTTGTAGCTACACTTTTTAAGTTATTATAGAGAACTTCAAATGCATTCAATTTGTGTCCGTGTTTGTGTTTCTGTAGTTAGATTATCAATGTAAATAACTGTGACGCTTCTTCCTCTACCAGTTAGCCGAGGCTGATGTATGTAGCTGTACCTAGGAGGACTAGCTTCATTTAAAGCTACATACTCATCCTGTTTAATCCAGGTTTCTGTTAAACATAATATATCAAACTCCTGGTCTGTAATAGTTTCATTAACAATAACTGCTTTAGATGCGAGGGATCTAATATTTAACATAGGGCTGCAACTAACGATTATTTTGATAATCGATTATTTGGGCGATTATTTTTTTTTTCTTCGATTAATCGGATAAAACTAAATGCTTCTTTAATTTGATGTTTTGCTTATAACTATATAAAACCATAAGTCAGGGTATTAATTATGTATAAAACTAAACTTTTAAAAATGCAAAAGCCACAGAGTTTAATGATCTTTAATTTTGACATTTTAAATCTTAAATTAAAGACAAAGTTTGTGTTTGAACAGTAAAACTCCTCTAAATATCCAAAATATAAATAAATAAATAAATAAGCAAAACAATTGTTGTACTCTTATTATATTGGATGGCATCTTTTATAGTGGCTGCTTGTTGTGGAGTGCATGGGTGATTTCTTTTTTGAATGAACTCACTTATGCTGACTTGTCTCTTTCTAAAAATAAATAAATAAATAACAGCATTTGAGTATGCAAAATACAGCATTTTAACAATAATTGCAGATATTGCCAGCTGATAGAGAAGGAACAGCGAATCAGCCAATTTTGTGGCAGTTTTGGAACACTGGACAAAGTTGAGCGCGCACGGAAAATAAATGTTGCTTGCCCGTGAAGGCAGAGTCGCGCGTGCGCGGAGAACATGTTAAGCGAGCAGGGAAGACATTGCACGCGCAGAATCGAGCTGTTGAGCGCGCAGTGGAGACACTGCACGCGCATAGAGTGCTTTATCTGCTCTCAAAATGTCAAACCGCGCGCTCAGAATTGTGGCAGGAATATAACGCCATAGGCGCGCGCTTTTTCCTGCAGACGCTTCTGTAACCTCCATTCCGCGAGCGTAATGTTTGTGTATTTGTGCATCTTGTGGTCGCGCTCCTCAGTAACGTGAGCAGTCCAACTAATCGATAACGGCATTCGTTGACGACAAATTCCATTATCGATAATTATCGATTTTATCGATTAGTTGTTACTGCCCTAATTTAACAGTCCTAACTTCAGATCAGCGGTGCCGGCTGCACATTCAGTGTGATCTGAGTTTGTGGTGTCTATGTTATTTAAATTACTAAAACAGACTTTTTGAGTCTTTCTAAATTTGTGTTTAGCTCGGGGAACAGACACAGTCTCAATATGATGAACCCTGAGTGACGACTCTATGCAGCTAGCAGACGGTTGGTTTAGCCTGTCTGTCTGCTCCATGGCCTGGTCTCTGAATTGTCACCGATTAACTAGGCCTCTTCTGAGACTATGCACTATATAAATGAGCAGCACCTTCCCGAGTGGGATGGACACCGTCCCGCCCTAACAGGCCAGCTTTGCCCTCAAAGGTCTTCCAGTTAGGGCCTCCGAGTGGCGCAGTGGTTAAAGCGCTCGCCCTATCATCCGGAGATCGCTAGTTCGAATCCCGGGTGGTTCTGTAACCTCTCGCAGCCGGAGGTCTAGAGAGAGCTGATTGGCCGAGCTCTCTCAGAGGGGAGGGATGAGAGGTACTTAGTGCTCCCACATTAATCACGGCTCTACAGCCAGTCAGGGGCGTCTGTGAGCTCGCGCAACGGAGGGAGCGGATAGCGCTGTCCTCCGAGTGTGTTACGCCGCCCCCAACGGTGCGCGAGCGAGCAGTTCGAAAAGATGCGGTCGGCTGGCGTCATGTGGTTCGGAGGAAACACGTGATAGTCTTCGGCCCTCCCGGCTGAGTGGTAGTAGTAGCCTTAATGTGGGATCCCCCTAGTGACGGGGAGGAATTGGACACGACTAAATTAGGGAGAAAATCGGGGAAAAATCCAAAAAAAAAAAAAAGGTCTTCCAGTTATCTATGAATAATATGTGATGAGTAAATGTGTTTTTGCATGTGTGTGAGTGTGTGTTAACATTTGTGATGTGTGTGTTAGTATGTGTGTGTTTCTGCGTGCATGCGTGTGAGAGAGATGTGTTAACATTTGTGATGTGTGTGTGTGTTTGTGCATTCATGCGTGTGACATTTGAGTGTGTTTATGTGTGTGTGCGTGTATGTGTGCGTGAGTGTATGTTTGTGTGTCTGTGTGAGTATGAGTGTGCTAACATTGGTGATGTGTGTACAGTATGTATGAGTGTTAGTGCGTGTGTGAGTGTTAACATTTGTGATGTGTGCATGTGTAGAATAGGCCGCAGATGCTGGGAAAAAAGCATCACACTATGATGTTACACAGTGTGATGTAACTGAATGTGATGTCACTGAATGTGTCCCTCAATATAATGTCACTCTATGTAAGGTCACACAGAAAGTTATTAACCACTTTTCGGCATAAGTTTGGCATTATCATGGCTGACCCATTTGTGAAATCAAAAATCCCTCTGCAATTTTGCATCCTTATTGTCTTTAAATCACATAAGTCCGGTTTAGTGGTGATCGTATAAATCCCCTAGGAGGAGTATATAAAAATACATCAGGTACGTTTTGCAAACGAGGCAAATTAACTGACTTCCTGTTGAGCTGAGCCCATGACATGTGTGCAAAAGTTGTTCAGCTCAAATGAGCTCTAAATGTGTACCGGGTTTCCCCTGCATACGTGCAAGTGTGCATGAGCTATGCAGCAAAATATCATGTGAGGAACCCTGAGGGCCCCGAGCCATACCTGGGGCCCAGACCCTCAGGCCTCCTAATGGCAGCAGATTACAACCATGAGTTTTGAGCATGTTTCACCCCCAAAAAGAACAAAATGTTGGGAAAAAAGATTCTTAGAAAATCAATAGGGCCATTCACACACTATGATGACGACCTAAGGCTGATGTCATAGTGCTTATAATAATATATTCAACATACTCCTGTACAAGCATCTAAATACAATCTATTCTAATAACTTTGTTTTCTATTTTCAGAACTGCAGAGACAGAGGGTAGAAGATGGTAATTATAAATATGTTTGTTAATTTTCTAACCGTTTATTCTACGATACTCTTTATTGTTGCCTGAGAAATGCAGCCAGTGGATCTACCATCCACCAGACCTCTTGTACATGTTCTAATGTTATTTTCTATCTGCTGAGCCATTTGGCGGTCACCTGGATGTACAGTATAGTATATCTTACATGGGAAATGGTACATGTGTAACCTACAGTAGGTACTGTATTAGATTCAAAATCTTTGTTGTGAGAAAAGTAAGATTAGGAAATCTGTGTTTCTTGTTCCTAATTTGCTATTTTGCAAAGATATTTAGTTTTATGCATTTATTTTATTACATTTATTTTATTTATTTTATTGTTTGGAAATGTCAAAATGTGTAAATTATATTATCATTTTGTCTGGCTGCTTACATAATTTCTAAATAAATAAATAAATAAATAAATAAATTGGACATTACGATGAAACAGTTACTTAGTACTTCACCAAATATTTTTTTTACTCTTACTTGAGTAATATTTTGAATGATTACTTTTTACTTCTACTTGAGAAATATTATTTGAAGTACTGCTACTATTACTTGAGTAAAAACTTTTGGCTACTCTACCCACCTCTGCTCCCTGCCCAACTCCAATATCTGGGCAAAATTGTATATTTGCATGTGTTTCAGAGTAGGGAATCACTTCTAAGTGGCCAAAGAAAATGTTCAGGCAGAGATGTGTGCCGATGAGAGACTTTTCTGATCATTGAGTGACACAGAGGTCATAAAAGATATGTTTGGACAAAGATGGAATAATTTTATTCTTTTTTTTTTTTTAAACATTGAATGCAGTATGTAACTGGTTAATTAACAGACATTCCATATGTTGCCTCCGCAGGTGACTGCTACAGTTTTTTTTGGTAAAAATAATAAATGAAATAATAATAAATCAAACTTTCCTCTTACAGCACTGCAAATTGTGCGTAGATTCATATATTTTTCCACCATGCAGTGTGAAATCAGCAAAAAACAAGCTGCATTCATTGAGTTGTGGGCCTCATTCATGCCAGATGACTGGGTCCAAGCATCTCTGAAACATGTATGGACAAAGCATGTAGGCGAACTAGGGCTAAAAAGGCTACCCTCATCTGGTTTCCAAAACCATAAACAGAAGGGCAACTGTGGCACAATTCACATATTTTTTGTGTGAATTGTGGAATGTGTTTCTTACGAGGAATGTGTTACAATACAGTGCATCACACTCTGCTTTGTATGGGGCACACAGAACAGTCAGATTGCCCATGATAACTGATGTCCCCCATCAAAAGTGCCAATAATGGGCACATGAAAATGAGAACTGATCCATGGAGCAATGGTCTTCAGGTCCAATTAGACCCATTTTCTTTTACATTATGCTTGGTTGCGTACATGTACAACATTTATCTGGGGAATATATGGCAGAAGAATTGACTGTGGGGAGAAGACAAGCTGCTCTGGGAAGTGTGATGCTCTGGGAAGTGTGATATTCTGAACAATGTTGTTCTGGAAAACCCCTCTGTCCAGGTATTCGTGCAGACATCAAACTGGCATGTGCTACTTACCGTACCTAAACATAGTCACACCTTAATGCCCTTAATGACAATGTCATTTCCTATTGGCAGTGGCCTCTTGATGATTAGGATCTCAGTATAATCCCTCCCTCCTTATTGATAATATTGCTAGAGAATTGTTTGAGGAACATGATGAAGAATTCAAGGTGTTGCCCTGGCTTCCAAATTTCCCAGCTCTGAATCTGATTAAGTGTCTGTGCAATGTGCTGGCCTTATTTTGCATTTCATAATGCACCACACAACCTCAATCAGAGACAGGTCAGTTCCTGTCCCAGACAGGGCATGTCTAAGCATCCCAGAGTAGGAAATCGCTCCTAAGTGACCAAAAATTCTCAGAGTGATGCAGTGTTGGTTGTACTTTAGGAGTAGAAATAAGAGCAATTAATCAACATTCTTAAAATAGGAAATTACTCCTACTTCCACCAAAATATAGGAGAGCCTCAGAGGTGTTCTAACTCTTTAGGAGTAGTGTGATGTTCAGGCAGAGATGCGCGTGGAGGAGAGACGTTTTAGTAACACTGAGTGACACAAAGCTCATAAAAGATATAATATATCTTTATTATTATTATTTTTACATTGTGTGGGGTATGTTACTGGTCCGTTAATATTGTAGTATACTGTCTCCACAGGTCACTGATACTTGAATTTTTTTAGGAACATCAAAGATGCAGCTTTGAAACATTGACACAGCTCACAATGTTGAAAATACATTAATAAACCAAACTTTGCTCTTACAGCACCGCAGCTTCATTATACATGCATACGCAGTACAGACCAAAAGTTTGGACACACCTTCTCATTCAAAGAGTTTTCTTAATTGTGTTCTTTATTGTGTTCTTTAGCCCAAACAAGTCTCTTCTGCTTGTTGCCTGTCCTTAGCAGTGGTTTCCTAGCAGATATTCTAGCATGAAGGCCTGATTCACACAGTCTCCTCTTAACAGTTGTTCTAGAGATGTGTCTGCTGCTAGAACTTTGTGTGGCATTGACCTGCTCTCTGATCTGAGCTGCTGTTAACCTGCGATTTCTGAGGCTGGTGACTCGGATGAACTTATCCTCCACAGCAGAGGTGACTCTTGGTCTTCCTTTCCTGGGGCGGTCCGCATGTGAGACAGTTTCTTTGTAGCGCTTGATGGTTTTTGTGACTGCACTTGGGGACACTTTCAAAGTTTTCCCAATTTTTCGGACTGACTGACCTTCATTTCTTAAAGTAATGATGGCCACTCGTTTTTCTTTAACTAGATGCTTTTTCCTTGCCATAATACAAATTCAAACTCTTTGAATGAGAAGGTGTGTCCAAACGTTTGGTCTGTACTGTGTATATATATATATATATATATATATATATATAATTTTCCACCTTTTAAAAGTACAAAAACCTGTTAAAACTACAACACCCAATAGAATGTGTAACCTAATCTCACTCTCAGTGTCATAAAAAGTGACATCACACGCTTTCCTTGGCGCAGTCCTTCTCCTCGCTAAAAAAAAAAAAAGAGTAGGAGGCTTCATAAAGAACCTTATTTGAGCTAGGAAGATTTTCACTTCTACATCAGAACTTTGAGTGTGATTCCTACGAGTGCTTCTCAGACGCTTAGTTAATACGGACCCAGGACTACAAATGGGCCATTCTAACTTCCACACGCTCTGCTTATGCAGCCATGCACTTGTGAGGCAGAATGTGATTTGCCATTGTCCTATTGTAAAGTGCAGAGACAATCCTCTTAAAGACGGCAGCTAAGTGATGAAATTTGTTTCTTCAAAATATGTACAGTATCCTTCTTCATGAATTATGTCCTCACAGATGAGAAAGTTATCCATATCTTGGGCACTAACAGTGACAGATTCTCTCTTTTGGACCTCATGCTGATTTTAATTTATTTGCTTTGTACTTTTGCTTTATAATGTTAACATAGATATAGTTGCAAGAAAAAGTATGTGAACCCATGGAGTTTTGCATTAATTGATCATAAAATGAGTCACAACAATAGAAAAACAGTCTGCTTAAAATAATACTACAGAAACATTATATGTTTTCATGTTTTTTTTTAACATAACATGTAAACATTCACAGTGCAGGGTGGAAAAAGCATGTGAATCTTTGGACTTAATAACTGGTTGACCATCCTTTGGCAGCAATAACCTCAGCCAAACATTTCCTGTAGTTGCAGATCAGACCTGCACAACGATCTGGAGTAATTTTGGACCACTCCTCTTCACAAAACTGTTTCAGTGTAGCAATATTCTTGGGATGTCTGGTGTGAATCACTTTCTTCAGGTCATGCCACAGCATTTCAATCGGGTTGAGGTCAGGACTCTGACTGGGCCACTCCAGAAGGCGTATTTTGTTTTGTTGAAGCCATTCTTTCTTTTTCATGGTCCTGTTGCCTCACCCATCCTCTGCGGAGCTTCAGTTGGCGGACAGATGGTGTTACATTTTCCTGCAAAATGTCTTGATAAACTCTGGAATTCATTATTCCATGATGAAGATTTATTTATGACCAATTCATGCAAAACTCAACATAATCCCAAAGGGTTCACATACTTTTTCTTGCAACTGTATTTGAATACTTATTATTTTACTGCTAAAATATCAACCAATCAACAAATAAATTCATATAAAATATTGCTTAATTACAGTTTTGTTTTCACAGAGTTTGTAAAGAAGAAAAGGTTTGCAGGTAAGAATGTGTTTTCTTTTCTGCAAAGTTAGTTTGTGTGTGTGTGTGTGTGTGTGTGTGTGTGTGTGTGTGTGTGTGTGTGCGTGTGTGTGTGTGTGTGTGTGTGTGTGTGTGTGTGCATAGTGCCAATAGTCTAGACTGCAATGACTAGACGATCTCATAGATTCTTCAAGAATTTATGAGACATGCATGTCTCTTTGTTGTTTGTGGGCATACCAAAGATGTTTTATGGGTTTTTTTTTTTTTTTTTTTTACATTTACTGTATACAGTTTTTAATTACAACAAATTTAATTACAAAGCTGAGGTGCTGCCCAGCCAGATGCCATGCACACATTTGTTAGCTGAACAAAATTAGGTAGCTACTGTAAATATGTACATTTTAGGCAAAGTCTAGCTCAAGAACATGTCCTAGATACCTAGCAATAGCGAGCCAGTTTCCTGATTAAAATTTTTACAAACACTTTACCCGTCAATGATGGGCACTTGTGCCAGTCTAATATTATATTTGATATATCCCTGGCTTTGAGGCACATCTCTTTTCCCTGATAGTCATGTGACCAGTGACAAACAGGACCTTGCATTTGCCATAATCACATGACTGACTCGTTCAGCGATTCAACTGGTTTAAATGCTCGTTCACATGGATCTCTCACTTCTGCATTCTGCACACTGTGCACCACTTGTTACATACTTGTCAAGTATAAAGTGTTTATACTTGAATGGATCCACCAAGAAAGAGAAGGATTACCCTCATTTTGGGAAGTAATTTCTCACAATTATGTAATTGCTGTAAAAAGACATGCTAGAATGTAATCAACTTGTTTGTTTGTTTGTTTGTTTTATTTTGTTGTTTACTTAATTTTCACATATTCAGAGATGGTGGTAGAATTTCCGTTACACAGTGAATTTATACCCAAAATCTATGCAATAAAATGAGCTCTTAAATTCATAAAATCAGAAAAAAAAGAGACAAAAACAAGGTCAAAAACCACAAAGCAGGGTTGAGATCACAACAAGTAGTTACCAAAAACCACAAAAATACTGGGCTTGGAAGGCACACAACCATCTGGTGAGGAGTTGAGGATTCGGCACGTCTTATATAGATTAAAAAGTACTGTAAGATGTAGGCTGAAGCATGAAGGGAAGGAGATATCTTTAGCAACATGTAGTTCATGGTGTTAACATGTTTGGGTGGTTTGTAACAGTTAGTGTAGTGATAAATTTCTAGTCCTAATCAGTAAAGGAATGAATTAATAATTTATGCAGTGTCATATCATTATTCTTCTGTGATTGTAAATGTTGTTGAAACAATATAATTATTAATCCATAAAAGCAGCGAAACTGTGGAAAGGCAACAAACAAAGACACAATATCAACAAACTTTTTAAATTAAATTTGTAAATTAATGAATAGTTTTTTTTTATGTATTTTTTCTGCATTATTTCAAAGGATATTCTAAAACCTGTGACAGAAGACTATGACTGTGTCAATGCAGTGTGACATTATAGAAATTCTATCTGCTGTAAAGTCTCGAGATCAAACGATGGACATCACATGTGAAAGTAGAGTGTGTGTATGTGTGTGTGTGTGTGTGTGTGTGTGTGTGTGTGTGTGTGTGTGTGTGTGTGTGTGTGTGTGTGTGTGTGTGTGTGCATACACTTTTATGCCGAGAAATTCTTATCACAGATATTAGGGAAGAAACCTGCACTCAGAAACAGACTGAAGTGTTTTAAAAAGTATCTCACTGGGTATGACATTGGACCACTGATCAGAAGGTTCCAGGTTCAAACCCGTACACAACCAAACCACCACTGCTGAGCCCTTGAGCAAGGTCATTAACCATCAACTGCCCACTTGTGTAATGAGATAAATGTAAGATGGTCTGTAAAACATATCCAGGATTGTATCCTGTCTCACATTCAGACCTACAGTACTTTTGACCTACCGCACAGCCTTGTGTTTCACATGTGGAGTTGTGTTGAAACATTTTTTTAAAGAATCTTATGGCCGGGTTTTGATGTAGCTCTGATTTGTAGTTAGTCCTGTGCCGAGTTTTTGAAGATCATGTTAAGATTCTGAACTGCCTGATTGACTCCTATACTGTGACTGTAAAGTATGTTGTCTCTAGAAAGTTGTCTAAAAGTGTTTGGATTTGTTGGCAGCTGATGCTTTCTGGTACTGTTCTCTTCTGTCCTGTTTTTGACCCATTTTGTGCATTGTGTACGGCTTACTGGTCCGTGTGTGCATGTGTGTGTGCGTGAGTGTGTGTCTGTGTCTGTGTGTGCCTGTGTGTGTGTGTGTGTCTGTGTCTGTGTGTGCCTGTGTGTGTCTGTGTGTGTGTAAGGTTAGTCTTTGTCTTTTTTTATGAACATAGTAATTTCCCTGTGATCAGTCAGAGGTGTTAGTGGTTTAACAGTGAATGCACAGAGAGAGAAAGGGTCTAAATCTCTTATCATGTAATCGACAGTACTGTTCCAAGACGTGACCAAAACATATATTTTTCCAAATAATCCCCCCATGTCCTACTGCTGACGATGTACAGACCCAGACTTTTTTTTTTCAGTTCTTATTTATTGTTTTTAGTTTATTGTTTATGAGGTGCATGCAGCATCCAGTTAGACTAAACTTGAACAGTTCTGTAAGGAAGAGTAGGCAAACATTACTCAGTCTAGGTGTGTAAAGTTAGTAGAGAAATATCCAAACAGAGACTATAATTAAAGCAATCAGCTTGGCTTGTTACGGTTGTGTTCTGTCTGTGCTTTTGTAAGGATGGTTGTGATCATATCCTGGTGTGTGAGCTGTATCTTGTAGCTGTAGTGTTGTTGCTGTAGTGCTGCTGTGTGTGTAGGTGTGTGTCTGTCAGTACTGTGTCTTTTAGTGTCCTGGGAAACTCCTCGACGCTGTGGTTATTCAGGTGCACATGGTCATCCAGGTGAATAGGTGTGATGCTGGTGTGGTGAGTGAGGTGTACATTAGGGATGAGATCACATCCTCTGGTGATATCAGTGTTTACTCTCTGTATGGTGTTCAGGTGAAAGTCTTTGTGTGGTTGGAGGCTGGATATTATTTTAGAGCTGGGAAACGTCTCCAAATGTCTGCACTCCACACCTCCAACCTGTTCCTGTTCTGCTCATGTCTGTGAGACAATAACTGAATTGGCTTCATCATGTCTGTGTGATTTCAGTGTGGGGTGTGAAGGTTGTGATGTCGTTCTAAAAGTCTCTATAATTGTGTCTCTGTTGTCCAGATCCTTTTTGAGGATGAAGATTTCTGTTTCTATTTATAGTCATTTGCTTAAGCATTTTAAAGAACCACATATTAACATTTACATCATGGTTTATTCTTTGTTTGATTCACTTTTGGCTGTAAGAATTTATTAAAGAAGAACAGTTTGATCCTCTTCCTTCTATCCTTGGAGGAGACGTCCTTAATGAAACAGTTTAAAGTGAGGCTTTAATAGGCCGCTTTAACTTCTGTAGTTAAATATTGTACATTAATTATTATTTGTTTGTGAATTTACACACCTTGTTCTTAATGCACTTGACTATTATTATTACGTTTATTACTATTGTATAATTTTTATTATTTATATTCATCGGTTCAAGGTTGTCAAAAATACTGCTTATTCTTAAAATACAGGACTTTAAAGTCTCTCTCTCTCTCTCTCTCTCACACACACACACACACACACACACAAAATCCCATGTAACTGAATTGGCTTCATTAGTAAATGACCTGGTTGTTTTGCAGTGAGTGTTTCTGGCAGGAGTGTAACTGTCTTTGACCTTCACTGCCATCTAGTGGACAAATAATATAACATTCGTTAATGTACATTTATAGCATTCTGCTTACATTTTAAACCTTTGGCGCTGATAAATGTGTTTATACACACAGTGGATAATTATTTTATCATATATATATTTTTTTGAATAAAGAGAGAAATTTTATCTAATACTGAAGTGAGATTTTCCATCAGGTGAGACAATACACACACATTTCACTTCATCTACACTTTACTGTGTCCTGATGATTACTGACTAAAGCTGATTATTTAATGTTAAAAAGCACTGACTGATATTATACTGACTAATATTATTAACATAAGCAGATTAAAACTATTCTGTTAGAATATTATGTGCAGAGGAGAAGACACTGTAATGA